>OY992893.1:93122931-93456887 GCA_963921405.1 Cepaea hortensis
TACCTTTATTAGACCAATCGAGACTCTGGGAGAGCTGGTCAGTCTCACGCTGGCCACCTCTACTCCCCAAGATATCTCCTGGTACACATGTTCAGCTGGATTAACCTGGAAGCCCAGCTCAAGTTTTAACATTTAAATTCTTCCTGTTGCAAATCCGAACCTATGACCACCAGTTCGTCCGGCAGGCATCTAAGAGTTTATGAGCAGGACATATATCTTCAGTCTCTTATGTAAAGTTGTATACTTCAAACAGTATACAATTTTTCATTCAAAATTTATTTTTTATTTTTTTGCGCTCGCTCGCTCTGAACTCAAGCATAGTAGTCCATACACACCACTTCTAGCAGCGCTGGACTGAATTTTGCGTGTGAATTAGCTTTCCCTATTAACCCTTTACCGGGCACAACGGGAAAAAGCGTCTTTACCTGTGGACGAGCAAAACGCCCGAAAACGCCCGTGAATACTACACGTTTTAAAAACGCGATCTTGCAGCTATCCGAGACTTCCAATTGTCTACTTTCAGTTTCACAGACAGCTTGACAACGTGGCCGCCATTTGCAAAGCATGTACTTTGAATTTGAACGGATTTTAAAAATAGTTTTGGGGTGTTTTACGCTTTGTATTTCAAAATGGATTTTGATGATTCTTCAAGTGATTTCACCGGGTTCAATTTAAGTGACACTGAAGTGCATGAAGATGACTATGAATTGCAGCAAGATATCAGTGATACCAGCGTGGGCAGTGTACACACTTGGGATCTATCAGACTTTGAAGAAAATGATTCTGAGTGTTTGTAAATAGTGTATAAGACTGACAATCACAAACAATATGTTGTATTTTGTAAATATTTGTGTTCATGTGTGGATTACCGGCAACATTCACGTGAGTAAAATAATCTGCATGCTTTTTCCTTCATTTTGTTTTTTATTTCACTAAAATCTGTTGACTAACACCTTCTATGTGATGTTTTTACTAATGTAACCCAAAATTTTACTGAACCTGAAAAATCTTGCCCGTTCAGAGCTAAAAAAATGGACAAATGTCTGCCCTGTAAAGGGTTAACAGTGTCCCTCACCATCAGGCAAACCCACTCCGACTTCAGGGGTACTTGTAATTTATGCCCCCAAGTTATGGATGATAGGTCAACATTTTAGTCCAACTGATTGGTGTAGGGGTTGAACCCCTCACCTCAGCATCAGCACACCGGATGTTTAAGAACACATGTTTTTATCCATTCGACCATGCTGACCTACATGTTGTATTTCAAACCCCATACATTGGTGATAAGTCAAACTTCCAACATATATGTAAGAAGGTACACACTACCCAGGGCAACGGACAATACACTCAGACTAACTATAAATTCCTCTTCCAAAATCCATGGTAAATTACAAATAAAAAGAAAAAAAACACAGAAACAACACAAAAAATATTACCCGAAAAAGTCCAAGAAAAAGACTACAAGAACAAAAAGAGTACAAAAACGCATTTCTTGGCATAAGACAAAGACGAGGTGCGAACCCTGGTACTTACTGCAGGTGGGCTGGGTATACGGTTTGTCCAGCTTGTTGAATGGTGATGGTCTCCTGCTGAGCCTGCTCGGCCAGCTGCTGGTGGTCAAGTGCTGCAGCTGGAGAAACCATTCAAAATTCAGGATTAGAAAAGAAGTTTCTAGAAACAAGGGGTCTTGTGAGTCACGTGAAGTGCAAATAAACAACGTGAAGTTTGTAGTTTGTAAATGTTTTAGTCATTGTCCATGTTGCTGATCCTTACAGCAGTACTGATTTGACATTAGAGTTTTGTGCTAGATTTACAGTATTTTGACTTTCACAAATTTCCTCATGCTACAAAAGTTCCTGTTGTTTCCTTAGGGAAAGATTACATTGTGAAATAAAACATATGTTCCCTGTGCCATGGATTAAAACAACCTTTTCTTCTTGTGTTTTTGTGCTAAATCTAAAAATAATTGTCACATGTCTCAATTAGATAAGGCTTTTGAGCAACAAGCAATTTAACTGTATTATTATTATGTGATGGTGGTGTTTGTCCATCAAGAATGATGATGACCATTCACTTCATCCAGTGGGGTTGAAAGTATGGAGCCATGAGTTCTATAATGGCTGGCAATACCTATTTTGGCTCAAAATGTTCTTTGACAACATGGGTAAAGAATGCTTGACGTTCCAGGAGGAGGATCTCCTGTAGTGGTTTTTCTGTCCAACCTTTTTTTTTCACAGCTCTTGCAGTCCTGGTTTGCTTCACAAGTGACTACACCCTTGTATAATGATGTACACCACGAATTTTGGTCTTTAGCAGCAGTCTCTCAAGTGTCATGATGAATTCCAAAAGCTTTCAGTGAGATCTTCAGAGTGTCTATTGTTATGTACACATATATTAAACACTGGTAAAGACCAAACCCTTCACATAACTTTATTTGATGTTTGGTGCAGCACTTTGCCTCAGTAATACAACTTCTGAGAGTTCAGAAGTAGCCAGCCAACAGACGGCAGCTCCACTTGCTTTAATAGTGTTCTCCATGCAAGAAATGCTGAATATACGACCAGGTTCACTGCTCAATACACCAAAATTGTCCAGAAAATATCCAAGAGAGGGTCTGAAGAGTTAACCTTTAATGACATGCTGCACCTAGTCCCTGGCCAGAAATAATTAAATCACCTATTGCTAAATAATTGTCCCATGTCCCAGGATGCAATGGTGCTGATCAACACCTCTCTTCACTTCCACACAAGACAACCTGAGCAGACATTAGCTGGTGAATGAAGGGAGCACCAACCATGATTTCCACAGTGATGAAATCTGTCGAGAACTTCCCGACAGAAGAGAACTGCATGATAGTCACAAAAACTCCTGGCCTTGTTGGTAGGCAAACAGCACCCACATCTTGCACCCCCATTAGACAACATGGCAAACAACACCAAACATAAAAAGTTTACTTACTTCTTCTGTCTTTTATCCCCCTAATGGAGCACAAACGTTCAATCCACATATGCCCTGCCACCCTAGCCTTTGCCACCTATTCCAACTTCCCCCATGTCTTCCCAATTTTATTCATTTCTGTCTCTAACTCTCTTCTCCATGAGCTTTCAGATCTCCCTGTATCTCATTGGCTCTGTATGTTATAGAAACCTGTCTAACGCTAACAGCATCTTTTCTTCATCTCTTGATTCACAGAAAACAGTTTCACATACAGAAAAACAAACAAGAAGCCACCAAGAACAACATAAATGTGCAAACTGGCACAACTTCTAATATGCCAACTAGCCCGACTTACTAGTGACAATGTACTGCTGGCCAGTGTGTGCCTGGGTGGGTATGATTGTGGTGGTCTTCTGTCCTTGCTGCGCTCCACTCTGGATGTTTGCCGACGAGGTGTTTACAACAGCCCCATTCTGGAAGCACAGAAAACATGCCATTTGGTTAATTCCTTCACAATACACAATTTTACTAAATGAATGAAACAACAAACACCAACCATATCTATATCCTTCTTCTATTACTATTGAGGTTGGAACTCTTCGCTGGCTTCTGAGGATGGGGACGAAGCGCTTATGGGTATGCCCCGAATGCTGTGATGTCGGTTCCTAAATCAATCAATCAATCAATCAATATCCTTCTTCTCCGGTTTCTGCCTATCACCTCCCAATGAAGTACAGACCCTCAACCAAACACAGGTCCTCAACCATCTCACACCAAGGCATTTGTAAACTGGTTCATGATTGGTTGGATTTTGCCGCTGGTTTTCTATAAGAACAGGTAGCCTGTCTCCTGCCAACACTCCTTGGTTACTTCTAATGAGATACATGGTAGGTCACAGTGTTACTGTTCTTCGCTTACCTTAGGGGCCCTGGAATCACATGGGCGTACTTATATTGTTACCATTTCTGAATTACAATTGTTGACCACTTGCATGTATCTCTACATGGTAATGGGTTGAAGGAGGGAAATCCATGTGTTGCTGAACTGACAACATCGTCATTTCTTAATAAAACATTTGGATAGACATGACTTCAAAATATATCACCTACCTCAATTTTTCAATACAGATCTGACTATCTGAAGCTTTCTATTAACATCAATTTCACTTTTACTGATTAATTAAGAAAGAACATGTCTTCACCTTTATCTGCATACTGAAAGAAGGAGAAAGTGAGGAAAGCGAGAGAGAGAGAGGAGAGAAAGAGATGTTCTAAAGATAGGCTCATTCTGCTTATTTTGTGTATGTCAGCCAGTTTTCTGGGCACTCACCATGAGCAAGATCTTTATTTTATCTCTTCTATGCATGGGATACCTAGCAATCTGCTACCTAAGCTAGCTTTAAAATTGGATGATGCTGCCACTGAATAACACCTTTAGAAACTACCAACTACCATTTTCAGCTTTCCCATAAGTCTGAAACAGCGATTTCCCTCTGGCAACAACTGTCTTCATTTCTGATGGGCAAAAACTGTCAACAGAAGTCAAACATACTTTTCTTGTGTGACCTTCAGCACAACAAACTTTATACTATAGTCTATTAACTTATTCAAACTGAAGCCCAGGAGATGTGGATGTACAGAATAATAGGTCGTATTTCAAACAAAAGCACTCAAATACGGTGTATAAGAGAGACAGGAAAAAGATAGTTGACGTAAGAAATAAAAAAAGAGACAAGTTAAATATTTCGGCCACATTAAAAAGACATTCCATCCATCCATCACATGCCATGTTGGTAAGCATGCGCGGTCATGATTCACCATTGCATTCTTGTAAAAACCATAGGGAAGGGAAGAGTTGAAGGGAAGCGAGTGAGAAATAGACAGCGATACAAGTGGGAAGATAACATCAAGAAACAGACAGCGATACAAGTGGGAAGATAACATCAAGAAACAGACAGCGATACAAGTGGGAAGATAACATCAAGAAACAGACAGCAATACAAGAGGGAAGATAACATCAAGAAACAGACAGCGATACAAGTGGGACGATAACATCAAGAAACAGACAGTGATACAAGTGGGAAGATAACATCAAGAAACAGACAGCGATACAAGTGGGAAGATAACATCAAGAATCAGACAGCGATACAAAAGGGAAGATAACATCAAGAAACAGACAGCGATACAAGTGGGAAGATAACATCAAGAAACAGACAGCGATACAAGTGGGAAGATATCAAGAAACAGACAGCGATACAAGTGGGAAGATAACATCAAGAAACAGACAGCGATACAAGTGGGAAGATAACATCAAGAAACAGACAGCGATACAAGTGGGAAGATAACATCAAGAAACAGACAGCAATACAAGAGGGAAGATAACATCAAGAAACAGACAGCGATACAAGTGGGAAGATAACATAAAGAAACAGACAGCGATACAAGAGTTAAGATAACATCAAGAAACAGACAGCGATACAAGTGGGAAGATAACATCAAGAAACAGACAGCGATACATGTGGGAAGATAACATCAAGAAACAGACAGTGATACAAGTGGGAAGATATCAAGAAATTGATTTTTTTTTGGTGCACTCGCTAGCTTTGAACCCAAGCGTAGTCCATACGTGTGTTTGTTGTTTGTCCATCAAGAATGATGATGACCATTAATTTCATCCAGTGGGGTTGAAAGTATGGAGCTGTGAGTTCTAAGATGGCTGATAAGGCCTATTTTGGCTCGAAATGTTCTTTGACAATGTGGGCAAAGAATGCTTGACGTTTCTGGAGGAGGATTTCCTGCAGTGGTTTTTCTGTCCTGCCTTTTCTTCACAGCTCTTGCAGTCCTGGTTGCCTCACATATGACTGCACCCTTGCGTAATGATGCACCTCTGGCTGCAGCCTCCCAGGTGTCATGATGAATTCCAAAAGCATTCAGTGAGATTTTCAGAGTGTCTTTAAAACGTTTCCTCTGTCCACCTTGGGAGCGTTTACGACAACGCAGTTCGCTGTAAAAAATTTGTTTAGGGAGCCTGTGATCTGGCATGCGAGTCAAGTGACCAGCCCAGCGAATCTGATTCTTCATCAGTAGAGTGTGGATACTGGGCATGGACGCTCTTTCTAGGACTTCAGTGTCTGGAATCTTGTCTTGCCATTTAATCTTCAGTAGCTTCCTTAGGCAGACTGTGTGGAAGTGGTTTAATTTCCTAGCGTGTCGCTGATAAACAGTCCAGTTTTCACAAGCATATAGCAGTGTGGATAATACAACTGCTTTGTAGACTTTTAGCTTTGTTTGCAGGCTTATTCCAGTTCTGTCCCATACATTCTTGCACTGTCTGCCAAAGGCCGCACTGGCCTTGGAGATTCTTGCATTCACTTCGTCATCAATTGTGGCAGCTTGTGACACAGTGCTGCCAAGATAGATGAATTTGTCCACAACACTTAGTCTATGATCATTCACTTTGATATTCGGCACAGTGTGATTATTCCCTGGAGCTGGCTGGTACATAACTACAGTCTTCTCCAAGTTGATATTGAGCCCAAAGTTGGCACAGGCATGTGAGAAAGCTGAAACATTATGTTGCGTGTCCGCCTCTGAGTTGGCGTATAGAGCGCAATCATCAGCAAACAGGAGCTCTCTGACGGTGTCGCTGTTAATTTTGGTTTTTAGCTTTCAGCCTTCTGAGATTGAATAACTTTCCATCCATACGGTAGTTGATGTCTATTCCAATGTCGTCGTTCTCGAAGGCATTCATCAACATGGCTGAAAACATGAGGCTGAACAGTGTTGGTGCCAGGACACATCCTTGATTCACTCCATTGGTGACAGGAAAGGGTTCAGACAGTTCACCATTTTCCTGTACTCTTGCCTGCATGCCATCATGAAATAGCCGCACTATTTGGACAAACTTTCGTGGACAGCCATATTTCGCCATAATCTTCCACAGTCCTCTGCTAACTGTATTAAAAGCCTTGGTAAGGTCAATGAAAGTGGAGAACATTTCGCAGTTCTGTTCCTGACATTTCTCTTGTAGCTGCTTTGCAACGAAAATCATGTCAGCAGTTCTGCGTTCTTTTCTGAAGCCATATTGACTCTCAGGAAGAAGACCTTGATCGAGATGGGCTGTGAGGCGATTGAGAAGAATATCTTCCCTGCAATTGAAAGCAAGGAGATGCCCCGGTGGTTGTCACAGGATTGGCGGTTTCCTTTACGTTGGTAAAGGTGGACTATTGACGCGTCCTTGAAATCTTGTGGCATGGTCTCGTTCACCTATATGTTTGTAAAGACTTGGTGAAGCTGCTCTGTTAGGACCGGCCCACCTGTCTTGTATATCTCTGCTGGAATAACTCTGATAACTGGGATAACTGCTGGGATCTCTGCTGTAGTCCATACACACTACTTCCAGCAGTGCTGGACTGAATTTTGTGTGTGGATTAGCTTTCCCTATCAACAGTATCCTTCGCCATCAGGTACATCCACTCCAACTTCAGAGGTACTTGTAATTTACGTCCCCAAGTCAAGGATGATAAGTCAACATTTTAGTCCAACTGTCCAGTGTAGGGGTTGAACCCCTTACCTCAGCATCAGCACACTGGATGTTTAAGAACTTGGGTTCTTATCCATTCAGAACCTTTAAGAAATGGATAACATCAGTCTGTCGGAGTGTACAACAAGGATGAGACAGTGTTGGAGTTCCACTGCAAGCAACCTTCACTGTGAAGATGGCACCTTAATGATTAACATACGGCAATGACATAGAATGACTCTGCAGTTACACGTACCTGAGCTGCTGCTGAATTCATGACTTGTAAATCTGTAACATACGTCTGTGATGCCATTTTTTAACATATGCTTTAGACACTGCAAGTAGAAAAGAACACAAGCAATTTAATTCTCCCTCCTCCATGAATAAATGACTTTGTGATAAGACTTGAAGCATGTAGCACCTGAACAGGAGGCATATTTCAACTGGTATATGCGTCTGCTGTTTGGTCAAGGATGTCAATGTGCAAGCTAGATGTGTGCTGACACCTGCTCATGAATCTCAGTTTTCCTTGTCAGTTTCATGAAAAGGTGAACATGTCTGACTCGCACTCTGAAGGTAGTGTGTCCATTTTCAAACTGTGTTGTTAAGACAAGTGCAATTTTTCCGAAGACCCCTGATGGTCAAAATGAATAAGGACCTCAGAAGAGAAGCTAAAATACATGACAAGTGGTCAGTAAGCTAAAGAAAGCAAACTCAGAAATGTTATCTGGTTCAATAGTACTATGCATATGCTCTTCTTGGTCAAGAATGTGTTTGGAAGAGTGCAGGTGAAGTGTACAAGAGGAAGACAATGTGCTACAGCCGACTTTGAATGAGATGACACTTGAGGACAGTGTTGGTACATATGGTCACCTGCAGCAGTTTGAACAGAAAACAAAGAGCATATCAAGGAAAATGAGAAGCAGAATTGGTCAACTTTATAAGAACACAATCGCAAGTGAGACAGTGGACATTGCAGCTACGGCCTTTGTCACCACACAAAAAATAAATTGACACTGATTCAACGTCTAACAAAATATACACAAGTTAGTTACAGCAAGGTGATTCAAAGAATATCCAGATGCATGAAAAGAGGACAAGAACAAACAGCACTAACACTAATATATAAACACACAATTGTTCATGTTATCAAAACCAACAGTTAAGATGATACAAATATATAAACACACAATTGTTCATGTTATCAAAACCAACAGTTAAGATGATACAAATATATAAACACACAATTGTTCATGTTATCAAAACCAACAGTTAAGATGATACAAATATATAAACACACAATTGTTCATGTTATCAAAACCAACAGTTAAGATGATACAAATATATAAACACACAATTGTTCATGTTATCAAAACCAACAGTTAAGATGATCAGGTCATGTTATACAAACAGAACCAGAAAGACCAGGAAACAGTGAACACACAACAACTCCGAGATGTAAGACCAGGGAGGTTTCCATGATGAAGATGACAGGACATCATCAGGTTAGAAAGAGATGGATGCAGCAGAGATATTACAGGTTTGGGAAACAGACTAAGTAGGCCCGACCTCTGAGAGTATAAGGAAGGTTAAGGGGCTAAACCATTCGGCAAGGAGGGGACTACTTCTGATGATCGGAAGCCTCCTGCCGTGCTTGCTCCATGCTGGAGTTTTTACCACCACAAACTGTATGTCTTGTCAGATAAGAATGTGATTGTCTGTGGGCAATGGTAGTGTAAAATATCAGACTTTATTCAGTGTAACAAGTTGAATGATAGGTGATACATTGACACAAACCTGTTGCCTTGTCAGGTCAGTATGTCTGTGGGAGATGGTTGCATAGATCAGGTTTTCTTCAGAATCAATATGAAGGGTAGGTAACTGATTGAGATTTAAAAAAAACATACTCCCTTGCCAGGTAAGTATATGTGTGTCTGTGGGTAGCAGTAGCATAGCTAGATGAGGTTATTTTCAGTGTTTGTGAGGGTAGCAGTAGCATAGCCAGATGAGGTTATTTTCAGTGTTTGTGGGGTATTTTCCCCATTTGCTCGCTCGCTTTAAACTCAAGCGTAGTCCATATACGTGCTACAACTTCTAGTGTACTGGACTTATTTTGCGTGTGGATTAGCTTTCCTTATTACCAGTGTCCATAGCCATCAGGTGAACCCACTCCGACTTCTAACATTATCTTCAGTGTAACAAGTTGAAGGGGAAGTATCAAATTGGCACAAACCATCTGTCTAGCCAGAAAAGTATATGTGTGTCTGAATGCAGTGGTGGCATGGCTAGAGCAGGCTTTCTTTAGTGTGACTAGCTGAAAGGTAGGTGCCTCAATGATACAAACACATTGTCTTTCTCTTATACACTTCACCTTCACTCTCCAAAACACATTTTTTACAAAGGGGAGCATATACATATAAGTATGTGTGTCTGGGGGTGATGGCACTAGGTTTTTCTGTGTGATGATTGATTGATTGATTTAGGAACCGACATCACAGCATTCGGGGCATTCCCATAAGCACTCCGTCACCATCCTCAGAAGCCAGCGAAGAGTTCCAACCCCAATAGTACCAGTAGCAATCTGATTATATGTGCGTCTCGCCTTTCCTCTAAGTGTCGAGCATCGGCCAGATCTCCTCGTCACTCCTCGCTGTCGCATTCTTGCCAGACCATGGTGATCCATTTGCTCCTCTGAGGTGTACACATGCTCCCACAAGGCTGCAACCACTTTCTGTGTGATGAGTTGAAGGGTAGGTGTCAGACTGACACAAACCTGTGGCCTTGCCAGGCAAGAATATGTTGGCGGCGGGTGATGGCAGTAGGTTTATTTCCACGTGATAGGTTTAAGGGTAGGTGTCAGACTGACACAAATCTGCAGCCTTGCTGACACACACCTGTGGCCTTGCCAGTTAATATGTTGGCAGCATAGGTAGATGACGGTATCCTCAATATGACTAGTACCAGAGTGACACAGATCTCCTGTACTGTAAGATTAGTATATGTGTGTCTGGCTGGTGACTGCATAGCTAGATCAGGTTTTCCTAAAGGTGACAAGTTGAAGGGTAAGTACCAGACTGACAAACCTGTTCCAGTTAAGTATGTGTGTGACTGCAATGGTAGCATTGCTAGATGGGGTTTCTTTTCAGTTCGACAAATTGAAGGGTCTGTCACCAGCCAACAAACATCCTGTCTTGCAAGGCAGGTATGTGTGAGTCTGTGGGACATGTTGGTACTGTAATTAGTGCAGTTACTAACAAACATGATGGCTTGTGGCTTGAACTCCACTCATTCTACTGATTCACACTGATTCTGGAA
Source organism: Cepaea hortensis (assembly GCA_963921405.1). NCBI lineage: Eukaryota > Metazoa > Mollusca > Gastropoda > Stylommatophora > Helicidae > Cepaea > Cepaea hortensis. The sequence goes on from OY992893.1 coordinate 93,133,705, forward strand.
TCACTGTATCTGACCAGTGACTCTATTCAGCTGCTTATTTGCCCAATCTGTGATTCTATATTTAAGAACTGATCTCACTCGCCCAGTATATACTTTCTTTTGAACATTATAACTTGATACATTTTTTTTTTAAAATAAACTAATTGTTGACAATATGGTATACGGCTCTCTCTCCTAACGGTCACCCGACTCTGGGATTTGCAACTGAGATTTGAATTTGTGCCGGGAGAACCCATGCCTAAATGTCAACAAGAATTATGTATTTTTTGTGCAACATTTTTCACCAGAATTACTCTATAATAAGTTACTTAGAATTCTTATTCTGAATGTTTTATGGTCTAAAGGAAGCACGAACAACGGACCTGCTGTTCAAAACCAACACATCTGTTGTTCATGTCGGCCATTTTCAAAAGGACCCTACGTCGTTTACACAAATTTAATCTAATTATTTCCCAACTGAGATCATTCGCCCATCACCTCCACATTATCAACAGGCAACAGAAAGACAAACATTCATTCTACGACTTGCGCTCATCAGTGAACAAATGACTGTTATATTCACCTTGGAGTTGTGGGGAAACTGTCGTCCCAGCTACCGTGGCTATGGCGTTTATTCCTACGGCAACAGTTGCCAGACCCCTCGCGTCAGCACAACAATATTCATACGCTTACATCCGGGACATTCATCAACATATCTTTAATAATACAGGCAAATATTTTATAAAATTAAGCAAATATCTCTTTAAAATAGTTAAATGTGTATATTGTAGCAGAAAAAATGCAATTTTGGAAATATGTATGATGATTTTGTTATTATATACCTGTGTGTTTTTGTGTGGCGGAGTGCGCGTTGACATGAGACCAGGATGCCAGGAGTGTGCGTGTCCGAGCAGGCGGTGAAACATGGCCGCCTCGTGTGCCTGTCTGGCGTGCCTGGCAACTGCACCATGCTTCATTGCTTGCCTCACATTTGCCATTCCTAGTTTTTATATTTGAGTGTGCTGTGTAAATGAAATCATTTACATGGCAGTTTATAATTACTTTTACATTCACTGTTAATTGTTATGGCTGTGGAAATGTGGTTTCTGTGGAAATGCAAAGAATAGTAAATACCATGGACAGACAGAAAAACAAAACCAATGAACAAGTACGACAGGAGACAAATGAAAATCGTAAACTGATTAGAGAAATTAGACGTAGACAGTCAACATTTTTTGGGCATGTTATGAGAAGAAATGACTTGGTGACGACTCGCAAGATCGAAGGGAAGAGACCAAGGGGGAGACCGAGAAGTAAATACCTGGATGGCTTGGCCACATGGCATGGTCGAGACATGAACACGGAGCTGATCCACGACTCTGGTGATCGAGTGAGATGGCAGAACATGACCGCCCACGCTTATCGGCGTGGCACATGATGGGTGGATGGCATTGGTTAAGGAGAATGCGTTCTTGGTGCTAAATAATTTCTCTGTGGCTAAGGACTTGCGAACGCGGTTTGTGAGCCCGTATACCCGGGTTCGAAACACGGCGGTGCTAGTTTTTTTGAAAAAGGTATAGGAGCCGGTCGTTCAGAAAGCAATGGCAAACTACTGAACGTAAAATTTTCCCAGGAATCACGAACAGCGAAAATGCTGGGGTTGACTGCTACGTCCTGTGAAGGACATGCAACTTAATTTTGTTTTAACAAAGGGAAGGGTTCCCACTACACCATTCAACACTTTAATAGCTTCATAATTAGCAAGTCCCTTCTCATAGATCACATAAAGAATATCTCAGCATGGTGCACGGACTCCGTTGCGCCGGTGATAATCCACATGTAGGCCAGAATCACACCCATGCTGTATGTAACAAATAATTTATTAGTTCTCTGGGTAGTTACCTAATTTTTAAATTATCATGGCCGGCGGCCCATTCGCGTTACTCGTTATTGTTATTGTTCAATTCTCCTTCTTTATCCCCCATTGGATCGTAGGCTCTGAACCAAATCACCCCAAGCCCTCTTGTCCTTAAATATCCTACGCAGCTTTTCCCATGTTCTTCCCGACTAATATCCAGTTCAAAACATTGTTTTCCCGTAGTGAATTTGAATAACGAACACCAACAAAATAGATCACGCGATTTATTGCCTGGCATATTTCGCTGCATCTAGTTTACTTTATTTTGTGTAATTCCTGCAGGCCCGCTCCGTGGCGAATGCGTTACGGACGCAGTTCGTAATACCACATACCGGGTTCAAAACAGCTGCGGGCGATTTGGCAGCAGACCGCATTGCGTTGCATTGTTACGAAATGGTATGGTTACCGGTCGTTCATAAAGCAGTGGCAAACTACTGAACATAACCTTGCCAAAAGATCACAAAAACCATTAAAATGTTTGGGTTGACTACGATGTCCTGTAACAGGATGTGTAACTAACTTCTAATGTACTGTAGAAATTACATAAAATAAACTAACATAATTAGATAAATCCTTCAAGCCGAAATATACAAAACACATATTTACACGGTAATTTGAATTGTTTGCCACGTAATTTTAAACTAACCATCATGTCTTTTTGTTTGCACAAAGTTGGTTTCTCAATTGCCGACAGATACTTTCTGTGCTCTCTTGTCCTCTAAGTTGTTTTCATTATCTGAGAAATGTTGATGGCCGATCCACTACCACGTGTAAGATGTATATCATTCTTAGCTTCCAAGATTTTGTAAACATCCACGCCGTTATTCGTACACGTGTGGGGAGACAAAGAATTGTCAGCAGGCAGAGCTCGTGTCGTCAGTCGCTTCTCGTGAGGGAGATACTGAGGACACTGTCTGGGAACTTGTGAGGGAGATACTGAGGAGAAAGTCTAGGAACTTGAGAGGGAGATACTGAGGACATGGTCTGGGAACTTGTGAGGGAGGTACTGAGGAGACAGTCTGGGAACTTGATAGGGAGATACTGTGGAGACAATCTGGGAACTTGTGAGTGAGATACTGCTAAGAAGGTCTGGGAACTCGTGAGGGAGATACTGAGGACACGGTCTGGGAACTTGTGGACTGAGTTCCATGTACAGTGAGGATGCTCTGTTGACTGACTAACCAGCTAATTAACCAACTGGCTAGTCTTCCGGAGGATTCACAACTAATCATGTCTGAATGTGATTATTTTATTGTTATCTGTTGATTTTTGTTTTCTCGGGTATATCCAGGCTTTGTACCTCTAAACCACTTTACCCAGTTTTTTTTTTTTTTTTTTTAATTCATTCAACGGTTGCCATCTCCGCATCGATTGTTGGCAAAAACGGTACTCCTACAATTTTTGTCGTAGCCGATTCAGTGTCATGCAAAAAAGTAGGTTTAGTACAAACATGTCACGCAATGAAATAAATAAGTATTGGAATGTCATTTCCGTTCACTGCGCATTGAAATTGCAGAAGATACCACGAAACAAAACACAATGACCCTAGTATGGCGATATATCCGTACGTTTGTCCAAACTGGAGGTCACATTTGACGATATAATATCCTTCGACACTGAATTAGTGAAGCCTGTGATTGTGCTCCAGCTCCGCGGTGAAGAGGTTACGTACGCAGTTCGTGATCCCGTATACCCGCGCTAGAAACACAGCTGCGGGCGATTTGGCAGTAGACCGTCCAGCGTTGGATTTTTACGAAATGGTATGGGTGCGGTCGTTCAGAGAGCTATGGCAAACTACTGAATGTAAACTTGCCAAGAGATCACAACAGCAAAAAATGCTGGTGTTGACTGCGACGTCCTGTAAAGGATATGCAACTAACTTCTGTGGTTGTACATGATACCAACATCCATTTCCGCCAAATCGTGATTGTGTCTGTCCTGTGCCTACATTTCCGCCATATGGTGATTGTGTCTGTCCTGTGCCTACATTTCCTACACAGGTCATTTGGACTGAAGTCTTGATTTCTCGTTCCGAAAGCTATGGCAAACTACTGGAAGTAAAGACACACCTTGAAAATAAGCTTCGGGTTGATCGCGGCGTCCTGCTCTGAACATGCAACATGTTTTCTTTTTAGATCTTTGACACATTTCGGCTCTCACACACACAAACACATACATACGCACACACATACCTCTCTCTCTCTCTCTCTCTCTCTCTCTCTCTCTCTCTCTCTCTCTCTCTCTCTCTCTGCAAGTATATAAGTGATGTGTGAATGAAATAATGACAATGTATGACAGCAGAGAGATAAGTAGAGCAGAATGTCAGATGGGCCTACGCGCCCAGTTCTTAGTCCTTTGAAAATAAAGTTTGTTCTCTCTCTCTCTCTCTCTCTCTCTCTCTCTCTCTCTCTCTCTCTCTCTCTCTCTCTCTCTCTCTCTCTCTCTCTGGTCATAAGATTATCTTCATTATGCATCGAACCGTTCATAAGTGCTAGTATCCCCTCTTCAGTATCTCCCTTCGCGTATAGCGGCCGATGATACAAGGTCGGTCTTGACTGACAACGCATCTTCCCCCCCCCCCTCCCCCTTGTATAGCGCTCACGTTTGGTTCTCATTGAGAGAAAAACCCCGTATCCACAGACTGGCTTTCCTTGCCTTGGGATCTGCTCCCCTTTGCTTCAAGTAAATAAATCAAACATCTGTAACTGTTGTAGTCCTACTTGGCATGTACATTATGTGATGAACATTCCCATCGCCATCACGTTGTAATACCATTTGCCACGTCATTGTGCACGAGTCAGACCAAACGTGACAGGACCAAACGTGACAGACATATGTAACATCTTTATGGATGTTCATTGTCCGCGAGCCACGGTGGTGCATTGGCTAACACGCTCGCCTGCCGGTCCGGTGATCATTTATTTGAATCGCCAGGACACGCTGGTGTCGGGTAAAACGAGCAGGCCGATAGATTGGACGGGTCTACACAGTTGCGTGGAGTATTGGTGCACGATAAGACACAGTGATCAGGACCTTTTCCTGTCACGTGTATAGTATGGCAGAAGGGATACATCTTCATGTCCAAGAGAGAATGGTGCTACAGGGAGCGAGCAGAGGATCTGGCCGACACTCGGTACATCGAGGAAAGGCCAGACGGCCACATAATCAGACTGCAGCTGGTACCATTATTATCGGGACTCTTCGCTAGTTGTTGAAAAAGACGACGGAGCACGTATGGGAATGTTCTCAGCATTGTTATATTGATTATTGATTCAACTCACCTCGGTGTTTCTTTATATAAGTACTAATATTCCTTAATATTCTTATCTTGATTTATTACAGTAATATTTCGATGGTCCCAGATTTTGTAATAGTAACTAATACTTCATTGTTTGTTATTTTCTGTCATTTTCTTCTACATAGCTATGCTATAGCTCAAGAGCAATTGTATTCTCACATTATAGTTTATGAAACTTCTCGGGTTTATTATTATTATTATAAACCTTTATCCACGTTTGCACATACAATAATGCAGATTCTCGGACTCATGTAATGAAATATCCAGGTGCGCAGTTTAACCTTCACTGAACACATAGATCACGTGATCTTGATAACTCGAAAACATTTAACTGTTGTGAGTGATGGTTGGTTGTGGCAAATTATTACCAGCGCCACCTGCTGTCTCTTTTACCAGGGTCTGGACCTTTCTGCAATTGAGTATGTACTGACGATCCTGACTCTCACCCATGCGCAGTTGGAGAGACTAGAAAGGGTGCAGAATGAGGACATGTGCATGATACCTAGGTGCACAACAGATACGGCATGCAAGGCAATATACGCTATCTATTTGATTTTCCAACCATGGGGGACAGAACAAGGCTGCGTCACGCACGAGATTACCTTCAAACACCCTCTGCACAACAAGATTAGAAGAAAAACGGTTGCAGGTTAAAAAACAAAGATGAAAATCTTGGGTGGTTCTGGCCGAAGACGTTGTTCAACAGGTGTGTTTACTAGAGGACATAGAACCTGGTGAAGAGTTGTTGAGTTGAGTTAAGAACCAACATCACTGCACTCGGGACATTCCCATACGTGCTCCGTCCCCTCGTTCAACAGCCAGCGAAGTCATACTACTAATCGTTCCCACCGCTATCCGATTAAAAGTTCTCCTGGTCTTCCCTCTCAGTTTTGAGATTCTCCCAGAACCCCTGCCAATTCCCCGCAGTCTCATTCTTTCCACAAATGGGTTCTCAATCTGTTCCTCCGCCTTCTCCACCTGGTCCCACAAACGCATGACCACCTTCCCCTTGTCCATAGGCAAACAACCAACAAGAAGTGCATTCCCTGCCAGCCTATCAGCCTGTTCATTCCCCCGTACTCCCGCATGGCCAGTGCAAAATATCCATACCATTCTCAGTCTGTGACCTCTGAAGCGACGAGAGCCATTCCACACGAAACATTCCTTTCCCCACCTTACTAAGCATACTCTTTGAATCCGTAATGAATACAACGTGTGTTGCAGTAGTCTCCTCTAGCCATCGGAATGCCGCTTTTACTGCCTCCACCTCCATTCTCATGTTGGAGGTCGTAGTCTCGTATGCCAGACTCTCCTTTTTCAAGACTCGCCCATTAGCCTTTGCAATAAAGCCCCACACTGACTCATCGGTGTAGATGACTATGTCACCTTGATGTGTGTTGCTCTGGATCAGCTGTTGCACTTCAAACTCAGTGCGGCCCGCTGCTCATTCTCTGCACTCACGACCCAATGTTATTATTACATTGTGCCAGTCCGTCATGTCTTCCGGAACTTCAACCCACTCTCTTTCACGATTTATGGTCTCTAGATCACACACCTGACGTATAGAAAGTTCTGCCTATGCCTTCCAGGACCTGCCTCATCTTAGTCTATGACCCTTGACCATATCCATTGCTGCATGCAGCAGGACCTGGCGAAGAACGGGTGCCATAGCTGGAAGGGTGCGCTACGTTGTTTTCAGTCTGCACTAGACTGGACAGAGTATGCAAACAAACCCCGATGGTCGTTGAGACAGAAGTACGGGCTTGATTTTTGGAAACTTTTTCCCATGGTGATGTAATCATCTACACAGATGGGTCTGCTGTGTGACACACCCGCAGCTCATTGGCTTTCTCGGCCCAGGTTTGAGGAAGAACTGGGAGATGGCGGAGCTTTTGCTGTGACTACTAGCAGTTTCTACGAAGGTTGAGTTGAGATAAGAACCGACATCACTGCACTCAGGACATTCCCATACGTGCTCAGTCCCCTTGTTCAACAGCACGAAGTACGAAGGTAAGAGGCAGTAGATTGGTTGGAGACACAGACGTTCACCCAGACATGTTTTCTCAGCGACTCTATGAATATGCTAAGGAAAATCGAGATTTGCTCGGCCAGAAGCAGTCAAGACTGACTAATATGTTTCTTCTTTTGTACCAGGGCACTCGAGTGTAATAGGAAACGAACGAACAGAGAGGCTCACATGGGGTGCGGACGAGCAATGGATCAGATTGACAACTCTCAGAGAGTCAGGACTAGTAATTGACTGAAAGGATGGATGTGATTCTGCAACTGTGGCTAGACTGCAAGAACAAATCGGTCCGATCCTCATGGTCAAGCTAGACTACAGCGCCACACGGAAAGCTAAACAAGAATAGTCAATCAATACAAAACTTGTGTTGCCAGCCTCTACATGCTGAGGGAGATACTGGGGAGGGGATCTGGGCACTTATGGACTAATATTTCGATTTGTAATAAGTATTATCTGTAACTAACAAGGGAACGAACTACTAATGCAGATTTCGACATATACTGAAAAAGGTGGGGCATCTATGGGTTTTCCCGAAGTGCCACGATGTCGATTACACATTAACTATGACCAATAATTAATGCATAGTAAATATAACACCTAATTACTCCTAGGTTAGTCAGGTCTTAATCAGATATGACTGAACTACCGTATGACAGTAAACGGTACTACCAGCTTTCTGTTATCGCTGAACGTTGGGCGGCGCTCACCAAACCCAACACCCCACATTGTGCCAATGGCTTCGGGTGGAGGAGTGCAACTTACACTATTGCAAGGAAATGCAACCTAAAGACCAAATGTCATGGCAGAACAGACCAGTCCTTATACCTTGGTCGGCAACTGGTCTAGGATGGAAGCTCTGACATGCGGACAGTTAGAACATGGCTTTGTTGACCCGGCAGCTTCTGCAGCTTGTCTTGTCTTGTTCCAGATGTAATGATGTTACCTTTCCTCTGGAGTAAACTGGGCAGGCCAAGAGAGAGATCATGCTGCATGGACAACACATGGTCTCTAAATTCAACACAGGCTTTGTGTTATGTAGACGTGTAAGTTGTATCGTATAACTCCATTTTAAAAACTATCATCTGTCAAGACGGCAAGGTGCCTGTCAATCATTCGTAATTTAAATTCCAAACTTTACCGATTAAATGTCAGGCGCTGTTTCATGTTGTTGAATATTACGTCAGCCATATTTGTGCTCTTTCTTGTATCTGTTATAATGTTCATACTCTATCATTTCTCTCAGTAAATAAGTTTTTTAAAAATGGGTTTAAGTTTAAATTTCTCTCAGTAAATAAGTTTTTTAAAAATGGGTTTAAGTTTAAAAGACAAGAAGGTCGACTTAATTACACTGGGTTTTATCCCATATGACTTGGTCTGTTTCCACAGGGCGGCCTGCCGAAAGCATTGCACAAAGCATGAACTCCGTAGCTCCAGCAACGACTCCCAGGAGTCTCCGAGAAAATTACACCCATGAACCGATTGACATAGCCCAGAATCAAACCCACAACATTCTGAGCGTGAGGCAGGCGGCGTAACCACTTTGGCATGAAGACTCCCTCAGTAAATGTGTATGTATTGGGACCGATCACGGTGTCAAAGGTCAGCTGGTGAAACTTGAGCGCACACATAATGAAGCTATGCTGGTGATCCTGGGAGGCACAAGGAACACGCTGGTTTAGCTTGACTCACAATTGCGGACAGGGCTCAAGGTTCTGCAAATGAAGTCATTATCTCCATGTGGCTGCAGACACGGAACTCCCCCTGCATGAATCCCTGGACACAAGTTAAGAGCCATAAGAAATCATGGCTGGCTCAGGCAGAGGACACAATCAGAGAAGTGTGCATGCTTGAGAACATTGAGAGAGGTGAGGAGAGGCACAGAATACCTGATGAAAAATCAGATCTGTGCAGAGCCATAATCACACTGGAGTGCGGGGATTGGCCGGCGGGTCACGCTGAAAGGGAGGTGCAGCAATTAATCAATGATAATTCGTTCCTAAGTGATGTAATCATCTATGTAGATGGTTGTGTGCTAAGATTCAAAAGACGTGTCTGAGGGTTCGTAACGAAGGTTAATAGACGGTGTTTGGTGCAGGAGAGCCCGGCATATGAAACCATAACATCTAGTCTGAGAATAGAAGTGGAAGCAGTCACAGTGGCATTCTGCTGGCTGGAAGACGAACAGTACACACATGTTGTGGTTGTCACAAACTGAGAGAAAGGTGAAGACAAGTATGCTTCACACTAATGCCAAGCTTCAATTAAAACATCAGTGATAGGGAGCATTTGCTGGATTCCCCCCCCCCCCCCCCCCCCAAGAAGATGCTGGTGTGGTGGGAAACGAGCAGACAGATAGATTGGCTGGGTCTGCACCTTTGAATGGGGTACTGGTTCATCTTTAAACTGGTTGTTACATCCTCAAATAGGTTATAACATCCTAATCCTTGATCTGGTTATAACATCCTCATTCTTGAACCGGTTATAACATCCTCATCCTTAAACTGGTTATAACATCCTTATCCTTGAAATGGTTATAACATCCTCATTCTTGAAACGGGTTATAACATTCTCATCATTCTTCAACTGGTTATAGCATCCTCTTCCTTGAACTGGTTATAACATCCTCATCATTGAAGCAGTTATAACATCCTCATCACTGAAGCAGTTATAACATCCTCAACATCCTTTAAATGGTTATAACATCCTCATCATCCTGTAAATGGTTATACCACCCTCACCATACTGTAACTGGTTATAACATTGTCATCATCCTGTAACCGGTTATAACATCATAATCCTGTAACCGGTTATAACATCCTAATAATCCTATAATGGTTATAACATCCTCATCATCCTGTAACTGGTTATAACATCCTCATCATCCTGTAACTGGTTATAACATCCTCATCATCCTGTAACTGGTTATAACATCCTCATCAGCCTGTAACTGGTTATAACATGCTCATCAGCCTGTAATTGGTTATAACATCCTTATCATCCTGTAACTGGTTATAACATCCTCATCATCCTGTAAATAGTTATAACATGCTCATCACCCTGTAACTGGTTATAACATCCTCATCATCTTGTAAATGGTTATAACATCCTCATCATCCTGTAAATGGTTATAACATCCTAATCACCCGGTAACTGGTTATAACATCTTAATCATCCTGTAACTAGTTATAACATCCTCATCATCCTGTAAATGGTTATAACATCCTAATCACCCTGTAACTGGTTATAACATCTTCATCATCCTGTAACTGGTTATAACATCCTCATCATCCTGTAACTGGTTATAACATCCTCATCACCCTGTAACTGGTTATAACACCCTCATCATCCTGTAACTGGTTATAACATCCTCATCATCCTGTAACTGGTTATAACATCCTCATCATCCTGTAAATGGTTATAACATCCTAATCATCCTGTAACTGGTTATAACATCTTCATCATCCTGTAACTGGTTATAACATCCTCATCATCCTGTAACTGGTTATAACATCCTCATCATCCTGTGACTAGTTATAACATCCTAATCACCCTGTAACTGGTTATAACATCTTCATCATCCTGTAAAAATGATGACGACTAATTTCCTCTAATCATGTGTATTCAAAGATGTGAAGCAGAGTGGCTTGGAGGCATGGCATCCGCTTCAGACTCAAGCAGACTGGTAAGAATCACTGATTTATGAGCTGTGAATTTTAACAAAATAAGTAATTTGTTGTGAAGGTTACACTGTTAGGTGCCTGTGTGTTACTGGGTACCATAACACAAGTAGGGTCACATGTAGGTCATCACACGGCTACTAAGGAGGATTGGTCCAAAACTGGTTAGGTCATCCCACAGGAAACTGCAGCTACAAAATCCACTCACTCATGAAAGCAAACAGACACTTACAAACATACAACAGAAAATCCAATTTGAGAAATTTAATTTGGGATAAGAATTACACTATATACAAGTTCTATAAATAATTCAATTGATAGCAAAACAGTACAAAACTCTGTGATATCACTGTATCTATGAGAAGAATGAAGAGAAACAAACACAACTAATTCAAATGCAGTCAATTGCATCACTTTAGCAGTTCATGCCAATTGTAAAAGAGTTAAATAAAAGTAAGGTTGATAAAAGCTACAATTATCTGGTAGCTATTATGCTAAAATACAATTAATGCTGATTTCTATGCAACTATGTAACTAAACTAAATTTCAATAAGTGACCATTAAAATAAAATACAATAAAATAAATAAGTGAAGGTAAATCACAAAACCACATTTGTAAAAATAAAATCATTTCACTTGAGTCGCTAGCATAACAAATATATCCCCCAATATAATTGCCATGGCTACGATCAAGTTTTTGTCTTTGCAAATGTAGAAAATGGGACTATGTGCAACATAAAGCATTACTTACATAGCTAAACTCTCAGATCACAAGCAAGAGATATTCACAGATGTAATTCACAAGTATTAGAACTGGCAGCTAAAGAAATGCATAATTGAAAGAATGTTAAGATACAACAAATTCACAGTTGAGGGAATTTACTGTTGAAGGAATGAACAAACTAAATAAAACATTTAGTATTGAAAAATGGATACAGGATATGGTAGAAACATATCCCTGGTTTTTAGTGACAATGTAACGAAAAATAAAGTGAGAAAAAAGTAAAATTATAAATCTAAAATACATGTGTTATAAATAACATGATGAACATTATTGCTCAAAGTTGGAAATATGTTAAGTTACTATACCTTTCTTCTACCTCCCCTTCTGAAACAATTTATATCTGCTTTGTAATTCACCTCTTCCAATTGGTTCACAACATCTTCTAATTAATTTCTTGAAACACCTTACATCTACCTTCCCATTCATCTAAAGAACCACCTTACATCTACCTTCTAATTAATTTTCTGTAACAAATGAAGGTCAGCAGAACTTTCTAATTCACTTATGGAAAAATGAAGAAATATCTTTTGATTCATCTCTTCCATCAAGCCAAGTCTATCTTTAATTCTGCTCTTAAATCAGAGTCAAAAGCCAAATTTGATATTTAAAATGATCATCAACAACAGCAGACTGGACTACAACAAAGCACCGATTAACGAAACATCAATGTCACATGAAAACATCTCAACAATGAAACAGGAGACCACAGGCTGGCCAATTTCTGATGCAGTTAGTACATGAGCAGTCATTCTTGTGATTCTTAGAAATTAATTTAACAACACTTCACAATAATCACAATAAAATTGGGCAAACCTACATTAGAAATAACATTAACATTGCAGATACAAACTTTCACACACACAAAACATATAGACTAGCTGAAACATAAAACAAGCATTTATACATTAAATATAAAATATAACAGATAACGCAGGGTGAGAGGCAACAGATACACACTACAAACTGTGTCCTGCTAAGATGACGTGCCATTCCTAGTCTAATACCATTAATATATATATATAGAATAGTATGCATAGTTTGCATTCACTAGAACCTCACCTAATCCAGCTATTATATTTGACCCTGCTATGTCCTGCCTGTTGCAGTCATCAGTTGTCCTATATACAATGAGTGTTAAAGTACACACTGAAACTTTAAATGGTGCATGGTATACTGAGAATTTAGTAGAAGATCTGTACAACTGGATAAGTCCATTTTAATGTGATATATTTAATCTAAAAGTTCAATGTTCTATGATATATTTCATCCACCTTCAAAAAACTCACACATATTTTTGACAAAAAGAAATACAACTAGCCAGCATTACATAATAAAACAATAGGAATTTCCTGCGGAGACAAAAGCAGACGTACTGATTTCATATGAAAACTATATACATGTGTTCAACTTATAATGAATTCACAGAAATTAATAAAAAGTCACAACAAAAAACAACAACATACAAAACATTTTAAAAGCTGTAGCAGAAATCGAAGCAGAAAGCAAAGAATTGCATATATTAATTTGCTATGCTAATTTGTCGTTCTTAGTAATAATAGATACAGGAAAATGTTCACATTATTATAACTTATTCATTGTGTCAAGTCTTACGTTAAGGCTCTGACAAGATGTTATTTAACTCTTTTGGTACTCATGCATGCATCAAGCACTTATCTAGGAATATGTTAGAGTGCCAATCAGTGTCATAATGCATTTGGCCACTAATTTTATATTTGGCCATTGTAAAAATAAAAACTGGCAACTCTGAAAGGCAGTTCAGGTTCATTTGTTCTTCACTAAAACATGTTTAGGACAATTATAGTCCACTTTACCCTGAGCAAACAGAAAGCCAGTAGTAGAGGGATGACATTTCATATTTGTAATGACAGGAGGACGTTGCGTGTGGCCAGCATCTATTACATACTTTTTGTTCCCTTTTATCACGGTTATACTTTTAAAAATACTCCCTTAATAACAAGATACAGCTCTAATAAAAGTGTGAAGACAAAAACTGGAAATTTTGAAACTATATTAAACCGCAAGGAGAGAAAGCAATTCTGAACTAAGCATGAGAAAATATTGAGGTCTTTAACGAAAGTACATCTGAGGCCATCTTTACAGGAAATAAACAGACTGCTGCAAATATTGGGAGCATCAGAAATAATTCTGCCAAGACTTATACATAATTACATTGTGAAGGAGTTAAGTGGGGTTAGAAAACAATCAAGTTGGTCCAATGTTATTATGTTACAGCCGTACGCAACAGTTCTACCTCCAGTAGACTTGTAGTTATGAGAACTTCCAGGTTTAGTGGGATAATAAACCGACAGGTATTGATTTGCACTGACGGTGCGGATAACAAGATCAGAAGCAGAAAGAAGTAGATTGTACAGGATGTGCTGGATAACTTGCGCATTAAGTATAACATCTTTCCTATGAACAGTACTATTAAAGAGAAAGTACTACAACACTGTACCAACTGTTGCCTTCTTCTTCACTCTATAAATGTTCATCAATACCTGTTTGTTTATGAATCCATGTCTTAGATTTGTGCCACTCGTTGACCAACATTCTCCAGCTCTTGTGGTTCACTGTGTTTGGCCGGGCATGGCACAAGAGAACCAAAGTTTGCTTTGACAAACTTTAAATAAAGGTCAAGTGCCCCTTTTCATGCCATGAGGCCCATTAAGTATTTGATGCAAACCTCATATTTCAAGATTGACTGGCACTCAGTGGGTGATGTGGTCAATACATCCTTTTCTTCCCAGTACCCATTTTTTTTAAAGGCTGGGTCAACCTTGGAGCTTGGTCACTGAAAAAAATCCCCATCTAGACGGGGATTCCTACACATGACCACGACTGGTAGGCTAGCACACTAGCCACTACGCCATCCCAGCTCCCTTGAATAAACTGTACTCAGCAAAAACTCTGACCAGTTTAGGAAAATATCATTACATACAACATAGTTACAATATGGTTGACTTATTGTTGTTGTATATTTCACAATTACAAATGAAAGACTTGGGATACCCACTGGAAGAAAGGAAGAAATAGGGAAAGAACATGCATTTACTTTCATATTGTTTCTCTATTTTTTCTTTGCAGGTGCAATTTTCGGTATCCTGGAAAATTTACTGCTCGTCACAGTAGTTTGCGTTACAGTCCGTGCCTGTGTCCCGTGAGTCTGGAACGTGACTGTGGAACCGTTGCGATCTGCAGAGTTACGTCTGTCAGTCTGCATAGTTGTAGAAATGTCTAGCCTGTCATCGGAAGCATCCGAGCTTTTTCGGCTTGACGGCAAACTCTCACTGCCACTGCTAGTACGAATGGAACTGTAACTTACTGGGGAAAAAAAGAAATTGATAATTGATCAAGAAATTATTATCATCATGTTCATTCTTCTCATCATGGGTTAAAGTGTTCATACAAATCATAAATACAGATAATAAAAGAAGTGGGTAAAACAATAAATACTGGAAAAAACAATAAGTACAGGTAATTACAGAAACACAGGTAATAAAAGAAATATAGGTAAATACAGAAACACGGGTCATAAAAGAAGTACATGTAAATAAAGAAGTACAGGTCATAAAAGAAATACATGTAAATAATGTAGTACAGGTAATAACAGAAGTACAGGTAATAACTGAAGTACAGGTAACAACAGAAATACAGGTAAATAAGGAAGTACAGATTGTAAAAGAAATACAGGTAACTAAAGGAGTACAGTCATAAAAAAGTACAGGTAACTAAAGGAGTACAGGTAATAAAAGAAGTACATATTTAAAAAAAAAAAGAAATGTAGGTAAAAAGAAAAAAGTAAAGCCCCCCTGCCCCACCTTTGTACATGCCTTGAGGTGTACTGGGCTGATGGTACAAGCCCCACAAATGGATAGACCAATCAGCACTCAAGGGGTGATGTCGTTTTTGTTTTCCTTTTTTTTCTTTTCGCTCACTTGCTTTGTACTCAAGCGTAGTCTGTACACACTAATTCTAGTAGGGCTTGACTGAATTTTGTGTGTGGATTAGCTTTCACTATTAACAGCATCCCTCGCCATCAGGTGAACCCATTCCGATTTCTGAGGTACTTGTAATTTACATCCCCAAGTCAAGGACGAGAAGTCAACATTTTAGTGCAATTGACCAGTGTAAGGGTTGAACCCGCTGCCTTGCCATCAGCACACCAGAAATTTAAGAGTGAGCTATTCAACTGATAACTGGTGGATTAACAGATAGGTGGGCCACACACTGCATTAACACAGCTCCTGAAGAGGGTGATACTCTGGCTTTATGTCAAATGATAAAACTCACACTAGAATGTTCACAGCATGAATGATTCTGGTATGCACACAATTTGATCCTCGCAGGCGTTCGTGCGCTGTTCTGATGATCTCCTTGTATGATCTATTTAAGGAAGCTATGGAGGAATTCATGTGTAATGAAAGCGACCCTCCACAAATAGAAACTTCTCATTGCTCAGAGGGTATCGAGTGATCATCTTCACACAAACCTGCTTCCTGCAGGCTCAGATGCTAGTTACTCTACAGAACATTTCACGGAGCAGGTCCTCAAGTAAACATTTCTTCTCTACACATTCAGTCACAGGTGGCAGATTTATTAAGGCCATCATGCCCGCCAGTCCACCAAGCCAAAACCATACATCACATCTTATCCTGTCTGTCTGTCCAGCTCTCTATCTAATCCGCTACATACCTGTCCACCCATCAACCATCCATATATCTTTATAACACTCAACATCCCTACCAACTATCCATCTTTTCATCCTTCAACCTATCTACCGGGCGCTGGAACGCAAATTATTCCTCCCCACGACGCTTGACGACAGAAGTGGAAGATGATGATGATGATGATGATGATGAACCTACCTACCAACCATCCATCCATCTTTTAAACCCTCAACCTATCTACCAACCACCCACCCATCTTTTTAATTCTCTACCTAAATACATATATCTATCAATCTGTACTATGCCACCCACCCACCCATCCACCAATCTAACCATCCATCCATCTAACCATCACCATGAGTTGACATGTGATGCAACAGATAATTCCTCCAACTGTCACCAGACAAGGTGGCTAGGTATATCCTACTCTCATTCAACAATTGCAATAGCTGATATTGTGAAGATAAGAAAAATGAGTAGAAATATTACCAGGACTTGCAACGTTTCTTGGGCCGCGCAACTGTTGTGAGACGGTGTGTCTTGTGAATGAGGTTCCATCTGTTTCTGTCTGGGATGTCATCTGGTGAATATCTCCGTCATGAGATGCTTTTGTTTTCAGCTTCACAGGTGTATGGTGAGCCTTTTCTCGGACCTGCAAAACAGAAATAATAATAGAAATTTATACAAGCTAATCATGTCCAGAAAATTGAACAAACAGTCCACTAACATATAAACTCAACTAGAAAACTGAACAAACAGTCCGATAACATATAAAGTCAACTAGACTATTGAACAAATAGTCCGCTATCATATAAGCTCGACTAGACAATTTAACAATCAGACCGCTAACATATAAGCTCGACTAGAAAACTGAACAATCAGCTAACATAATTACATTGTTAAAAGACTGAACAAACAATTTGCTAATATAAAAGCTTTCATACGCAATTGAACAAACAATCTGCTAACATACTTGTATTCATACACAACTGAACAAACAATCTGCTAACATACTTGTATTCATACACAACTGAACAAACAATCTGCTAACATACTTGTATTCATACACAACTGAACAAACAATCTGCTAACATACTTGTATTCATACACAACTGAACAAACAATCTGCTAACATACTTGTATTCATACACAACTGAACAAACAATCTGCTAACATACTTGTATTCATACACAACTGAACAAACAATCTGCTAACATACTTGTATTCATACACAACTGAACAAACAATCTGCTAACATACTTGTATTCATACACAACTGAACAAACAATCTGCTAACATACTTGTATTCATACACAACTGAACAAACAATCTGCTAACATACTTGTATTCATACACAACTGAACAAACAATCTGCTAACATACTTGTATTCATACACAACTGAACAAACAATCTGCTAACATACTGTATTCATACACAACTGAACAAACAATCTGCTAACATACTTGTATTCATACACAACTGAACAAACAATCTGCTAACATACTTGTATTCATACACAACTGAACAAACAATCTGCTAACATACTTGTATTCATACACAACTGAACAAACAATCTGCTAACATACTTGTATTCATACACAACTGAACAAACAATCTGCTAACATACTTGTATTCATACACAACTGAACAAACAATCTGCTAACATACTGTATTCATACAAAATTGAATAAATAATCCACTAAGATATATGCTCTCATACAAGTTGAACAAACAATCTGCCTATAACATATAAGATGTTTTGTGTAATGGAACAGCTAATAAGTCAGTGTTTGCATTTTGGCATCTTGTTTCTATCTGTTTTATTGAATCTTCCATCATCTGTAAAATGCTGCCTAGATATTTTAATTCTGATACTCGTATTATTTTGGCTCCATCCCTTTCTTCCTCCCTCCACCCACCCATCTACTTACATGCCTGCCTATCTATTTGTCTGTTTACATCCATCCATCAATCCATCTATCTACTCCCCTAATCTCCAGTTCTAGAGAATGCAAGTTGTGCTGAGACATGATCACCTACACCCAGTCAACACGGCACATACACAAAGCCAACAACAAAATGCCCACCTTTGGGTTGGGCCCGCCAGCTGAAGAAGCAGATCTCCCTGAATGTGATGATCCACTGGAATGTGAGCTCCCACCTGGAGACTTCGTAGCGAAACCTGACAGAGACTGACTAACTCCTTCTGCCAGGACAAAGTTTTCTCTCATTTCCATATTTGTACGTCCCTTAGCTGTTAAGAAATTTAAAACAAAATAATGTTTACAAAGTATTTTACGAGGGTCTTGAAATAAATTCTGTGTACTCAAATTGTAATGTTGCTTCTGCCTGTCTGGTTATTCTCCCTCTGTTCTAGTGTGCAGAAGATAATAAGTTATTGCAGCCTTATAGATCTGTAACAAATACAGACTTTCTCCATTGACCAGGCAAAGACCAATGATCACTTCATGCAGACTTTCTTCAGGCAAAACCAGTGATAATTTAATACAGACTTTCTGTCACTGACCAGGTCAAAATCAATGATTTTATAATACTGATTCATGTCACTGACCTGGTCAAAACCAATGATATTATAATACTGATTTCTGTCATTGACCAGGTCGAAACCAATGATACTCTAAGATTTAAAAATAACGTTAACAAAAGGTTATCTATAAATTTTCTGGCTGCTTGGAGGTAGCAAGAGGTTAAAAGAAAACATGTTACTAGTGAGTGAAACATGATGTAACTCTTGCAGCGTGTGACAAATGACATTGCTGGTGAGTGACAAATGATATTGAAGTTTGTCAATTCATACAAAAGTTGATGTGAAGAAATCATAACATCCTGATCACTACTCACATTACAGTTGTCAAATAATCTATCATGTTTAAATATTTTCAAATGAACACACTCCCGGGAAGGTTAACCCGGTCAACAAATGCCCGCAGAACGGCGCAAGAATGCAGCTCTGCTGTAAACAGGCACAACGCAGTCACATCCGGAAAAAAAAAAAAACTACGGATGAACGCAGAAGAAGAAGAAGAAATGAACATACAAGGCAAAGTGGACTGCACAAACAAGGAAGAAATATAAATATTCGTCAAATAAAGCATGGCCAATCTCAGCTGTGCAACAAGGCCGTGTCAACTGTTCAAGTCCGACGTCCTTGTGACTTCCCTGGTCATGATCCTGCTATTAGTGCACATTCTAGTGCACATTTCTAGTCATTTGTCATCAACCAGGCAAAACTGTTAAATGTAAATATAGCTGGCCACACAATAACTCTGCACACAAACTCATAAAACAATTCCGCAGCAAATATGTTAGGATATAAATTCTGAAACACAATTATTTTAGGATTATAATATTTAAAAATAATGATTTTTAAGATTATGAAATAAAACAATATTTATTTTCATATTACAATGTTGAAAATTATGACTGACCATATTGACAAACTAGATTTTAAAAGCAGTCTAAAGAAGAACATAGATTTTCAAATAACAACGCTGATACTGATCTTAAGATGATATTGTTGAATTTTTCTTATTTATTATTTTGCTCCCTTTTAACTCAAGCGTAGTCCACACACATGCTACTACTGGACTCATTTTTTGTGTGTGGATTAGCTTTCCCTCTTACCAGTGTCCCTCACCATCAGGCGAACCCACTCCGACTTCATAACTGTTACAGTTAAATTTAGATGCATGTCCTTTACAGAGCATCGCAATCAACCCCAACATTTACTGTCTGATTTTCTAGGTAATTTTACATTCAGTAGCTTGCCACTACTTTCAGAATGGTTAACTCTTATACCATTGTGAAAATCAATGCAAATCTATCTGTTGCCAAATCGCAAGTAGCTGATTGAACCTGGTATGTTGGGATTGTGAAGCTGCGTTTGCTATTCCTGAACCACTGGCTCTGGTTTTACACTGACATTGTAGAAATATACATATTTTAAAATGACATGGTTGAATGAGAAAGACACCTCATCATGGCTTAAACAACATACATATTTTAAGATGGCATGGTTGAATGAGAAAGAAACCTCACAATGGCTTTAACATTTTTTTTGTCAAACAAATGAAAAGTCAAGAGATTAACAGCCAATGTTTAACGAAACATGGAATACACAGGCTAGTAGAAAGACATATTTTTGCAATTCTTAATACTGTTAGTTTGAAAATTGAGTAGTGTGCATGGATTTACACAAAGACAGCTATCCACAATGATATAATTAATATTTATACACAATATAAAACAATGTATGTCCACAAGGGTATAAATAATAGGTATGCATAACACATAGTGGATATCCATAATGATATAAATACTTATGATATATACAATGGATACCCACAATGATATAAATACTAATTACTTTCTCTCTCTCTCTCTCTCTCTCTCTCTCTCTCTCTCTCTCTCTCACACACACACACACACACACACACATAATGGATATCCACAGTGAAATAAATAATAGTTATTTGATATATATATACAATGGATACCCAATGATATAAACAATAGTTATACAAGATATAAACACCGAATATCTACAATGATATAAATAATATTTATACACTATATAAACAATGGATATCCGATGATATGAATAATAATTACTGACAAAATAAACAGTGGATATCCACAATGATATAAATAATAGTTATTCACAAAATAATCAGTGGATATCCACAATGATATAAATAATAGTTATGCACAATATAAACAATGGATATCCACAATGATATAAATAATAGTTATGGACAATATAAACAATGGATATCCACAATGATACAGATAATAGTTAAATACAATATAAACAATAGTTATACGTGATATAAACAATGGATTCCACAATGATATAAAACATGGTCATCCACATGGTATCTAAACATCAATTGCCCACGAAGATATAACAATACTTGTCCATAACGATACTCACAGCAGTTATTTATGGGATATAAATAATAGATAGCACATTGACATAAAATGTTAAATGACAAAGTTATGTATAAAAATAGTTATCCATGATGTTACAAATAACAACAGTCGACCAAAATGATATAGAAGACAATACCTGTGACAACTATAAATTGACAACTGTACAGTTATCATCCTAGCAATATCTGGGCTTCCACCTTTTGGTTTACTTCTGGGTAGTGAGTGATATAAACAACAGTTATCCACAATGATATAAACAACAGTTATCCACAATGATATAAACAACAGTTATCCACAATGATATAAACAACAGTTATCCACAATGATATAAACAACAGTTATTCACATTTATACAAAGAACAGTTATTCATAATGTTATAAAGATATCCATAACATTATAAACAACAGTTAACATTGATATAAACAATAATTATCCATAAAGTTATAAACAACATTTATCCACACTGATATAAATAACAGTTATTCACAATGATTTAAACAACATTTATTCACATATATATAAACAACAGTTATCCACATTTTTATAAACAACAGGTATCCACAATGATATAAACAGCATTTATCTAAATGGAAATAAACAATCCACAATTGTATTCACAATGATATAAGCAACAGTTATCCACAGTGATATATATAACATCATTTAACCACAATTACACAACTAACAACAGTCATCTACAACAATTAATTCATCAAAAACAAAAGAAATTGAAAACTGGTTTAAATTTACCACAAAACATCAGGCAAACTGAAATCAAAATGTAATAAAGATGGATATCAGTTACAAATATATTACACCCACGAAAAGTAATAAAAACGGAAATCAGTTACAACTATATTAAAGCCACAAAATGGAAATATATCAGTACTAAAATATGCTAGCACAGAACCACCACCAGGGTAAATGAAATTCATTGCGGAGTCCCCGAGGCCGTCAATGCACCACAGCTATAAATCATAGAAGACAACAAGGAACAAGAAGATAAGTGAACTACTTTGTTTCTGTTAATTTTCTTGTTCATACTGGAAGAAAAAAAACTTAGTTGTGCTGCAGTTACTTCAGTGAATCATCAAAAACGAGAAGTAGACAGCAGACAAACAACAACCACACACTGATACAACCAGATTGTGCTGCAGTTATTGAAGTGAATCATCAAAAACGAGAAGTTGACAGCAGACAAACAACAACCACACACTGATACAACCAGATTGCACTGTAGTTATTTAAGTGAATCTAAAAAACGAGAAGTAGACAGCAGACAAACAACAAACATACACTGATATAACCAGATTGTACAATAGTTATTTAAGTGAATCACCAAAGACGAGCAGTTGAATCAGAAAGCTTTATCAGAACACAATCACAAGTGATAAAATGGGCATTTTGGCTAAAATCTTCATCAGCAGACAAACAACAAATATACACTAATACAACGAGATGAAAAAATCTACATGAAACAATATACATGAAACTATGTACAAGAAACTATATACATGAAACTATGTACATGAAACTATATACATGAAACTATATACAAAGGTTTCTGAACTGTTGTGAAGAGCTGCCATGCTGTGGACTCGGCATGAGTACTCAACATGCCTGACCTACAGGTGGAAGAGAACATACAGTTGTTTGAGGTGTGGCTGTGATACTCACATCTTTCAGCGGATCCATCTGCCTTCATCAAGGCATTCCTTTTGGGCTGGGTTAAGAAAGAGCATGATGGTAGATGTTCACCATGGAAGACAGGCTGCCACACACCACGGTCTGAAGTTAATCATGTGAAACCATGCTCTATCTCTTGATGTTATCTTCCCACCTGTACCTTTGTCAACCTGTTTTTTCTTCTTTCTGTGCTCTTTATTCCATAGTGGGGGATAGACCGTCAACCAACTCACACCAAGGTATCCTATAATTTCTCTTGCAGCTCTGTCCATGTTCTCTACATGTTATTCATCTCTGTATTTCTCTTCTTCACATGTTTTAGGTCTCTTCCCCACATGTTTTAGGTATCTTCTTTACATGCTTTAGGTTTCTTTTCCACATGTTTTAGGTCACTTCTTCGCATGCTTTAAGTCTCTTCTTCACATGTTTTAGGCATCTTCTTTGCATGCTTTAGGTCTCTTCTCCACATGTTTTAGGTCTCCCACTATTTTGTTCGCCCTGTTGGTTCCAGACAAGGGGGTGTCTAGTTCTACCATCCTCAGGTTTTCTCCGTATATGTCCTATCCAGCGCCAGACTCTGTTCTTCGCCTCTTGATTCACTGGCACATGTTCTCTCCAGGAGCTCCACGTTGGTGATTTGTGATATCTGATATGGAGGGAGAACTGGCTTGAGATCAAGAGTCTTTCATGTAGGATGTAGTGAGTATGACCTACCAACAATGTGCCACATGATGATATCTTGTCATTTCAATGCGATTGATCTGATCAGATTGTCAAAATACATCAAAGGAACTTGTGATAGAAAGGTTCATCAGACCAGAAATTTATGATGTAAAGATTCTAATTCTAATCTTCACAGATGATAGGAAAGAGAACAGGAATGGTTATACAATTATAATAACATGTTTTAATCTGTGTTTTTATAAAATGCCAATAAATTGTGTACATAAAGCTACATGTACACAAAGCTAAAGACAGGTTCTACATCAATGTGTACATGTGAGCAAGCACCTAAACCTGTACGACATGTACAACAACAATATACCAAATACAGCTCAGAAAGGTCTATTCTGAAACAGAATGAAACAACCCGAGATGTCAAACTACAGAAGCCTGCAGAGTCTGCACAGACAGTGCAGTTCAGACAGGAAACACAAATACAGGCATAGGACGATTACAAGGGAACTAACAGAAGAAGATGACAAGGACCAAGATGCCAATGATGACTGTGCCAAGATGCCAATGATGACTATGCCAAGATGTGTTTGCCATTTCTAGCTGACAAGGCACATGATCAAGATGACAATGATGTGTTATCCAAGAGTTCAGGCAGGAAGCACCACAACATCCAGATCACACAAAAACAACCACATTACAGGAACAATAACAGTACATAACAACCACATTACAGAAATAACCATATGTGTTTTCTGCCATGTAGACTACGACTTATGTTGCACAGAAATGAAGTTAGGAAATGTCATTCAACTATATGGAAAAATGAGCACTCTTCATTCAGTGATCATGTGCTTAATACCTAATTGTATTGTATATAAGGAGACACAGCAAACCATTTCAGAGACTCAAGTTCATCTTATAGTAACTGCTGTATGAGGATGATATGAATTTGATTAAAATGCCATATGCGTGTACATCATATTGCTTTCTCACATATATGAACAGCTTTTTATAACTTTATTACTCATGATGTAACTTCAGTGAATATCATGGTCAATTAACAAATAAGTGAGAAATTTCTCTAAGAGGCTGTAGACATTGATAAGAAAAACAGTGTAATGAAGATGTCTTTTCAGTTTTCAGAAAACAACTGATGAATAGAACGGGTCACTCATACCAGAAGTAAACAATCCACATTCCACGGGCGTGTCATGAGAATGGGAAAGCTGGAAAATATCACAACAGGAAAGTCGTAGGGGATAAGAGACAAGGGCAAACCTAGGAAGAGTTGCAACATGTAGAAACATTGTATGGGAAATTACTGGCAACATTCAAGAGAGCGTTTGATACCATATGTTGAGTTAGTCATGTGAAACCACAAATTGAGTTAGTCATGTGAAACCACAAACTGAGTTAGTCATGTACAACCACACATTGAGTTAGTCATGTGAAACCACACACTGAGCTAGTCCTATGCAACCACACACCACCATTTTAACAGACATATAGAGAGTCAGACATGTAATTATAATGGATGTTTAGCAGTGAGCATGAAGGACACAACCAAAGGTCTCTGTCAGAAGCTTCCACTGCAATGGTACAGCTGGAAGAATCGTCATGAGGTATCCGTGTGTTACCGCAGTCCATAAGGGAAGCCAAGAACAGCAACACTGTAACCTACCATGCATGTCATAAGGGGCAACTTAAGAGGGTTGGCACGAGACAGGCTATCTCATCCAATAGAATAATTCAGCTGCAGAGTCCAGCCAATCATGAGCAAGAATTTAGAGAGCTTGGTGCTAGCTGGTTGAGGGGGCTACACTTCATTGGGAGATGAAAGGCAGCAGAAGAGGAAAACATCACATGGTATTTGTAAGGACATTCCCTGACAACAGAATGTATTCACCAATTTTTATAGAGTTTTTATAAAACAATTCTCTGACCACAGAATATATTAAGGGAATGGTTATAGAGTTATATAAAACAATTGCCTGACAACATAATATATTAAGGAAATGGTTATAGAGTTTTATAAAACAATTCTCTGACCACAGAATATATTAAGGGAATGGTTATAGAGTTTTATAAAACAATTGCCTGACAACAGAATATATTACAGAATGGTTATAGGGTTTTTATAAAACAATTGCCTGACAGCAGAATATATTACAGAATGGTTATAGGTTTTTTATAGAACAATTCCATGGCAACAGAATATATTAAGGGAAAAGTTATAGCATTTTATAAAACATTTTCCAGACAACAGAATATATTAAGGGAATAGTTATAGCATTTTTATAAAACATTTCCCTGACAACAAAATATAATAACAATGAATACAGATTAACATTTAGGTTTACTGGCAATATAATGTTAAAATTTCCACTGCTATCACAAATAGGCAAACAAAAAAATACCATCATGCAACCAATAAAGCTGGAAAAAAAAACTTCAACCAAGATAAGCAACCAAAAGTGAAAACCACAATATGAACACACATGAAAATAAAAACTACTGCTCAGAAATCTTGGCAGAAAACAAAAACCACAATAAAGAATCCAACAAAAGAACCCAAAAAATGTTCCAGGGGTGCAGTCCAAAACACACAGATGCAATATAAAGATTCTACAAACGTACATTCTTCTGTACTTTGTGGGACGGAGCGTCGTTTTAGACGAAACTGCTTCTGACGCCAGAGTCCAACTTGAGAAAGAAAATGGTAATGATATTTACAACAAATTATAACAGCAACTTGAACTGGTATGTGAATGCTGTGATAGTAACTGTAACCAAAACAGATAAAGTTCATCAAGGAATTAAATAGTGTACAGACAAAGGCATTTGACAATGATACACATTGTGCCCTTCCAGACTAACATACAGTTGTAGAATGTTACTGTATTTGATGGAGAGGATAGGGGGGGTCTCCATGACGATGTGGTTAAGCTATTTGTCTCAAGCTCAGAAGGTTGTGGGTTTATCACTCGGTATACGAGTGGCCCACTCTGTGGCGAAGGGGTTACAGACACAGTTTGTAATCTCGCATACCACGTTCAAAACACAGCTGCATTGGTTTTTTTTAATGAAATGGTATGGGTGCCAGTCGTTCAGAAAGCAATGGCAAACTACTGAACGTAAACTTGCTCAGGAATCACAAACAGCAAAAATATGCTGGGGTTGACTGCTATGTCCTTAAAGGATATGCAACTAAGTAACTAACTAATATGAGTGCAATTATTTTGTAGATCCCTGGGGGTTGTCACCGGAGCTATAGAGTTTGTGCTCTATGCGATGCTTTCAGCAGTTGGTTAGCTGCTCTGCAGAGAGACTGAGCTATTTGGGATAAACCCGGTGCAATGAAGTTGACCCTCTAGCCTTTTAACCATCTTTTTTTATGAAGTAGATCAGAGGGCATGGCACCCGCATCTGGCTCAATCAGATCGGGTTCATGTCACAATGTTGACTGTCTGAATTTCCACAAAATAATGGACAAGGATAATATATCGCTCCCTGATCCTGTGGTAGTGGACCAGACGTCTAGCCTCCTATGATAAGGACAAAAATGTGGAGGACATGTGTGCATGTTATGCACATGAAAAATAATCTTTCTGGAGCAGACTGAATAGTCCATATCATAGACACTTTTTCTAAATTAAAAAAGTTCACCCTCTCAAAAAGAAATTATCACACATTTGGATTCTTCAGAGTTCATGCACTGTGCTGAGATTCTCCTGGGTGGCCTATGGAAGGGGATCTCTTACAAACCACACAAACCAACTTTGCTGTGCTCTAAACGTGTGCACACACACAGCTAAGCTGAATGAAATATGCTGGTGTCATCAAGCTGGCATTGTATGGAGCAGCAAAAACCTGAGCTTTAACCATCCTTGTGTGTGTGTAATTACCATCAACACCATCATCAACATCATCATGTGCTTTGCTATAATGACCTTGGCTTGCGTGTCTTTCCAACCTTGGTGCATCAAACATAAAAACATGGCTGTTAAATATTGTTACACCCCCAAATAGATTAATCTGTATAATAAGATATAATAAGAATAAATGAATTAATTAATATAAATCTAACTATCCATGTGTTTTAAACATTTACTGTACGTAGATTAAGCTCATGAGATCTAATCGGAAGAAACTTATGTCATTAACTATACACAGCAGAGAGACAGAATGACCATAATAAAACAGATATTGGTAGATACAATTTAATATCTACTTGACTGTGTGTCTACAAATAATTCTGAAACAAAATGAATGTGTTTGATTTTGAGATAATGCAAGCAATGTAAATGTAAAAACAAATCAGAAAAAAAACATTGAACAGTATAACGGGCATTATTTAACAGTCCGCACACCTAGATAGGGCAGCTGTAGTAATGCAGTGGCATGCGTTCAAATCTCCATTAAGGCAAAGAGATATTTTCTCCATTCATGTCATCCCCCAGTGTTACACAGCCACAAATTGGTACCAGAAAATTTCTTGGGAAGTGAAAGTGGTTGGTGTGATACTGACCATATCCCCCTTCAAGAGATGATTTTCTAAACATAAGGGGCTAGCACCATAAACCCAATACCTCTCTTGAAGTGAAAAGCAGTACCTTACTTGGCTTGTTTACACCTAGTTATCTATAAATGTGAGCTGTCAGGTGAATTAGCAAGGTGTAATTCAAATGTATTCACGTAAATTATGCAAACTAAACAGCATACATTCATTAACCGGTACCTGTACAGAACAGTGGGACTAAAAAGGCATGACAGAACCACCAATGTGGAGCTCACGGAGAGAAAAAAAACATCCCAGTGAACCAAGAGGTGAGGGAAAGATGCTGGTGTTGGGTAGGAAAGACGCTAGTGTTGGGTAGGAAAGACGCTAGTGTTGGGTAGGACCCACACTGAGAAAACCTGAGATTAGTATAACTAGACACTCTCTTGTCTGGGACCAAGAGGGCGAACGAAATAGTGGGAGGCCTAAAACATGTGGAGGAGAAAACTACAGACATAGATGAATAACGTGGGGAGAACATAGACAGAGTTGCAGGGGATAGATGAATAATGTGGGGAGAACATAGACAGAGTTGCAGGGGATAGAAAATAACATGGGGAGAACATAGACAGAGTTGCAGGGGATAGAAAATAACGTGGGGAGAACATAGACACAGTTGCATGGGATAGAAAATAACGTGGGGAGAACATAGACAGAGTTGCAGGGGATAGAAAATAAAGTGGGGAGAACATAGACAGAGTTGCAGGGGATAGAAAATAACGTGGGGAGAACATAGACAGAGTTGCAGGGGATAGAAAATAACGTGGAGAGAACATAAACAGAGTTGCATGGGATAGAAAATAACGTGGGGAGAACATAGACAGAGTTGCAGGGGATAGAAAATAAAGTGGGGAGAACATAGACAGAGTTGCAGGGGATAGAAAATAACGTGGGGAGAACATAGACAGAGTTGCAGGGGATAGAAAATAACGTGGGGAGAACATAGACAGAGTTGCAGGGGATAGAAAATAACGTGGGGAGAACATAGACAGAGTTGCAGGGGATAGAAAATAACGTGGGGAGAACATAAACAGAGTTGCATGGGATAGAAAATAACGTGGGGAGAACATAGACAGAGTTGCAGGGGATAGAAAATAGCGTGGGGAGAACATAGACAGAGTTGCAGGGGATAGAAACAAGTGTGTTTGGCATATGGTGCTAAACCCAGATTTATAGACCATTCAGCGCCCCAGGGATGACCTGGTCAAGATCCCGCTGGCCACATGATCTTCCCAAGACATTTTCTGGTTCCCTGTTAAAGCCCACGCCAATTTAAAAAATTGGCCTCGGTGCAAATAATAGACACTACCACCATGACCGGCGAGCTGGCAAGCAAGAGTCTATATACTACCATACAGCAGCTCCCGCTGATACAATTATAATATATAAATAACACTGTTACGGGATAAAAGTTGCAATGAAATACATATTAGTTCATTAAACACGCTGGGCTATCTATACATCTGAGAATATGACCAAAACCAGGTTAAGTTAATTAGCTTCAACCCAATCGTTATAAGGGCCATGTCATATAGTTATAACACACAACATCCAGCAATAATAAATACAATATCAACATCATGCAACAATCACACAGGAGTGGCAAAACCAGGAAACATAAATAACGATAAAATAATATTACTAAACCAACAGACACACTGTAGACAGGTGTAAAATAATATAGTAGGGACCAAACAGGGTTAATAATATAACAAATATAAAATAATATAGTAGGGACCAAACAGGGTTAATAATATAACAAATATAAAATAATATAGTAGGGATCGAACAGGGTTAATAATATAACAAATATAAAATAATATAGTAGGGACCGAAAAGGGTTAATAATATAACAAATATAAAATAATTTAGTAGGGACCAAACAGGGTTAATAATATAACAAATGTAAAATAATATAGTAGGGACCAAACTGGGTTAATTATATAACAATCATCATATTAATCCCTCCAGTATCCAACATTTATCCTGCCTCTGTAGAGTCTTTTAAATGATGTTTGGTTTACCCAGCCTCTGTAGAGTCTTTTAAATGACGTTTGGTTTATCCTGCCTCTGTAGAGTCTTTTAAATGATGTTTGGTTTACCCAGCCTCTGTAGAGTCTTTTAAATGATGTTTGGTTTATCCTGCCTCTGTAGAGTCTTTTAAATGATGTTTGGTTTATCCTGCCTCTGTAGAGTCTTTTAAAAGATGTTTGGTTTATCCTGCCTCTGTAGAGTCTGTTAAATGATGCTTGGTTAACCCAGCCTCTGTAGATTCTTTTAAAAGATGTTTGGTTTATCCTGCCTCTGTAGAGTCTTTTAAATGATGTTTGGTTTATCCTGCCTCAGTAGAGTCTTTTAAATGATGTTTGGTTTACCAGCCTCTGTAGAGTCTTTTAAATGATGTTTGGTTTATCCTGCCTCTGTAGAGTCTTTTAAATGATGTTTGGTATATCCTACCTCTGTAGAGTCTTTTATATGATGTTTGGTTTATCCTGCCTCTGTAGAGTCTTTTAAATGATGTTTGGTTTATCCTGCCTCTGTAGAGTCTTTTAAATGATGTTTGGTTTATCCTGCCTCTGTAGAGTCTTTTAAAAGATGTTTGGTTTATCCTGCCTCTGTAGAGTCTGTTAAATGATGCTTGGTTAACCCAGCCTCTGTAGAGTCTTTTTAAAGATGTTTGGTTTATCCTGACTCTGTAGAGTCTTTTAAATGATGTTTGGTTTATCCTGCCTGTGTAGAGTCTTTTAAAAGATGTTTGGTTTATCCTGCCTCTGTAGAGTCTGTTAAAAGATGCTTGGTTAACCCAGCCTCTGTAGAGTCAGAGGCTGGGTTAACCAGAGTACAGACACAGGCCCCAGTATGCTACAGACACAGGTCACAGTATGCTACAGACACAGGTCACTGTATGCTACAGACACAGGTCCCAGTATGCTACAGACACAGGTCCCAGTATGCTACATACACAGGCCCCAGTATGCTACAGACACAGGTCACAGTATGCTACAGACACAGGTCCCAATATGCTACAGACACAGGTCCCAGTATGCTACAGACACAGGTCCCAGTATGCTACAGACACAGGTCCCAGTATGCCACAGACCTTGGCTCCAGT
Organism: Cepaea hortensis; assembly: GCA_963921405.1. Lineage (NCBI taxonomy): Eukaryota > Metazoa > Mollusca > Gastropoda > Stylommatophora > Helicidae > Cepaea > Cepaea hortensis. The sequence continues at coordinate 93,165,064 of OY992893.1, forward strand.
ATGCTACAGACACAGGTCCCAGTATGCTACAGACACAGGTCCCAGTATGCTACAGACACAGGTCACAGTATGCTACAGACACAGGTCCCAGTATGCTACAGACACAGGTCCCAGTATGCTACAGACACAGGTCCCAGTATGCTACAGACCTTGGCTCCAGTATGCTACAGACACAGGCCCCAGTATGCTACAGACACAGGCCCCAGTATGCTACAGACACAGGCCCCAGTATGCTACAGACACGGGCCCCAGTATGCTACAGACCTTGGCTCCAGTATGCTACAGACACAGGTCCCAGTATGCTACAGACACAGGTCCCAGTATGCTACAGACACAGGTCCCAGTATGCTACAGACACAGGTCCCAGTATGCTACAGACACAGGCCCCAGTATGCTACAGACACAGGTCCCAGTATGCTACAGACACAGGCCCCAGTATGCTACAGACCTTGGCTCCAGTATGCTACAGACACAGGTCCCAGTATGCTACAGACACAGGTCCCAGTATGCTACAGACACAGGTCCCAGTATGCTACAGACACAGGTCCCAGTATGCTACAGACACAGGTCCCAGTATGCCTAAAACATGTGGAGGAGAAAACTACAGACATAGATGAATAACGTGGGGGAGAACATAGACAGAGTTGCAGGGGATAGATGAATAATGTGGGGAGAACATAGACAGAGTTGCAGGGGATAGAAAATAACATGGGGAGAACATAGACAGAGTTGCAGGGGATAGAAAATAACGTGGGGAGAACATAGACACAGTTGCATGGGATAGAAAATAACGTGGGGAGAACATAGACAGAGTTGCAGGGGATAGAAAATAAAGTGGGGAGTTGCAGGGGATAGAAAATAAAGTATGCTACAGACACAGACCCCAGTATGCTACAGACCTTGGCTCCAGTATGCTACAGACACAGGTCCCAGTATGCTACAGACACAGACCCCAGTATGCTACAGACCTTGGCTCCAGTATGCTACAGACACAGGTCACAGTATGCTACAGACACAGACCCCAGTATGCTACAGACCTTGGCTCCAGTATACTACAGACCTTGGCTCCAGTATGCTACAGACACAGGTCCCAGTATGCTACAGACACAGGTCCCAGTATGCTACAGACCTTGGCCCCAGTATGCTACAGACACAGGTCCCAGTATGCCACAGACCTTGGCTCCAGTATGCTACAGACACAGGTCCCAGAATGCTACAGACACAGGTCACAGTAAGCTACAGACACAGGTCCCAGTATGCTACAGACACAGGTCCCAGTGTGCTACAGACACATGTCCCAGTATGCTACAGACACAGGTCCCAGTAAGCTACAGACACAGGTCACAGTAAGCTACAGACACAGGTCCCAGTATGCTACAGACACAGGTCCCAGTGTGCTACAGACACAGGTCCCAGTATGCTACAGACACAGGCCCCAGTATGCTACAGACACAGGTCCCAGTATGCTACAGACACAGGCCCCAGTATGCTACAGACCTTAGCCCCAGTATGCTACAGACACAGGTCCCAGTATGTTACAGACACAGGCCCCAGTATGCTACAGACACAGGTCCCAGTATGCTACAGACACAGGCCCCAGTATGCTACAGACCTTGGCTCCAGTATGCTACAGACACAGGTCCCAGTATGCTACAGACACAGGCCCCAGTATGCTACAGACCTTGGCTCCAGTATGCTACAGACACAGGCCCCAGTATGCTACAGACCTTGGCTCCAGTATGCTACAGACACAGGCCCCAGTATGCTACAGACACAGGCCCCAGTATGCTACAGACACAGGCCCCAGTATGCTACAGACACGGGCCCCAGTATGCTACAGACCTTGGCTCCAGTATGCTACAGACACAGGTCCCAGTATGCTACAGACCTTGGCTCCAGTATGCTACAGACCTTGGCTCCAGTATGCTACAGACACAGGCCCCAGTATGCTACAGACACAGGCCCCAGTATGCTACAGACCTTGGCTCCAGTATGCTACAGACACAGGCCCCAGTATGCTACAGACCTTGGCTCCAGTATGCTACAGACACAGGCCCCAGTATGCTACAGACACAGGCCCCAGTATGCTACAGACACAGGCCCCAGTATGCTACAGACACGGGCCCCAGTATGCTACAGACCTTGGCTCCAGTATGCTACAGACACAGGTCCCAGTATGCTACAGACCTTGGCTCCAGTATGCTACAGACCTTGGCTCCAGTATGCTACAGACACAGGTCCCAGTATGCTACAGACACAGGTCCCAGTATGCTACAGACACAGGTCCCAGTATGCTACAGACACAGGTCCCAGTATGCTACAGACACAGGTCCCAGTATGCTACAGACCTTGGCTCCAGTATGCTACAGACACAGGTCCCAGTATGCTACAGACCTTGGCCCCAGTATGCTACAGACCTTGGCCCCAGTATGCTACAGACACAGGTCCCAGTATGCTACAGACCTTGGCTCCAGTATGCTACAGACACAGGTCCCAGAATGCTACAGACACAGGTCACAGTAAGCTACAGACACAGGTCCCAGTATGCAACAAACACAGGTCCCAGTGTGCTACAGACACAGGTCCCAGTATGCTACAGACACAGGTCCCAGTATGCTACAGACACAGGTCCCAGTATGCTAGACCTTGGCTCCAGTATGATACAGACACAGGTCCCAGTATGCTACAGACCTTGGCCCCAGTATGCTACAGACACAGGTCCCAGTATGCTACAGACACAGGTCCCAGTATGCTACATAGCCAGGCTCCAGTATGCTACATAGCCAGGCCCCAGTATGCTACAGACCTTGGCTCCAGTATGCTACATAGCCAGGCTCCAGTATGCTACATAGCCAGGCTCCAGTATGCTACATAGCCAGGCTCCAGTATGCTACAGACACAGGCCCCAGTATGCTACAGACCTTGGCTCCAGTATGCTACATAGCCAGGCTCCAGTATGCTACAGACACAGGCTCCAGTATGCTACAGACACAGGCTCCAGTATGCTACAGACACAGGCTCCAGTATGCTACAGACACAGGCTCCAGTATGCTACAGACACAGGCTCCAGTATGCTACAGACACAGGTCCCAGTATGCTACAGACACAGGCTCCAGTATGCTACATAGCCAGGCTCCAGTATGCTACAGACACAGGTCCCAGTGTGCTACAGAGCCAGGCCCCAGTATGCTACAGACCTTGGCTCCAGTATGCTACAGACCTTGGCCCCAGTATGCTACAGACCTTGGCTCCAGTATGCTACATAGCCAGGCCCCAGTATGCTACAGACACAGGCTCCAGTATGCTACAGACACAGGCTCCAGTATGCTACAGACACAGGCTCCAGTATGCTACAGACACAGGCTCCAGTATGCTACATAGCCAGGCCCCAGTATGCTACAGACACAGGCTCCAGTATGCTACAGACACAGGCTCCAGTATGCTACAGACACAGGCTCCAGTATGCTACAGACACAGGCTCCAGTATGCTACAGACACAGGCTCCAGTATGCTACAGACACAGGTCCCAGTATGCTACAGACACAGGCTCCAGTATGCTACAGACACAGGCTCCAGTATGCTACAGACACAGGCTCCAGTATGCTACAGACACAGGCTCCAGTATGCTACAGACACAGGCTCCAGTATGCTACAGACACAGGCTCCAGTATGCTACAGACACAGGCTCCAGTATGCTACAGACACAGGCTCCAGTATGCTACAGACACAGGCTCCAGTATGCTACAGACACAGGTCCCAAACTCAAACACGACATGGCCTTTCTGATGCCAAAAAGGAGAAAAATAAAGTAGCCATACACATGAACACAACATTTCCTCAGAAATATTGCTGCCACAATACAACCTACACAACAACAAGCAACTCACAAATATGTTTAAGATAAATAAAATGTTAAGAAAATGTATAATTAAGGACAGTGATTTCCAAGAAATGTAGTCTGAGACACTCTGTGACACCAGGGGTCAGCACAAGTGGCAAACAGATTCAAGGATAAACAAGGACATGAGGGCATTAAAAAAATATCCACACTCCAAAAATAAATATGAAGGTATCGTTTATTTTTTACTGATATGGCTAGGAACTGTATAATATGGAAAATATATGTATGGAAATATATGTAAATTTTTGTTTTATATCATCAATTAACATTACTTTTTGTACAAGTAAATTGTATTTAGAAAATGGCTCAGAATAACATATCTGAGAACCACAGAGCACATTTCATTGAGAAAATGTGCCCCAGACTACAAGTTTGGAAACCACTGACTTAGAACAGCCTCCCTGCAGTTACTATTTCCATTAAAGATGTCCAGATTTTTAAAACATTACTAATCATTTCAGAATAAAAGAGTCCAAACCCATATAAAACAAAACCAATCTAAATATTACCGGCACTTTCATTGTGTTCTGGGCATGAGTAAATGACAACAAATAATTATCAATAAGGAAACAATATAATTATCTGTAAACAAGACACATATATCTCTAAGTTTACTATCTCTTTAGTTGAATGTGAACAATGAAAGGCTATCATACAATTGGGTTCAGTCAGGAAAAGAAAGGCCAAGTAAATCCAATCAGGTATAATGGCTGGCAAGATATAATTTTAAGTATCAATGAAGAATCTTCTATGTGATACAGGCCAGAAAGTGAAGCAAAAACAAATAATTTACAAGCTGGCAAAACAGCCAATGTGGGCCTGGTCCACCATCATCATCATCATCATCATGTGCCATGCTGAAAAGAATGGGCAATCATGGTTCATCATCAGTGGAGATGAAAGTGGAAGAGAAACTGGGGCCTCCCCAATGACTACTTGCTGATGACTTTATTCATGAAGGAAATTCCTCTTCTTCATTCCTCTATTGAGAGGAGTACATCACATCTAGTTCTGCTTCTCACAGATCAGTGTGTCCGTCTTCGACATGTTTTTATGTAAGGTGTGCTTCTTCTAGTCAGATTTCTCAAAGACTCTTTTTATACGTGGGTAAATTTCTTACCAATTTTGCCATGGAGGTGGCCTGGTGGCCTGCTCTTTGCAATTTCCAACTGCCATGGGATTATTAACGTCCACAAATTGTACACGGGACCTCTTGTTTTTTGCCCTTATCTAAAAAGGCTTGGTATCCAATCTTACTACCCAAAAGATCATGCAATACCAATGATTCAGGCAAACATTCCCAGCCGCATGCTGAGACTGAACCTGACATTGTAAGCTCCCAGCCATGGTTCCCCCCATGGAGAAGTTCACTGCCTTAGCTGAGCAAAGGAAACTCATCACAGAATGAGAAGAAACAGAGTAGGTTGTGATACTACCGAGAAATAACCGAGGTACAAAACGTTTAAGCAGATAAGTATATCCGTATACTTCTTAGTCCATGTGATATGGCAATGGAAATCACATATGTCCACAGCCTCCTATATCTCCAATGTTAGCATTTACTTCCAATATTAATGTTTCTCCATGTCAAGAAATTAAAGTGCTTAGAAACTTCTTTTTAGTTCTTCCCCTGTCATTCTTCCCATGCCTCTTTTCCCTTCCAACTATTCTGTTGTATTTCAGTTTCCCCATCTCAGGACATGTCCAAAGCTGATCCATTTCTGTAACCCATTCTTCTTGTGCTGTGATTTCTGTCAAGATGTCTACATGGATTTTCTATCAGTCTTTTATGTTCTCAGCATTCTTCAACACAACCGCACCGCTACAGCCTCCAAGTAATCTTTATCAGTACAGAAAAAACTATTGCCAAAATTAACAAGATAAAGCTACAGTCTGATAGTCAAATATAAATCATAACAAGCACAAGATTCAAGTCAGAAAAAGAAACACGCAAAGCTATAATAATAAATAGACAAAAATAGGATACACTTAACATCTAAATAAAGTATGTAGATAACAGGAATGGGTGAATTTGAATAAAACAATCAACAAAATACTATTATCAACATGCAGTCTGATAGTTAAGAACATACACTAACGAGTAAAAGATTCAAGCCTTAAAGAAACATGTAAAGCTATAAGGATGAAATAATAATTAGGTAAAAATAAGATACATTTAACAGCTAGATAAAAGTGTGTAGAAAACAGGAATGCATGAAGTTTAATAAAATTTGGTTTTAAAAAATCTGAAATCTGGCCTGCTCTGCCCGGAGACTGCCGGCCTTCAAACACTGACTGCTAAAAACAACCAAACTACAAACCACACTCAGCTGAAAATAGGGTCAAACTTACAGAAGCAAAATATTCATTTCTTAAGCAAAAAATTGCTGGCGACATTTCAGTTATTGCCTGATTGGCTGGTTTATTTTTAAGTACTGGCAGAAGCATAAATTAAAATACTGCTGCAGTAACAAAATAATTGGCATAAAAAAATAACAAACTTACGCTGCTTTGCTACATCTTTGTAAAGTGAGAAATATTACATAAAAATTGTTACTATTAAGCTTGACAAAAGAAAACAGAATCTTTCTACTTTGCTTTGCTATATAAATTTTATTAAGTATAAAATTTACACGAAAATCGTTAAGCAGAAATCTTGTCAAATAACTGGATACATAATTATCCACTTGCTCTGCTATAGGAAATGTAACATCAAACTGCTACAATTAATCAGTCAACAATGCTATGCTACAAATAAGAAATATTACATGGGAACTTACGATTAATTTAGTGAAACAACATAACACAAAATAACCCTATCTACTTTGCTTCCTTACAAATGTTAAAATAAGAGATTTAAAACAGTTAAAATGTTAACACTGTCAACTTGAAGTAACAAGTTAAACTGGAGACTTTAAATAACTGAATAGTTAAAACTCTGGAAAATTAAATAACAAATGTAAAACTACAGACTTCAGCTTATTAATTTAAATTTCAGACTTCAACTAGAAATTTAAAGCAGGACAATTTAACTAGAAAGTTAAAATTTGTCAATGTAACTAGAACATGGAAACATGACATTTTAACTAGAAAGTTCTAACTGGAGATTTATATTGGCTAAAAAGGTTAAAAGTGGAAACTAATGAAAATGTTAAAAGTGGTCACTAACAAGACTGTTAAAACTGGACATTTGAAAGAAAAAAAATTTCAACTGAAGATTTCAACCAGCAATTTTAAAAATTGAAACTTTTAAAAATAAAAAGTTAAATGTAGAACTTTAACTAGGATGTTACAACTAGAAATGTAACTAGAATATTTAAAATTAGAATATTCCTCTTCTAGAACATCAGAATGGCAAACAAAAATTGTAAAAAAAAAAAAAATAAGACTAGTAAGTTACATATGGTAAATATAACCAGAAACTTAAATAACGGAGACTAACTGGCAAATTAAAAAAAAAAAAAAACTGGACCATAAAAGACATTAAAATTTGATAACTAGAGACAACAGTGCTGTCAATCTAAGACAGCTAATAATGATACATGTGTCACACATGACAGACTTCAGGCCTACCTCGGCAAGGATCATTCTTTACAAGGAATTCGTCCAGTGCAATCCAGCCACCCCCAACTCGAACCATGACGGTGCTGCGCAGGATTCGCACCAACCTCAGTTTCTGGGAATCTCCAAACTGTGAAATGTGCAACACAAGGAATCATGAGACTGTTTTGAAATGCATCATCATCATCATCATCATCATCATCATCATCATCATCATGTACTATGACGAGTCGCACAGGCAATCATGTTTCTCTACAAATATTTGTTCTCTGTGTTCTTGAGTCAAGAGCTGACATCACAGAACCCCGGACATTCCTATGTGTGCTCTGTTCGCATCTTCAACATTTGTTCTCCCTCATATTGTGAGATTTATTAGGTCTCCCCCATATTGAGAGACTTATACTGCATTGGTTCTCCCTTCAACTGTGAGACTTATCCTAAATTTGTCCTCTCCAATTTTATGAGACTTATCTTGCATTTTTCCTAATTCCATATTGTGAAATTCACTGTATATCTGTTCTCCTCTACAGTGTGAAACCACTCTGTATTTGTTCTCCCCCAAACTGTGAGATTAACCTTATATTTGTTCTCCCCCAAATTGTGAGACTAACCTTGTATGTTTTCTCCCCCAAACTTTAAGACTCACCCTGTATTTGTTCTCCCCCAAACTGTAAGACTCACCCTGTATTTGTTCTCCCCCAAGCTGTGAGACTCAACCTGTATTTGTTCTCCCCCAAATTGTGACTCACTCTGTATTTGCTCTCCCCCAAATTGTAAGACTCACCCTGTTTTTATTCTTCCCCAAAATGTAAGACTCACCCTGTATTTGTTCTCCCCCAAATTGTGAGACTCACCCTATATTTGTTCTCCCCTAAACAGTGAGACTCACTCTGTATTTGTTCTATCCCAAATTGTGAGACTAACCCTATATTTGTTCTCCCCTAAAATGTGAGACTCACCCTGTATTTGTTCTCCCCCAAACTGTGAGACTCACTCTGTATTTGTTCTATCCCAAACTGTGAGACTAACCCTATATTTGTTCTCCCCTAAAATGTGAGACTCACCCTGTATTTATTCTTCCCCAAACTGTGAGACTCACCCTGTATTTGTTCTCCCCCAAACTGTGAGACTCACCCTGTATTTGTTCTCCCCCAAACTGTGAGACTCACCCTGTATTTGTTCTCCCCCAAACTGTGAGACTCACCCTGTATTTGTTCTCCCCCAAACTGTGAGACTCACCCTGTATTTGTTCTCCCCCAAAATGTAAGACTCACCCTGTATTTGTTCTCACCCAAACTGTGAGACTCACCCTGTATTTGTTCTCCCCCATATTGAGAGCCTCAGCTTGTATTTGTTCTCCCCCAAATTGTGAGACTCACCCTGTATTTGTTCTCCCCCAAACTGTGAGACTCACTCTGTATTTGTTCTATCCCAAACTGTGAGACTAACCCTATATTTGTTCTCCCCTAAAATGTGAGACTCACCCTGTATTTATTCTTCCCCAAACTGTGAGACTCACCCTGTATTTGTTCTCCCCCAAACTGTGAGACTCACCCTGTATTTGTTCTCCCCCAAACTGTGAGACTCACCCTGTATTTGTTCTCCCCCAAACTGTGAGACTCACCCTGTATTTGTTCTCCCCCAAAATGTAAGACTCACCCTGTATTTGTTCTCACCCAAACTGTGAGACTCACCCTGTATTTGTTCTCCCCCATATTGAGAGCCTCAGCTTGTATTTGTTCTCCCCCAAATTGTGAGACTCACCCTGTATTTGTTCTCCCCCAAATTGTAAGACTCACCCTGTATTTGTTCTCCCCCAAATTGTAAGACTCACCCTGTATTTCTTCTCCCCCAAATTGTAAGACTCACCCTGTATTTGTTCTCCCCCAAATTGTAAGACTCACCCTGTATTTGTTCTCCCCCATATTGAGAGCCTCAGCTTGAATTTGTTCTCCCCCAAATTGTAAGACTCACCCTGTATTTGTTCTCCCCCATATTGAGAGCCTCAGCTTGTATTTGTTCTCCCCCAAATTGTAAGACTCACTCTGTATTTGTTCTCCCCCAAATTGTAAGACTCACCCTGTATTTGTTCTCCCCCAAATTGTAAGACTCACCCTGTATTTATTCTCCCCCAAATTGTAAGACTCACCCTGTATTTGTTCTCCCCCAAATTGAATGACTCACCCTGTATTTGTTCTCCCCCAAATTGTAAGACTCACCCTGTATTTGTTCTCCCCCATATTGAGAGCCTCAGCTTGTATTTGTTCTCCCCCAAACTGTAAGACTCACCCTGTATTTGTTCTCCCCCATATTGTAAGACTCACCCTGTATTTGTTCTCCCCCAAATTGTAAGACTCACCCTGTATTTGTTCTCCCCCATATTGTAAGACTCACCCTGTATTTGCTCTCCCCCAAATTGTAAGACTCACCCTGTATTTGTTCTCCCCCATATTGTAAGACTCACCCTGTATTTGTTATCCCCCAAATTGTAAGACTCACCCTGTATTTGTTCTCCCCCATATTGTAAGACTCACCCTGTATTTGTTCTCCCCCAAATTGTAAGACTCACCCTGTATTTGTTCTCCCCCAAATTGTAAGACTCACCCTGTATTTGTTCTCCCCCAAATTGTAAGACTCACCCTGTATTTGTTCTCCCCCAAATTGTAAGACTCACCCTGTATTTGTTCTCCCCCAAATTGTAAGACTCACCCTGTATTTGTTCTCCCTCAAATTGTAAGACTCACCCTGTATTTGTTCTCCCCCATATTGAGAGCCTCAGCTTGTATTTGTTCTCCCCCAAACTGTAAGACTCACCCTGTATTTGTTCTCCCCCAAATTGTAAGACTCACCCTGTATTTGCCTTCTCCAATCTTGTGTATCTTGAACTGTTTGACACAGGTACACCTGGACACCTGTCTCCTGACTTCATCCAAGATCTTCTCGGCTTCTGTCTCAGGCTTGGGCTGCAACACAAGAGCACACTTGCTGCATCAACAGTATCACTATCACATACCACAGTTTTACTGACAAGCTAGCATGAATCTTACTTCTCACTTGGCTTTCTCGTGCTCAAAGAAAAGTTCAGTGATAATAATTGAGAATGAACCGGGTGTGAAATGTTTACCTCCCCGAGCATGGGATGGTTTCTGGACAAGAACATATAGCGATGGATAAATGCGATAATAGCAATGTCTTGAAGTAGGATGATCATCACCCCAGGAAGGTTAACCCGGTAAACAAATGCCTGCAGAAGTCGGATGTGTCGGCCTAACAGCACAAGAATGCAGCTCTGCCTTAAACAGGCAAAAGGCAATAATGTCCGAAAAAACTCTCCGGATGAACGCAGCAGAAGAAGAAGCAGGATGATCATCAGAAGAAAAATGCCTGGGAGTCTGACCTGGGCAGAGCGGCCTGCCCCCTGATAGAGCAAAGAGGCAGACAGTGAAGTTCAAACTAATGACAGTCATCGTGTGCTAGGTACACCCTTCAACATGTCAAGGTATGGAATCAAGGCCTGTGAACAAGCAATAGAAAATGTTGCTGTAGAAATGTGGATGTATAGAAAGATGGAGTAAATACGGACAGGCAAAATGAGAAATACAACAACTTTAAACAAACCAAACATTTTCCCACCTGTGTAATACCAGGGTCTACAAGAGAAGCAAAGAACAGTAGCGCTGTAACCTACCATGCATGTCGTAAGAGACAACTAAGGAGGGTTGGGCCGGGACTGGCTTCCCCATCCTGTAGAAAATCCAACCAATCATGAGCAAGATTTGGCTTACCATGAGTTGACTGAGAGGCCTATGCTCCCTCCACTGGGAGGATAGAAGGCAGACAAGGACATATTTTCCTCTTGTTCAGTGGTTAACATCTGTTGTGTGCCTCTCCCAGTACAAGTCACCAACAGGCCAATGTCTTTTAACATAGCCAAAATATTTCACTTGCCTCTTTTTTTATTTCTGTCATCAACTCTCTTTTCATTCCCAGTTTTTCTAGAGCATAAGAGAACAAAATCATCCATTCTGAAAACTTTGACAGGAAAAAGTGGAAGGCAAACATTCCAGGGGAAGACAATGGTTGAGCTAAAGGTCAAGCAAATATCATGCCACTCCGCTGTTCTCTGTTCTCATCAACACCAGGTCAGTCTGTCCAAAGACTGGTGGAGACATTGTGTCTGATCATCTCATTTCACATTTCTTGTTCTCAACAATTCTTTTCAGCTTTGCACACATCTGAACCCAAATATTCTTGCAGGTCTGTGTGAGTCTTTGTTTTTTAACATGCTCTTTTCTACTGAATTTTAAACTCCTGTATTTTCAATACCACACCTCAGTAGTTTATGAACGGATACTAAATAAAGACAATGTTAGTGTCCCGTCAAGTAAATCATGGCCATGATGTAAATTGACTATGATGACAGGGAAAGATATGATGATATGAAATTACAACATTATGACAATAGGGAAAGATAGGATGATATGAAAATACATTATGACAATAGGGAAAGATAGAATGATATGAAAATACATTATGACAATAGGGAAAGATAGAATGATATGAAAATACATTAAGACAATAGGGAAAGATAGGATGATATGAAAATACATTACGACAATAGGGAAAGATAGAATGATATGAAAATACATTATGACAATAGGGAAAGATAGAATGATATGAAAATACACTATGACAATAGGGAAAGATAGAATGATATGAAAATACACTATGACAATAGGGAAAGATAGAATGATATGAAAATACATTATGACAATAGGGAAAGATAGAATGATATGAAAATACATTATGACAATAGGGAAAGATAGAATGATATGAAAATACATTATGACAATAGGGAAAGATAGAATGATATGAAAATACATTATGACAATAGGGAAAGATAGAATGATATGAAAATACATTATGGCAATAGGGAAAGACAGAATGATATGAAAATACATTATGGCAATAGGGAAAGACAGAATGATATGAAAATACATTATGACAATAGGGAAAGATAGAATGATATGAAAATACATTATGACAATAGGGAAAGATAGAATGATATGAAAATACATTATGACAATAGGGAAAGATAGAATGATATGAAAATACATTATGACAATAGGGAAAGATAGAATGATATGAAAATACATTATGGCAATAGGGAAAGACAGAATGATATGAAAATACATTATGGCAATAGGGAAAGACAGAATGATATGAAAATACATTATGGCAATAGGGAAAGATAGAATGATATGAAAATACACTATGACAATAGGGAAAGATAGAATGATATGAAAATACACTATGACAATAGGGAAAGATAGAATGATATGAAAATACACTATGACAATATGGAAAGATAGAATGATATGAAAATACATTATGACAATAGGGAAAGATAGAATGATATGAAAATACATTAAGACAATAGGGAAAGATAGGATGATATGAAAATACATTACGACAATAGGGAAAGATAGAATGATATGAAAATACATTATGACAATAGGGAAAGATAGAATGATATGAAAATACACTATGACAATAGGGAAAGATAGAATGATATGAAAATACACTATGACAATAGGGAAAGATAGAATGATATGAAAATACACTATGACAAAAGGGAAAGATAGAATGATATGAAAATACACTATGACAATAGGGAAAAATAGAATGATATGAAAATACATTAAGACAATAGGGAAAGATAGAATGATATGAAAATACATTATGACAATAGGGAAAGATAGAATGATATGAAAATACATTATGACAATAGGGAAAGATAGAATGATATGAAAATAAATTATGACAATAGGGAAAGATAGAATGATATGAAAATAAATTATGACAATAGGGAATGATAGAATGATATGAAAATACATTATGACAATAGGGAAAGATAGAATGATATGAAAATACATTATGACAATAGGGAAAGATACAATGATATGAAAATACATTATGACAATAGGGAAAGATACAATGATATGAAAATACATTATGACAATAGGGAAAGATAGAATGATATGAAAATACATTATGACAATAGGGAAAGATAGAATGATATGAAAATACATTATGACAATAGGGAAAGATAGAATGATATGAAAATACCAACTGCTGACTAACACGGACCTCTCTGTCAGGTTTTAGAGCAGCAACAAACTCCTTGTAGTTGATGAATCCATCTCCATCCTTGTCAAATATGTCTGCCACAGTCTCCATCTCTAACCTGGAGCTTTGGAACTCTGCGCACAAAAGCAAATTAACTTATCACACAAACTGTAATAACCTGCTATTCTCTCAAATCTCTGCACACAGACCAAATCTCATAAACATGGGTACCAAACAATTGTTCAGAAAGTTCTGGGATTTGTCTGGCTACCTCACGTGGGAACCCAGGTAAAATACTTGAACAAAAAAATGATTAAACGCATGAAGAAAGCTGATCACTTTGGTGTAAATCACCACAAAAATGGTGCCACAGATCTCATGTGTTTAGTTAGTTAGTCTTTCTTCTTGAGCCCAAGGCGGCGCATAGGGCAAAAGTCCTGACTCTCCATGCTTGGCGGTTCGCTGCTACCTGTTGTAGATCTTGGATGTTTACTTGGCCGTTGAATGAGCCTTCTCTGATGATGGTTCTACGCAGGGTCTCTCTTGGTCTTCACCGTTTTCTTTTCCCTACCGGTGACCATATGAGGGCTTGGTATTGTCCATTCTGAGTACATGGCCGATGTAGTTCCAACGGCGTTTTCTTATAAAATTGGATACAATATCTTGCTGAGTCTCTTGTCTTATTTGCATATTGGTTCTGAAGTCTGTCCAGTGGAGGTTTAGAATTCTTCTAAGACATTTGTTCTCATAATTGTCTAATTTTTTATCTAAAGCTACCGTTGATTTCCAACTCTCACATCCATACATCAGCACTAGAATCACACAAGAGTTGAAGATTTTAAGTTTCGTATGTTGGCTGAGTGTCTTTGACTTCCAGATGTTTAACAGTTTATTGAAGGCACCAGATGCCAGTGAGATTCTAGATAATATTTCTGGTGTTGAGTCCCCTGTAGATGTCATTTTGCTTGTTTACAAAATTGTGTTTACAATATATTTATCACTACAGAAGAAACTGAGGTTCTTTGACTTAAATTTAACAGACAAATTATTGGAATATTATGGACCAAGAATAAGAAACCCGCTCACCTTCTGCAATATCTATATATTTCATTCTGAACTAGAAAATTAACGTATTACATTCTAAACTAGAAAATATATGCATTATGTTATGAACTAGAAAAATAAGGTGTTACATTCTAAACTAGAAAATATATTCATTGTGTTATGAACTAGAAAACTAAGGTAATGCATTCTAAACTAGAAAATATATTCATTGTGTTATGAACTAGAAAACTAAGGTAATGCATTCTAAACTAGAAACTTATTATGTTACATTCTGAACTAGAAAATGAATGTGTTATATTCTAAACTAGAAAGGTGGTATGTTAGATTCTGAAGTATTATAATCTGAAACTAGAAAATGTATAGATTACAAAATGTATATATTACAATATGAACAATTGCCAAAACACTTACTGGACATTAATATTCCTTCAATAAACTCCCGTCTAGTGACTCGACCATCTCGATCCCGGTCCTGTCTCCGAAAGAAGTCCATGATCCGAGCCTTGTTGTGGTTCATCCAGCGTAGGTACTGCTTCCTCCACTCATCAAAATCAAACTTCTTCAGTCTCTCCATCTGTGAACATGGTAGAGAAGCAAAGAGTTAATCTAAGCACAAATGAAATGTTATGTGGACACATATACACAGTTTCACAGTCACATTTTACGGATGTATTTTCCCAATGTTCTGTACAGGACACTAATGCTGTGGTGAAGTGGTTATAAATGCAATTCGCAATCCTGCAAACCGTGTTCGAGACAGCTGCAGGCAGTTTGGAATCACACTGCCTTGTGTTAGTTTTCATACAACAGTATGAGTGCCGGTCGTTCAGAAAGCAATGGCAAACTATTGAACGTAAACTTGCCAAAAATCCTGCGGTTGACTACAGCATCCTGTAAAGGATATGCAACTAACTTTAAGTACAGGACACATCTCCCTCTCCCTCTCTCTGCTTGTCTGTCTGTCTCCGTCCCTACCTCTCTGTCTTTCTCTCTCCCTCCCTCTCTCTTTTTCCCTGTCCCTCTTTCTCCCTCCCTCTCTAGTTCTATTTACTAGTAATGTTCAATGACTGGATTTTGGAACTAAGTTCTCTACAGAATGAGACAGCTAGTTCCACCCATGGACAAGGAGGAAGTTGCAGAAGGAAGCCAAAGACAGGGCAGCTGGGCAAATATTGGCTGAGAGCCTAAGATCCAATGGAGGGTAAAGAGCAGCAGAAGTAGAAAGTTCTCTGGCATGAAACATGGAGGTCTGCTGCTGAACATAGTGGAGAGCAGAGCCCAGTGGGAACTTTGGGGTTCAGAATTGTACTGAGGTGAAGAGAATGACTGAGAACAGGGATCAGTGGAGTGAATGTGACAGGGATCAGCAGAATTACTGAGACAGGGATCAGCAGAATTACTGAGACAGGGATCAGCAGAGTGACTGAGACAGGGATCAGCAGAATTACTGAGACAGGGATCAGCAGAATGACTGAGACAGGGATCAGCAGAATGACTGAGACAGGGATCAGCAGAATGACTGAGACAGGGATCAGCAGAATGACTGAGACAGGGATCAGCAGAATGACTGAGACAGGGATCAGCAGAATGACTGAGACAGGGATCAGCAGAATGACTGAGACAGGGATCAGCAGAGTGACAGACAGGGATCAGCAGAGTGACTGAGACAGGGATCAGCAGAATGACTGAGACAGGGATCAGCAGAATGACGACAGGGATCAGCAGAATGACTGAGACAGGGATCAGCAGAATGACTGAGACAGGGATCAGCAGAATGACTGAGACAGGGATCAGCAGAATGACTGAGACAGGGATCAACAGAATTATTGAGACAGGGATCAGCAGAATGACTGAGACAGGGATCAGCAGAATTACTGAGACAGGGATCAGCAGAGTGACAGACAGGGATCAGCAGAATGACTGAGACAGGGATCAGCAGAATGACGGAGACAGGGATCAGCAGAATGACTGAGACAGGGATCAGCAGAATGACTGAGACAGGGATCAGCAGAATGACTGAGACAGGGATCAGCAGAGTGACATGATCAGATGACTTCATCACCAGGATTAAAACTGGCTAACATCATGATGATGATGATGATGATGATGATGATGATGATGATGATGATGATGATGATGAAAACTGAAGGGTCAGTGATTTTAACATTTCTCAAAGTTATACTGACACCATAAATGGCTGCTTATAAGGAAATATGGTTGCCATTTCTCCTCTAGACAAGATTAATGAGGAGGAAAAGGAAGATGAAGTGGAAGAAGAAGAAGATGTAGAACAAGAAGAGGAGGAGGAAGAAGAAGCAGAAGCAGAAAAATAAAAGGAGGGAGAAAAAGAAGAAGGAGATGAAGAAGAAGAAGAAGAAGAAGATGAAGAAGAAGAAGAAGAAGAAGAAGAAGAAGAAGAAGAAGAAGAAGAAGAAGAAGAAGAAGAAGAAGAAGAAGAAGAAGAAGAAGAAGAAGAAGAAGAAGAAGAAAAATTAGATATAACAAGATGATTTGCTAGTTTACAAACGACAAACAAACTGACCTCATCCAAATAGTCGAAAGCATCCTGAAGTTTCCTTTGTCTATCCATGGCCATCAGCCAAACCTGTCTCCATTTGTTGACTAAGGCACCCACTCGTGGATTATGAAACCCAGGTTCTGGAGTTCTGCGTCCTGATAGATGATCTGGAGTTCTACGTCCGGAAATATCTGGTGTTATACGACCAGAGACATCGGGGGTTCTGCGACCAGTTGTTGCTTCTGAAGTTCTCTGGCTTAACAAGTGGTCAGGCGTCCTTCTGTTGAAGTAGTCCGGGGTTCTTCGGCCGATACTATCGACATGATCAATGCTGGGGGGAAAACAAGTAAAGAGATACATTTTACAATTTATTAATTCATGATGTTGTTATCAGACAGACAGTGGGAGCACACATCTTGTGTCACATATAACGAAAGGCAGATGATGAAATGGTTAGGCCATCTTGTTAGAATGCAACACCATCAACTACCAGCACTGGTGCTACATCACAGATCTGAGTGGAGATCAAGAGAACACCCAAGAAGAAAATTGATTGACACATCAAAGACACTGTACAATCACATGGGAATGACACTATCCAGTGCAACCAAAACAGGCGCTGCAACATCAACTATCTCTCCCCACAATGCTTGAAGGCAAACGTTCCTGAAACCTTAACAGTTGTTGACAGTTCAAGCCCTGGGTCTCGAGTGACTTTCAAATCTACTCCACTTATGAGTTCAACATTCAGTTACTTGCCATGGTTATCATTTCTTACATGAGTAATCTTGAACTGCGCGCGCCCGTCCTCGGGCAACCCAAGTAAGGGGTCCAACTCCTATTTCGATAAATCTTTGGTTTCTCCCCCCCTGACTTCTGCCTTCGCTGGATCTATCCCTTTGTTTTGCTATTAAGGGATCAAACTCCTATTATGCTCTATTAACGTGGATTAATTCCCTTAGACCGTTCCCTTAGTTCATGTAACCACTTGGATCATGGCAATAATGATGATTAATTCATGCATACATAATTTTTCTTCTTCTAACTTAGGCTGTATAGCTGCCTTATAGTCTGGCTCAGATGAAATTTTACAACATGACACTGGCCTGCCTAGACAGTGGACCAGGTTCAATCCCCCCTCCCCCTTTCCACCAGTGCAGACCTGGGTTGGACCAAATCTCATAAATATGGGTAGAGACAATTTTCAGAATGCTCTGGGGTGTGTCTGGCCACCTCACCTTATATCTCATGGCCAAGAATATGTGCACATAGCTGATGGAGGATCACACCTGAGACTCTGATGATGGCAGAACTATTACAGAGAAGCCAGATCATGATGTTTGGGTTTGGGACACACAACAGCATGTCTCACCTTAAAATGCTCTTGAATCCTAAACAAATGTCCCACTTAACATGCACCTGAACCCAAACACCACAGGACACCATGCAACAACATGCACTTGAATCCTAGACACCACAGTACCTGCCCCATTTAACATGCACCTGAACCCTAAACAAATGTCCCATCTAACATGCACCTTATCCTTAAACAAATGTCCCATCTAACATGCACCTTAACATTAAACAAATGTCTCATCTAACATGCACCTGAACCCTAAACAAATGTCCCATCTAACATGCACCTTAACCTTAAACAAATGTCCCATCTAACATGCACCTTAACCTTAAACAAATGTCCCATCTAACATGCACCTGAACCCTAAACAAATATCCCATCTAACATGCACCTTAACATTAAACAAATGTCCCATCTAACATGCACCTTAACCTTAAACAAATGTCCCATCTAACATGCACCTGAACCCTAAACAAATGTCCCATTTAACATGCACCTTAACCTTAAACAAATGTCCCATCTAACATGCACTTTAACCTTAAATAAATGTCCCATCTAACATGCACCTGAACCCTAAACAAATATCCCATCTAACATGCACCTTAACCTTAAACAAATGTCCCATCTAACATGCACCTGAACATTAAACAAATGTCCCATCTAACATGCACCTTAACATTAAACAAATGTCCCATCTAACATGCACCTTAACATTAAACAAATGTCCCATCTAACATGCACCTTAACATTAAACAAATGTCCCATCTAACATGCACCTGAACCCTAAACAAATATCCCATCTAACATGCACCTTAACATTAAACAAATGTCCCATCTAACATGCACCTGAACCCTAAACAAATGTCCTATCTAATATGCACCTTAACCTTAAACAAATGTCCCATCTAACATGCACCTTAACCTTAAACAAATGTCCCATCTAACATGCACCTTAACATTAAACAAATGTCCCATCTAACATGCACCTGAACCCTAAACAAATGTCCCATTTAACATGCACCTTAACCTTAAACACCACACTACAATATGTCCCACTTAACCCACAGGAAACACAACACTGACATCAAGAACAACAACAGATACAAAATTCACACAGCACCAAACTGAAACACACAACAGCTGAAAAGGAACTAACCAGCAACAACATCAACAAACAAGAGACGTGTAAATATCACTACCTAATTTTGAATCAAAAGAGAAAGAGTCCAAACATAGCTAACCATTATATTCATCATCATCATCAACAATGACATCATCAACAATGACATCATCAACAATGACATCATCAACAGGCAGTGGACTCACCGGATGGCTGGAATCTTGGACCGGGGTGTGCTCCTGGGCCCTCTGAAGCTGGGAATGTGTGAGGCACTGGAATCTAGGCCAGTCTTTCTCTTGTCTGCCCTGGTGATGCGGTCCACGTCCGGCTGTTTGCTGGACATGTTACTCTGGAAGGCCTGGCAGAAATCCAGAAAACAATGTTGTTTGTTCACTTAATATATGGTACTTTAGTGATCCAGTGGATGGATGTTCACTGTATGTTTAATATATGGAACTTAGGGGTCATGTGGATGATTGTTCATGTATGTTTAATATATGGGACTTTCGTGGTAAAGTGGAGGGTTGTTCATGTATGTTTAATATATGGGTCTAGTGGTCAAGTGAATGGTTGTCACTGTCTGTTTTCTACTCTCTGCTAGGCAAGGTTCACTTGGTGTCTTTCATTTTTTTAGTTTTATCTCTTTTTATAAGTTATTTAGTGACCCACCTTGGGGTGAAAGGGGGGAGGAGGAGGTCTCAATGAGTTCTCAGTCAGCACAACATACATCTAGAAAACCAGACTGCTTGTTCATGAGTTCTCAGTCACAGCAACATACATCTAGAAAACCAGACTATTTGTCCATGAGTAGCAACATACATCTAGAAAACTAGACTACTTGTTCATTACTAGAATAACAGATCAAAGAGGAGAGGAAGAAGAAGAGGAGAGGAATGAGAAGGTGAAAAAGAGAAGAAGGAGGCAGGCTGAGGAGGAGGAAGAAGGAGGTTGAGCAGGTGGAAGAAGGAGGATGAGGAGGTAGAAGAAGGATGAGGAGCATCAGACAGAAGAGGAAGAAGAAGAAGGAAAAAGGAGGAGGAGACAAAGAAGTAGAAAGAGAGAAAAAGGAGAAGGAAGAAAGAGGAAGAGGAGGAGGGAGGAGGTGGGGGAGAAAGGAGAAGGATGAAGAAGAAGATATGGAGGAGGAAGAGGATGAAGAAGAGGAAGAAGAAGAGGAAGAGGAAGAGGAAGAAGAAGAAGAAGAAGCAGCAACAGCAGCTCCACCAATGGAAGAAGTACACCCTCAAACACTAGAGGTAAATGCCAGACCAGCATGTGAAAAGCCACATCAGGACATGATCAGGTCACGGCTCAGCACAGCACCCATGGACTGACCTAGATTAGGCCCAGGTTGGCCATGTTTCCTCCACAGCTTTCAGGTACCCCATAGAACTGTCCTACAACAGGTGCCACTTCATGAGGAAACTTTCAGCACAGATGAAGCCTGTCAAACACAGACCAAACATTACAACAGACACAAGGAGAGAAAGATAACGTGCACGTACCTGATGCTGCTGGATTAAATCTTGAATCACTTGTTGGTCTTTAGGGATCGGCATCTTGTCCTGTTCTGCCAGTTTGGCTTCTGCACCGTTCAGCCAGCTCAGAAGCTCTCCCAGGAGAATGTTGTTGTGTCTGGCAGTCGTTCCAGCTTCCGTCAATCTTTTCTGCCGCTGTCGGCTCAACCCCATCAACTGGTAATGATTAGAGAAAGACAAAGTGTAATCACTGCAGTGTTGCCATTTTTGGGACATATATGTTGTTGTCTTTTCTTGCGTTTGTTTGCTGATGAAGGCTTGTCATCTACACATCCTATGTTTTCCATAACTGAGTTTTGTAAAGCTACCTTACATTTCACATTTTTATATTGTTTAAATTTGCAAAACTTTACGCAGTTTAACACATTCCATTCTTAGAGAAACACAAACTCACAAATAGTTCTAAGTGCAAACAAATCCTCTTCTCTTCATTCTCATTTTCAGAGAGGTCAGTCACTCCAAGCTAGGACACAGATTCAGATAAGTACCCTTAATATTATTGTTATGTAGTGTGTTTCATGTAGTTATGTGTTGGTTTGTGTTTGTCTGTTCTGTGCTGAGGAAGGCTTGGGCCCCAACATCCAATTTGTTTCGTGTAATCGTGTTTCAGTAAAGCTCACAATCTACTTCTTGTTTTTTGGTGATTAATTCATTCTCATTTTTACAACTTCACAACCCAGAAAAGCTCTTTGCTACACAATGTAATGTTCACTTGAGATGTATGGAATAATTTAACACATGATTATTTTAGAAATAACAATAGAACTTAACATAAATATTGTATAATTAAAGTTAGTTTCACATCCTTTACAGTTGTCAGTCAACCCCCAGCCAAGTTTATGTTCAGTAGTTTGCCATTGCTTTCTGAATGACCGGCATTCATACCATTGTATGAAAACTAACACAAAGTGATGGCTGGCAAAGAACAGCTGATGATAACTACCAAGACGTACCTCCTCCCATCGTGTCCGCAGCACCCCCAGCCAGTGCTTCATGGTGGCCACAGCGTCTGGGTGGCATCGCTTCATGATCTCCTGGCCAATATTCAGCGTCTCCCTCAGGGCCGTCTCCTTTCTCAGCATGGACTCCTCAAATTTCTGCAACATCCAACAACCAAACATAACCATGTGACTCAGGCTCACTTTCTGTGAACACATGCTTTAGGAATTAAGTCAGGTCACGTCAGGTCAGGTAAGGTGAAGGAAAGTAAAGTAACATAAGGTAAGGTGGGGTGAGGTAAGATGAAGGAAAGAAAGGTAAAATGAAGAAGAGTAAGGTAAGGTAAAGTGAGGTAAGGTGAAGTAAGATGAAGGAAAGTAGGTTACTATGAAAAAAAGTAAGATAAGGTAAGGTTAGGTAAGGTAAAGTGAGGTAAGGTCGGGTGGGGTAAGGTGAAGTAAGGTAAGATCAGGCGAGGTAAGATGAAGGAAAGCAAGGTAAGGTTTTGTAAACATTAAACAATTTTCTGGAGAATCACCACCACCATCAACATGAAATAATGCTGTGTCAAAAGGTGAAATAATGCTGTGCCTAAAGGGGAGGGTGACCATGTCTCTGCACAACTGTATATCAACTCACTGGCTGACATCTTTCCATAATGTAATCCTGCCCAGCTTCAGTTTACTCTTCTTCCCCATACATCTGACCAGTTGTTGCAAAATGTTGCAGTGTTTAATTCTAAGCAATTGTACTTCTTCTTTTAATAGTCCATGACGTGGTGTTGGTGATCATGTCTGTCCACAACCTTCTGCCTCGTGTACTGCCAATCTTCTTATAGTCCATGCCGTGTGGCGCTGGTGATCATATCTGTCCACAGCCTTCTGTCTCGTGTACTACCAATCTTCTTATAGTCCATGCCGTGTGGTGTTGGTGATCATGTCTGTCCACAACCTTCTGTCTCGTGTACTGCCAATCTTCTTATAGTCCATGCCGTGTGGCGTTGGTGATCATGTCTGTCCACAACCTTCTGTCTCGTGTACTGCCAATCTTCTTATAGTCCATGCCGTGTGGCGTTGGTGATCATGTCTGTCCACAACCTTCTGTCTCGTGTACTGCCAATCTTCTTATAGTCCATGCCGTGTGGCGTTGGTGATCATGTCTGTCCACAACCTTCTGTCTCGTGTACTGCCAATCTTCTTATAGTCCATGCCGTGTGGCGTTGGTGATCATGTCTGTCCACAACCTTCTGTCTCGTGTACTACCAATTTTCTTATAGTCCATGCCGTGTGGCGTTGGTGATCATGTCTGTACACAGCCTTCTGTCTCGTGTACTGCCAATCTTCTTATAGTCCATGCCGTATGACGTTGGTGATCACGTCTGTACACAGCCTTCTGTCTCGTGTACTGCCAATCTTCTTATAGTCCATGCCGTATGACGTTGGTGATCATGTCTGTACACAGCCTTCTGTCTCGTGTACTGCCAATCTTCTTATAGTCCATGCCGTGAGGCGTTGGTGATCATGTCTGTCCACAACCTTCTGTCTCGTGTACTGCCAATCTTCTTATAGTCCATGCCGTGTGGTGTTGGTGATCATGTCTGTCCACAACCTTCTGTCTCATGTACTGCCAATCTTCTTATAGTCCATGCCGTGTGGTGTTGGTGATCATGTCTGTCCACAACCTTCTGTCTCGTGTACTGCCAATCTTCTTATAGTCCATGCCGTGTGGTGTTGGTGATCATGTCTGTCCACAACCTTCTGTCTCGTGTACTGCCAATCTTCTTATAGTCCATGTCGTGTGGTGTTGGTGATCATGTCTGTCCACAACCTTCTGTCTCGTGTACTGCCAATCTTCTTATAGTCCATGCCGTGTGGTGTTGGTGATCATGTCTCTCCACAACCTTCTGTCTCGTGTTCCTCCACGCCATGATGCCAAACTGTCCACCATCTTCTCCTTTATTCTATCTCTCCCCCCTTCCCCTCCATATAAGATGAAATTACCTTATGTTCATCAATAGGCTGGACAATGATCTGTAAAAAACACCTTTACTTATTCAACAAGTGAAGCAACATACAGGTAGAAATTACCTTGTGGTCATCAATCTGCTGGACAATGAATGACCTGTAAATGACACCTTTACTTACTTAACAAGGGAAGCAACATACAGGTTGAAATTACCTTGCGGTCATCAATCTGTTGGACAATGACCTGTAAAAGAGACCCTTACTTACTTAACAAGTGAAGCAACATATTGGATGAAATTACCTTATGGTCATCTAACTGCTGGACAATGAGCGACTCCTCATCTGGAACCACACCTTTGAATCTCAGCTCCCTCTCAGCGTTGGCCAGCCAGTCCAGCAGACCGTGGGCCTTCTCATGGAACTCCTCAGCCTGCCAGAGAGACACACGACTCAGAACATCAGCGTTTACATTTCATAAACTCAAAATATGTATCATACGATTAGTTAGTTAGTTAGTTAGTTAGTCGCAGTTCCAACTTCACAGCAACGGGTCGTCCCCATTATGCTCCGTTCCTGTGCCAGTGAATATCACACAAAACGCTCCCCACTGCCCAGTGTGAAAAGTGGAAAAGACAGGAGTCTCGACAAACAACAGCCCGCACAGATACACTGTGCATAATGCCGCCGCCAGAATGTCAACACACCAGTCCCCCACGAAACACCCAATTCATCTCTGATGGAATCGGCAGTCATTTTCCTATCTGGATGTTTCCTAGATGTTCACCTACACAGTCCACGAACATACAGTTCATCACCGACGGCAGTGGCAGTCAACCAGAAGCCCAGCAGCCACGCATTTCTGCATAAGGCAAAAACTGGTCAACTCTGGGACATAGCCACCTGCCATCGCTCCGAACATGCAGTCACGTTCCAAAAATAAAAACTTGGGCAGATTCAAAAGCACTTCACACGAAACTCACAGCTCACAGTGTCGCGCCACGCACTCACTCAGTAGCAGGGCGACGGAACCATCAAGCCTCCTTAGTCGCCTCTTACGACATGCGTGGTAGGCTACAATCTTGCTATTCTTTGCTTCCCTTATGGGCCCCGGCAACACACGGGTGATGTATCATACGATAGTCCTACATAGTAGTTCTTGTGATATTTGTGAAGGGAAGTAGTATGTTTATCATTATTCAGTTAATGTAATTGGATTATTATCATACACAATGGAATATTGCTTTGTAAGTGAACATTTTAAATAATTTTCTCATTTTTGGGGAACCAATAGAGAAGATGCTGGATAGTTTGACATTATGGCACGGACGAACATCGGTATCAGAGATGATTGGCAGTACACGAGGCAGAAGGCTGTGGACAGACATGATCACCAACACAACAGCATGGCATGAACTATGAGATGATTGGCAGTACATGAGACAGAGGCTGTGTACAGGCATGCTCACAGCCTGACGACTTAAGATAAAAGACAATCTGACACCAAGGATACAACTTGATGACTTAAGATCAAAGACATAAACTGACGCCAAGGACACAACCTGATGACTTAAGATCAAAAACACAATCTGACATCAAGAATACAACCTGATGACTTAAGATCTATGACTCACTCTGACATCAAGGATAGAATATGATGACTTAAGATCAACAACCACAACCTGCCATCAAGGATATAATCTGATGACTTAAGCTGACATCAAGGATACATTCTGATGACTTAAGATCAACAACACAATCTGACTCAAGGATAGAATATGATGACTGCTCCGACATTAAGGATATATTCTGATGTCTTAAGATCAACAACACAATCTGACTCAAGGATAGAATCTGATGACTTAAAAGCTGGCAACAAGTATATAATATGAGGACTTAAAATCAATGACACCAGTGATATGAGCTTAGCGAAACCACTCACCAATCTGTGGGCATGCTCTAGTCTCTCCTGCTTGCTGACACTCAGCTTACACACCCGGTCCCATAAGGCGGACAACTCAATCAGTTGGGACTGTACGTGCGACATGTCTTCACTGGACTTCTCAATCAGATCTTTGGCAGACTTGCGTACAAACTGGATTGTCTGAGCTCGAGCCCCTAACTCTTGCTGGAATGCCTGTGCATGGACAAATCAAGGAGAAAATGGGAGATTTACACTTAAAAATCAAGGAAAGAATGGGAGATTTACACATAAAAGTCAAGGAGAAGATGGAAGATTTACACATAATAAGGAGAAGATGGAAGATTTACACATTCAAATCAAGAGAAGATGGAAGATTTACAAATAAAAGTCAAGGAGAAGATGGAAGATTTACACATAAAAGTCAAGAAGAAGATGGAAGATTTACTCATAAAAACAAGAAGATGGAAGATTTACACTTAAAAATCAAGGAAAGAATGGGAGATTTACACATAAAAGTCAAGAAGAAGATGGGAGATTTACTCATAAAAACAAGGTGAAGATGGAAGATTTACACATAATAATCAAGGAGAAGATTGAAGATTTACACTTAAAAGTCAAGGTGAAGATGGAAGATATACACATAATAATCAAGGAGAAGATTGAAGATTTACACATAAAAGTCAAGGTGAAGATGGAAGATTTACACATAAAAGTCATGGAGAAGATGGAAGATGTACACATAAAAGTCATGGAGAAGATGGAAGATGTACACATAAAAGTCATGGAGAAGATTGAAGATTTACACATAAAAGTCAAGGTGAAGATTGAAGATTTACACATAAAAGTCAAGGAGAAGATGGAAGATGTACACATAAAAGTCATGGAGAAGATGGAAGATGTACACATAAAAGTCATGGAGAAGATTGAAGATTTACACATAAAAGTCAAGGTGAAGATGGAAGATTTACATATAAAAGTCAAGGAGAAGATGGAAGATTTACTCATAAAAGTCAAGGAGAAGATGGAAGATTTACACATAAAAGTCAAGGAGAAGATGGAACATTTACTCATAAAAATCAAGGAGAAGATGGAAGATTTACACATAAAAGTCAAGGAGAAGATGGAACATTTACTCATAAAAACAAGGAGAAGATGGCAGATTTACACATAAAAACAAGGACAATGAAACAAATGTGAGAGGGAGGAATGGCAGAAAAATACACAAAACAAGAAATCAAAGGACAGCTCTCTTCTTAGCTATTTCAATGTCCTTAGCTCTTTCAATGTCCTTCTCTCCTTAATTCTCTTCTCCATGTGTTTTAGATGTGCCTCTATTTTGCTGGTCCTGCAAGATTTCTACTGTTAATCCCATTTCATTAATTTTAGTTTAGTTTAGTTTAGTCGATGGATCAACATCACGGCACCCGGGTGTAAGCCATAAAAGTTCCGTTTTCCTCCTAACTCAAATCTGAGTCTGGAGAAACTCAGCTCAGTGCACGAACTCAGTAGCACCGGCGAGGATCCTGAAAATACTTTGGTAGATTTTTAACTTGAAATTTTGCCTGGGCAGCGCCGTTAGGCTACTCTTTTTTGACTTCCAACTGCCAAGGGATTTTTTACGTGCGCAACAATACACATGGGCGTCCGATCTCACTAACCAGAGACCAGGGGAAATTTTATTACTAGAAGTCCACGTGAAA
Organism: Cepaea hortensis; assembly: GCA_963921405.1. Classification (NCBI taxonomy): domain Eukaryota; kingdom Metazoa; phylum Mollusca; class Gastropoda; order Stylommatophora; family Helicidae; genus Cepaea; species Cepaea hortensis. Next base: position 93,192,777 of record OY992893.1, read on the forward strand.
AAATCCCGGTCATCACCGGGGCTTGAACCTGGGACCTCCAGCACATGAGGCGGACACCATACCCTGAGACCACGCAGCCCCCTCATTAATTTTATATAAATACTGCTTACCAAAGCGGAGCGAGCCGCCGCTGATCGCGTTGTATGGATGGCAAAGATCAGAAATGGAATAAAGACAAAGGAGAAAATGATTGCAGATAGATCACACTCTCAGCGAGTGGGATGATGCATGATGGTGGAAATGACCATGTTTTCATATATATCCTTTGTGGAAGAACATTTACCACGCACACTGGACTGTCCAGTCACCTTAGCTAATGCCATGGGTTGCAGTTATGCCTTTTATGAAGCACAGTGTAACAAACTATCACATGTCAAGACGGCAATGCCTTTTTTGAAGCACAATGTAACAAACTATCACCTGTCAAAATTGCCAGGTGCCAGTCTGTGCTTACCAAACAATGCAGCAATGCTCACCTTATGGGCATCCAAGAACCCACTGACTGTATCCAGGTCCCCATGCACCGGAGTATCTTCAGCCAAAGAGGGTTCCATCTTGGCCAGCCAGTCCAGCAAAGCTTCAAGAGCCACATTAAACTGCCCGGTGAACAGCAAGCCTTCCTCCAGCTTGCGCTGCCTGTAACATACAAATACAGAATTGTAACCATCCTCAGCAGTAACAGCTATGAGAAGAAGGAAGTAGAGACTAGAGGACGCACAAGACAACATAAAAATTTAAAGCTATAGTTAACGACCGGGATTCGAACCTGTCACCTCCAAATGATGACGATGCCTCGCTGCAGGAATAAGTGTACTCCAACACATGACCAACAAGGGTAGTCATTTGAAGGTGACAAGTTCAAAAACCAGTCAGTAACTACAGCTTTACATTTTTAAGTTGTCTAGTGAGTCCTCTAGTCTCTACTTCCTTCTTCTCACTTCAATGAGGGCCAAACAATACACCTGTGTTTATGACCTGTCTTAGTGGCCTCAAAGGGTTCCCAAACTGATATTTCTGAGTAAGAGCCGTGGTTGTGCAGTGTCTAGCATGCTTGCCTGCTGACCTGGTAGTCATGTGATGACACCCCCAGCAAGGAGGATGTTTGTAGTGGACTTGGGTGCCACTGGCACTCAGTGAATGAGGTGGTCACTATCACACCACCTGCCTTTACTTCCCTGGATATTTCTAGGTAACCATTTTAGGCTGGGTTGACCCAGGAGTCCAGGTCAGTGGGGATTTGAACATATGCCCACCATACACTAGTGTACCCTGCGTTGGAAGTGCAGTCATATGACATCATGCTGGCAATGCACACTGACTAAATAACACATCTTCTTCTTCTGTCACTCGCTATCCCGCAATGGGGCACAACCCCTCGGTCATCTCACTCCCATCCCCTCTATCATTAGTTGCCCCATGTGCTGTCTATGTCCTCCCCATGTCATTTATGTCTGTTTCTACTTCTCTTCTCCATGTGTTTTTTTTCTACTTCTCTCTTCTCCATGTGTATTTAGATCTTCCTCAATTTCTGTTGCCCTGTGGATAAACATGACAGACATGTTAACTTCAAATCTTCAAGACAGCCTGAAACATGAAACAAAGCACTACAAGATCACCTGTCAACAGATCTGCCACAGACAGCATTCCACCGGTTCTTGAGGTCTGTTAGCAGAGCCTGGATGGCCGGCTTGTCGTCTACAGGACATCTGTTCTGCAGCATACTGCCGGCTCTGTTAATGCCGTCATAGACCGGTTGTTTGCCTCCCAGGCGGCGCTGGAACTCCTGCAACACATCGGATTTCAGAACGTGATCCAACTCACACACACCAGCTGACTGGAAAACAATTCTCACACACCAGTTGACTGGCTGATTAAAAAAAAAATGCATGCAGGCACACATACACACCCAACTCCCACCCCCCATGACTGGCAGACAACTCTCACACACCAATTCACAGGCTGACACCTCACACACCCACTGACATGACTAATGTGAAATTCACTGGTGGACAACTATCCCACACCAATTCATTGGCAGACAACTCACACACACCAACTAACTGGCAGACAACTCACACGCACCAACTAACTGGCAGACAACTCACACGCACCAACTAACTGGCAGGCAACTCTCAAGCACCAAGTCACTGGCAGACAACTCACACGCACCAACTAACTGGCAGACAACTCACACGCACCAACTAACTGGCAGACAACTCACACGCACCAACTAACTGGCAGACAACTCACACGCACCAACTAACTGGCAGGCAACTCTCAAGCACCAAGTCACTGGCAGACAACTCTTGCACACCAATTCACTGGCAGACAACTCTTGCACACCAATACATTGGCAAACGTGAATAACTAATGTGAAATCCACTGACCTTGTGCTTAGAAATCTGAACTTTGATCTTGTCAGGATCATTGCTAACTGTGGTTTCTGAGTTCAAGGCCTGCTCTGCCTCCCGTAACCACTGAACCAAGTCCTTCCACGAATCATAAAACTGAAAAATAAAACAATGGGATGAAATAATTAGACTGACGGTATCAAGTGTGATACAGAACACACTCATGGCAAGCAAGTGAATGACTGATGCTATTCGTGATAAGTATCTGGAAATGATTAATGATTAACACAGAATCATAATGCATCACTCTGGGAAAACTCACCAATGATCATTCTCCTTTGCAAATCAGGGTATGAATGCTGTTTTTTCCAGTAACACACTTGTGTGTATAAAGATAAATTAATCTTCTTTTCCTTCGTAAATGTTTTCTAACCCGTTTCATTATCAAGAGCCTAGCTAACTGGTGTGAACGATTATGTTACTCCACATCTCATGATCTTCAACAGAATGTACCAACTTGTGTGTTGACATTTTCCCATGCAATAATGAAACGCTATTAAAAATCTTATATTTCTGTCTTTCTCCATTTCTCTTTCCATAAATTTTTCCAATTGTCACACGTTCCAGTTTTTAAAATCTCATGAAGTTGGCCAAAAATACTGACAGTATCTTTCTAATGTTTGTGATATGTTGTCTATGTGTCTTGGCCATTTTAGAAACAATTATATTTCTCAAGTTGACTATCAACATATTTTCAAAATTCTTCTGTACAACATTTCTATGTCTATGACTTCTAGCAACTGCTTTCTTGATCAGGTCCGTGCCGTGAATGAAAACTGGTTCTAACCACAGACATTTGAATAACATTTGCTGTCCCATGGAGGATCTACTTTGTAACCCAAAGATATTTTCTTGTGTGTTGAGCCTATTGAAGCCTCTATACCTATTGTTGTACAAGGGATGTCCATGTGTGGACACCACAAGTCTATAGCCAGTTGACTAATATTTCTTTGTCAGGGCGAAAGGTCACACTGAGCAGCCTGAGAACATTGTGTAGCACATTCAAATCAATGCCATCCCAAACAGTGCACATTGGACACTGAGGCCGTATGGTCTCCGGTTAAAGCAGACAAAGTGGGATGGAAGGATGATCTGTTGTCAATTCTCTGGAAGAAGACTTGGTAAGTGGGATGGAAGAATGATCTGTTGTCAATTCTCTGGAAGAAGCCTTGGTAAGTGGGATGCAAGGATGATCTGTTGTCAATTCTCTAGAAGACTTGGTAAGAGGGATGGAAGGATGATATGTTGTCAATTCTCTGGAAGAAGACTTGGTATGTGGGTTGAAGGATGGTCTGTTGTCAATTCTCTGGAAGAAGACTTGGTAAGTGGGATGGAAGGATGATCTGCTGTCAATTCTCTGGAAGAAGACTTGGTAAGTGGGATGGAAGGATGATCTGCTGTCAATTCTCTGGAAGAAGACTTGGTAAGTGGGATGGAAGGATGATCTGCTGTCAATTCTCTGGAAGAAGACTTGGTAAGTGGGATGGAAGGATGGTCTGTTGTCAATTCTCTGGAAGAAGACTTGGTAAGTGGGATGGAAGGATGGTCTGTTGTCAATTCTCTGGAAGAAGACTTGGTAAGTGGGATGGAAGGATGGTCTGTTGTCAATTCTCTGGAAGAAGACTTGGTAAGTGGGATGGAAGGATGGTCTGTTGTCAATTCTCTGGAAGAAGACTTGGTAAGTGGGATGGAAGGATGGTCTGTTGTCAATTCTCTGGAAGAAGACTTGGTAAGTGGGATGGAAGGATGGTCTGTTGTCAATTCTCTGGAAGAAGACTTGGTAAGTGGGATGGAAGGATGATCTGCTGTCAATTCTCTGGAAGAAGACTTGGTAAGTGGGATGGAAGGATGATCTGCTGTCAATTCTCTGGAAGAAGACTTGGTAAGTGGGATGGAAGGATGATCTGCTGTCAATTCTCTGGAAGAAGACTTGGTAAGTGGGATGGAAGGATGGTCTGTTGTCAATTCTCTGGAAGAAGACTTTGTAAGTGGGATGGAAGGATGGTCTGTTGTCAATTCTCTGGAAGAAGACTTGGTAAGTGGGATGGAAGGATGGTCTGTTGTCAATTCTCTGGAAGAAGACTTGGTAAGTGGGATGGAAGGATGGTCTGTTGTCAATTCTCTGGAAGAAGACTTGGTAAGTGGGATGGAAGGATGGTCTGTTGTCAATTCTCTGGAAGAAGACTGTAAATTGTAACTTGTAGATGTGATGCACTAAGTTCATCTGGGCCCTAAACAGGCTCATTTATTGACAGAGATGATAAAAAGGCTTTCCCCCTGACTCATGAACAAAACACCATGGGATTTGTATTGCAGAGTTTTTCTTCCCATCTCCAAACTCAGAACCCTGTAGGATGGGCAAGTTCGATAATGGATCTTCACACTGAAGACAGGCATAGTAATTCTTGGAATTCTGTCTATTCCACTTTTCACATTGGACAGTGGGGAGCATTTTGTGTGATATTCTCTGGCACGGGAATGGAGCATAATGGGGACAACCCGTTGTCGTGAAGTTGGAACCTTGACTAACTAACTAACTAACTGTGGGCAGACCGATCCATCAAGATAGAGGCCTCTGGGTCATGGCCATTTAAAATCTTGATTCTTGCCTCGTGACATCCACCTGATGACACCCTTCCTGAAACTGTAACTGGCCTAAGAAGTCAATAATACATAAAATATTGGTAGAAGAAACACATGGAAGTTCATGCTTGAATTTCATAATGTAAAGGTAAAAAGAGGGTGGTGGAGGAGGAGGAGCAGAAGCATAAGAATAAGAAGAAGTAGAAGAGAAAACGAGGAGGCAGAGGAGGAGAAGAAGAAGAAGATGAAGAAGAGAGGAGGAAGAAGAAGAGGAAGAAGAGGAAGAAGAAGAGGAGGAAGAAGAAGAGGAAGAAGAAGAAGAAGAAGAAGAAGAAGAAGAAGAAGAAGAAGAAGAAGAAGACAAGACTGTAAGATTCCTATATATAATCACAACTGTACTTTGATATTTCAACCCAACCTGTTTGGCCTCTTTGTAGCCTTTCTCAAGATGCCTGGTTCGTTCAGCACTCCTGGACACGATCTTCTCCCAACGATGCTGGGCGCTGGACAGCAAGTTCTTGATGAGAACAACATCCTGCTTCTGACTGAAGTACTTCAGGTGGGTGCCCATCTTGTCCAGGGCAAACATTGACTCCCGATGGTCAGTGACGTCCTTCTGTAGTACCTGCAAGGATGATGTCAAGCTAAAGGTAATCCCATGACTGACACTGATATAGAGATGTGGAGATAGAATGAGTTACAGTGACTAGTTCCTTTCTTCACTGCCTTTATCCTTGCCAGATACAAATCTATGGTACCCATGTTACAAAGCTGGGCTGGCCCCAAGATACATATATGTGAGTTAGTTGTATATCCTTTACAGGACATCACAGTCAACATCAGCAATTTTTTTTCTGCTGTGATCTTTTGGCAAGTTTACGTTCAGTAGTTTGCCATTGCTTTCTGAACGACCAGCACCCATGCTATTTCATAAAAAACAAACGCAAGATGGTCTTTTGCCAAATCACCCACAGCATTGTTTCGAACGCGGGTAAGTAGGATTACGAACTGCGCCCATAACACCTTCACCACGGAGCCAGTCTTAAAATATGCCTGTATACATACACTGAAATCTTCTATCTACTCACCACATACCCTTTGATCTTATTTCTTCTTTATGATCCTTATGATCTTGTACCTACTGTACACATACCCTATGATCTTTTATCTACTATACACATACCCTATGATCTTCTATTTGCTATACTCATTACCTTATGATTTACTATCTACAGTACACATATCCTATGATCTTCTATCTACTACACACATACCCTATGATTTACTATCTACTACATACATACCCTATGCTCCTCTATCTACTACACACATACCCTATGATCTTCTAACTACTGTACACATACCCTATGATCTTTTATCTACTACACACATACCTTATGATTTACTATCTACTACACACTACCCTATAATCATTTATCTACTACACACATACCATATGCTCTTCTAACTACTGTACACATACCCTATGATCTACTATCTACTACACACATACCCTATGATCTTCTATTTACTGTACACATACCCTATGACCCTCTATCTACTGCACATTGTACACATACCCTATGATCTTCGATCTGTCGAGTGACCCTGTCCACAAGTCTGCTGACCGGCTGCAGGTTGTTCAGCATCCTCTCTGTGTCAGTTAACCAGCCGATGAACTTGTTCAACTCATCATGGAAATTCTTGGCAAGGCCAACAGCATCCTCCAGTTTTTTCTAGCAAACAATTCAGCACAAATTGAGAATCACATCAATGAGGAAAATCCTACAGCTAATATCTCATTCAACATGCAGCTAAAATCTCACTAATCTTGCCACCAACATTTCATCAATCATGCAGATAATCACTGGGAGGATCTGTTGTGACGTGGTCAAACCACCTGCCTCATGCTATGAAGGATGTGGGTTCATTTTTGGACTCCATCCTTCGGTTCAAGAGTGCAATGTTTTTCAGAGATCCAGGGGGGGGGGGGGGGGGGGTCATTGCTGGTGCTACAGAGTTTGTGCTCTGTGTGACACTTTCAGCTGGTCGCTGTGTGGAAAGATGTCTGAGCCATATGGGAAAGGACCCAGCACATTGAAGACAATCCTCTTGGCTGTAACCCCATTCATGTGATTAATACCTCATTTAATCACATAGTTAATATCTCATTAATCATGTAGTTAATATCTCATTTACTTTTTAATTAATGTCATACTTCTTTTCTAGTTGATGTCCCCTAATTGTCAAATTAATTTCTCATTAACTGACAGAAATCAAGGTGGATAGTACAATATAGCTATCAAATGTGTCCAAAAGTATTGGTTATTTTATCTATACAATATGCATTGCAAAAAGTATAACACTCAACTTCCTGAGAGAACAGCTCATTAACTCCGACACAAACACACTAAACATCCTGAGAGAACAGCTCATTAACTCCATCACACACTCACCTTCCTGTCAGTGGCTCTACTCTTGAGATGGTCCCACCTCTTATGCAGATTGGTCATGTTGTACCTGATGCTGGCTGCAGGAGCTCCATGACTTTTGCTGGCTAACTTCTCCGACATCAGCTGGAGACTTTGTATTGCTAGCTCTAGCTTGTCCATCATCTCATACACTTCCTACAAATACATGTCCCCAAAATGTCAGTAAGGTCAAAGTTTGGACCATCCTATATCAAGTACTGCATTAAAGAAGGGGGTGTAAAATACCAAGCACTACACACATGCTAGGTCATTTCTTTAGAAGACTGTAAAGTAAAGGCACAGATCATCCCATAACAAGTATTGCTTTGAGGGAGGAGGTGTGAAATGACAAGTATTTCACTCATACAAGGTCACATTTTTATAAGCCTAGATGATCAGTTCCTTTCTTTCAAATTCAAAACAAAATAGTGTATCCATTTTAATGTGCTGGAGTGAAGAAGAAAACCACAACATTAGTTTCCTAAGAATAAGTTTAAGGACAGTCACAAAGCTAGATTGATGGTGCAGTCCTCCTGCCACTAATCCTCTAATAGAGCAGAAGTAGTCAACCAGTTGTGCCAAACCATCCTGTCCAGTGCTGTGTCTTTTAGCTTCCTCCATGTCCTCCCCATATTAGTCATCTCTGTCTCTAATGCTCTTCTCCAAGTGTGTTTAGGTCTTCCTCTTTTTGTTGGCCTTGTGCGTTATAGACAATGGACTTTCTGGTTATACTATCATCAGGTGTTCCCAGTGTGTGTCCTACCCCTTGTGCGTTATAGACAATGGACTTTCTGGTTATACTATCATCAGGTGTTCCCAGTGTGTGTCCTACCCAATGCTAGTGTCTTTTACTCACCTTTTGATTTCCGGGGCTTTTGTTTAGTTCTTGTTAGAAGCTCTATATTGGTGATTCTGTCATACCATTTTATTATGGTGGAGTCACAAAGCTAAATTTATGGTGGAGTCACAAAGATAAATTCATGGTAGAGTCACAAAGCTAAATTTATGGTGGAGTCACAAAGCTAAATTCATGGTGGAGTCACAAAGCTAAATTCATGGTGGAGTCACAAAGCTAAATTTATGGTGGAGTCACAAAGCTAAATTCATGGTGGAGTCACAAAGATAAATTCATGGTAGAGTCACAAAGCTAAATTCATGGTGGAGTCACAAAGCTAAATTTATGGTGGAGTCACAAAGATAAATTCATGGTAGAGTCACAAAGCTAGTTCTATGGTAGAGTCACAAAGCTAGTTCTATGGTAGAGTCACAAAGCTAAATTCATAGTGGAGTTGTCAAGCTAGATTCATGGTGGAGTCACAAAGCTAGTTCTATGGTAGAGTCACAAAGCTAAATTCATAGTGGAGTCGTCAAGCTAGATTCATGGTGGAGTCACAAAGCTAGATCTATGGTAGAGTCACAAAAGTCAACCACACAACAACCCAGACACTCTAAACTATAGGTATAAAGAAGAAAACAAAGTGTAGATGGTCACCTTCATGAGAAGAGAACACATTTTTAAAAGACGGAGGATGTTTCAGTTACAAGCCTTCATCAGCAAATTAAAAAGAAATAAGTAACAGATAAAGACAGACATAACACCAAAGTGATTACATTGTTATAATAACACTATGGAACCAGCGATAATCAACCGGCTAGTTGCTCGACTGTCTATTCTGTAGTTACGGGTTCAAACCCACAACGGGACAGATGTCTAAAGTTGGCATGGGTTCCCATCTGCACAGTTAAAATGAGTACCAGGAAGTCTCTTGGGGAGTAAAGGAGGCTGGTGTGAAACTGCCGCCAAAACAGTGGTGTGGGTTCAATTCCCAAAAGGGACAGGATTATTTTTTTCCAAACAGTGCGGCTCTGGGGTTGATCCAGCCTCACGAAAAATGGGTAGAGAATTAATGGAAATTGTCTGGAAGGTTGTGAGTAATGGAACCGATCACCCCACCCCATATGACATGGCCTAGAATATGTGAAAGCCTAACACTTCACACCTCAATGACAGTATTTACTATAAGACTATTTTTAACTTTTATACTTTTAAGTACCTTATAAGGGTGACTGAACACTTAAGGGTTTACCAACAGAGCAATGGCATAGGTAACAAATCACACGTCATAAATAACAAAATATCAATACACTGACCAGAAATTTTTCCAGCTGCTCCCTGGCAGTTTCCGGCAGGCCTCCGACTGGCTGCGACGTGATCATGTGATTGTCCAGGCTACTGATCTTCATCAGGATGTCCTGTAACTCTTCTGTAAAACCACGGGCCTGGATATCAAACAGGAGAAATGCAATGCCATGATGTCTCAAGAAAAGTCGGACATACAACGGACACATAATGGAACATCTTTGCTAGAACTGTCAGGTCTATGTGAGAACTACACCATACAACATTATCCAATGCAAGGAGTGAGCACATATTTTGTGTTGAATATAAATAATTTACCTGAAGGAAAAATACTGGTATTTTTATGTTTTCTGAATACTTCTTATTAAGAATCTACTGTATACCTGTGTCTACATTTCAAAGTGTATTTCTAAATACTTTGGGAACTACATACATACGGATAGATGATAACTTTGGGTACTTTATACACAAATAGATGGTAACTTTGGGTGCTATGTACACAGATAGATCACAACTCTGGGTACTACATTACACAATACATGACAACTTTTGGTAATACATACATATAGCTACATGACAACTTTAGGTGCTACATACACACAGCTAGATGACAACTTTAGGTGCTACAAACACACAGCTAGATGACAACTTTAGGTACCACATACACACAGCTAGATGACAACTTACGTACTACATACACACAACTATATGACAACTTTAGGTGCTACATACACACAGCTAGATGACAACTTACGTACTAAATACACACAACTATATGACAACTTTAGGTTCTACATACACTCAGCTAGATGACAACTTTAGATACTACATATACACAATTAGATGACAACTTTGGGTACTAAATAAGCACAACTAGGTGACAACTTTAGGTTCTACATATACACAACTAGACGACAACTCTTGGTACTACATACACACAACTAGATGACAACTTTGGGTACTAAATAAGCACAACTAGATGACAACTTTAGGTACTACATAAGCACAACTAGATGACAACTTTAGGTACTACATATACACAATTAGATGACAACTTTGGGTACTAAATAAGCACAACTAGATGACAACTTTAGGTACTACATATACACAATTAGATGACAACTTTAGGTACTACATATACACAACTAGACGACAACTCTTGGTACTACATACACACAACTAGATGACAACTTTGGGTACTAAATAAGCACAACTAGATGACAACTTTAGGTACTACATAAGCACAATTAGATGACAACTTTAGGTTCTACATATACACAACTAGACGACAACTCTTGGTACTACATACACACAACTAAATGACAACTTTAGGTACTACATAAGCACAACTAGATGACAACTTTAGGTTCTACATATACACAACTAGACGACAACTCTTGGTACTACATACACACAACTAGATGACAACTTTAGGTACTACATAAGCACAACTAGATGACAACTTTAGGTACTACATAAGCACAACTAGATGACAACTTTAGGTTCTACATATACACAACTAGACGACAACTCTTGGTACTACATACACACAACTAGATGACAACTTTGGGTACTAAATAAGCACAACTAGATGACAACTTTAGGTACTACATAAGCACAACTAGATGACAACTTTAGGTTCTACATATACACAACTAGACGACAACTCTTGGTACTACATATACACAACTAGATGACAACTTTAGGTACTACATATGCACAATTAGATGACAACTTTGGGTACTAAATAAGCACAACTAGATGACAACTTTAGGTACTACATAAGCACAACTAGATGACAACTTTAGGTTCTACATATACACAACTAGACGACAACTCTTGGTACTACATATACACAACTAGATGACAACTCTTGGTACTACATATACACAACTAGATGACAACTCTTGGTACTACATATACACAACTAGATGACAACTCTTGGTACTACATATACACAACTAGATGACAACTCTTGGTACTACATATACACAACTAGATGACAACTCTTGGTACTACATATACACAACTAGATGACAACTCTTGGTACTACATATACACAACTAGATGACAACTTTAGGTACTACATATACACAATTAGATGACAACTTTGGGTACTAAATAAGCACAACTAGATGACAACTTTAGGTACTACATAAGCACAACTAGATGACAACTTTAGGTTCTACATATACACAACTAGACGACAACTCTTGGTACTACATATACACAACTAGATGACAACTTTGGGTACTAAATAAGCACAACTAGATGACAACTTTAGGTACTACATAAGCACAACTAGATGACAACTTTAGGTACTACATACACAAAGCTACTTGAAAACTCTGAGTACTACATACACACAGCTAGATGACAACTTTAGGCACCACATACACACAGCTATATGACAACTTTAGGTACCACATACACACAGCTATATGACAACTTTAGGTACCACATACACACAGCTAGATGACAACTTTAGGTACCACATACAAACAGCTAGATGACAACTTTAGGTACCACATACACACAGCTAGATGACAACTTTAGGTACCACATACACACAGCTATATGACAACTTTAGGTACCACATACACACAGCTATATGACAACTTTAGGTTCTACATACACACAGCTAGATAACAACTTTAGGTACAACATATACACAACTAGATGACAACTCTGGGTACTACATAAGCACAACTAGATGACAACTTTAGGTATTACACACACAAAGCTACTTGAAAACTCTGAGTACTACATACACACAGCTAGATGACAACTTTAGGTACCACATACACACAGCTAGCTGACAGCTCTGGGTACCACATACACACAGATTGATGATAACTTTGGGATGACATTTACACACAGCTAGATGACAATTTTGGGGAACTATATTCACACATCTGCATGATAACTTTGGGAACTACACACAATTAGATGGCAATTTTGAGAATTACACACACACACAATTACAATGATAAACATGGGAACTACACACTGCTAGATGCCAACATTGGGAACTATACAATTGATTTTCAGTTTCATTACCTCTCTTCTGGCATCATCCAGCTGTGACTGTCTTTTCTTGGCTTTTTCTTTCACTCGGTTCCAATCTGCAACAAGGTCTTCCATCTTCTTCTTGAGGGAATTGCTCTCCGATGTGTTGTCCCTAGCGACAATCTTGCCAGTTTCCTCAGAAAGTGAGTGCAAATTATCTTGATGAGCCGCAATGTCATTGCGGACAATCTGGCAATTGGAGATGAGAACAAGAGATTATTATTATGATAGAAGCAGTGGGTAGTATGGAAGCTTAACAGTAAGATGGTCTGAGTTTAGTTTGCAGCTTATGGATTATTGCACGACCCATGAGACAGTTGTTGAACTGAATCTAAACGTGCATGCACAATAACAGCATCGTAAGGGATAGAGATAAATGGGAAAACTGACTGCAGCAACAAACCTTACATGATCAAGAAGAAGAAGAAGAAGAAGAAGAAGAAGAAGAAGAAGAAGAAGAAGAAGAAGAAGAAGAAGAAGAAGAAGAAGAAGAAGAAGAAGAAGAAGAAGAAGAAGAATAAGAAGAAGAAGCAGAAGAAGAAGAAGCAGAAGAAGAAGAAGAAGCAGCAGAAGAAGAAGCAGCAGCAGAAGAAGAAGGGAAGACATGCTACTGATCTAACCTCATAAAAGCGGAATCATAGATTTCAAAAGAAGGACAATGGTGAAAGGGGCTAGACACCATATCTCATAATGATGATATCTAGTATATGTGACATATCACATCACCCCCTTATACTTTTATTTACTGTTTAACAAAAGAATGATTATATCTCAACGATTGCTGACATTGTTACAATGGAGAATTCCATTTAAACTGGCATCAGAATTTAAACACTTTAGGAATAATCTGCAAACGTGGAATGCGTTGCAAATGCGATAGTAACTCAAAACTATGTTAGAGACAAAGTAAATACATATGCAGACTACTGAGAACCACATTTCCATCCATCATGTGCCATGTCAATAAGCGTGGTCGGTCATGTTTTGCCATCTCACCCGATCACCAGAGTCGTGGATCAGCTCCGTGTTTTTGTCTTGACCATGCCACATGGCCAAGCCATCCAGGTATTTACTTCTTGGTCTTCCCCTTGGTCTCTTCCCTTCGATCTTGCCAGATTTGCCAAAATTGCCAGAACCACATTTGTCGGTGGTGAAATGTTGCCTGGTTTGGGCATGTCATGATATCCTCTCAAACATAATCCTCCATGGAACATTTAGGAACACACAGAGAAGAGGAAAGCAAAGAAAAATCTGGACTAACATTAAAGAATGGACAAGATACAGTATTTCCACACTTGTGTGTGTAGCTGAGGACATATAGCGATAGAGGATTCTTACTGCTTCCATCGTGGCATTACTCAGGCCCAAGGTTACAGGATGTGGTGGTATAAAGAGCCCTTACCTTCAGTTTAGCCAGTTCCATGTCAACAATCTTGGGATCGCCATAGACCGGCTCCAGCTCATCCAGTGTGTTGCTGACACTGTCAAGCCATGACTTGAAGTCTTTGTACGCTTGATCAAACTGTCCCTGACTAATGAAGGCCATCTGGATGTCTCTCTGAAGGCAGCAAGAATTCATACAGAAACAATATTAACATCTGGATATCTCTCTGAGGCCAGCAAGAATGCATACATAAACAATAGTAACATCTGGAAATATTACCTACTATAAGTCAGAATCGCCAAATTTAACGGAATAATATTTGTGGCAATATTCTGTTACTTTTTTGTGTGTCGCCGATCTGAGGACATTACGCGTACTCATGATGTTAAATTCCCCGAGTATTTCAAGATCGCGTTAAAACAGAAACCATTTGCTGGATATTGTTTTTCCCTCCACGCGCTACAAATCTATACTTCTTGTCTTCTCAAATTCGTTTCCGAGATGGAGTTACATGCTATCTTTATAAGACGTAAGTAGACCTGTAAATTTTATTTTAACTAGACTTTTAGCATTGTTCTAGTATGAATTATTCAATTCAGCGCCCATTTTACCTATAATTTGTAGTTTTTCACTATTAGAGTTGGCAATCCCATCTCAAACTGAAATGATAAAGACGGCATGCTGTAATGTGGTATTTCAATGGTGGGAAATAGCAGTTTTCATTGTCATAGTCCTGCGATGACCATTTAATATTGTTATGGAATATTCACAACAATTACAATGCCAGTGATTGCATGTTTGCATTCAACATCCATTATAGCAATTATGTGTAAATTTTGATCACTCTACACAGACCACATCGTTGATAATTTTGCAACTTTTAAATGCGACTTCTGGGGGAAAAATGGATCTACGCTAGTGGACTCTCATTGACAGACAGCGCGCTGATGTCATCACAACATGATGTAGTATATAATATATATAATATCGGCAGCAGTTAGCTCCCCTTTAGGAAACACCGTTAATTCTTATCCCCCTTGAGCATAAGTGTTAACAACAGTGATGTGAGTGTGTGGTCACACTTTGCCAGAGGGCTCAAACAGTATTTTCCTCTTTGTTCATCTTAAATAATAAACTGACCCACAAACATTAATATCTTGGCTTAGAATTGACCCACAGACTTGAATAAGGCACTGTTGGATTTGTTTCAAGAAGCATCCAAAAATGCAGGTTGCATAATTAAAAAGCAATTTAGAAAATGTTACTGAAATTGCTAGGAAATCTAAACACAAAACCACAAACAATAGGTAGCATAAATTATTGCCTGGCATATTTGACTGCATCTCAACAGGTGCACAGTGCAGAATCACATATCATATGAAGTGAATACATAACACAGTCTCTGATATTATTCAAATGTGGAGCAACGTTATCCCCCCGGTAACCGCAGAATCACTGTGAAATCCCGATTTTAGATGCTTAACTGCTGTGGCCTCGATGTATTTGAGAAATAATTTATTATGCGTTGAATACAGTTTATGAAAGTCCTTTTCTTTGTTAACTTTATAACTGTAAGTTAGGAGGTGTTGAGAGATGGCTGAGTTTGGCTTTAAATCATGTAACCTATAGTTTGGGGCTTCTGTGTTTACATTCACTAAGAGAATACATTGTTTTGAGTCTGGACATCTTTCTGAAGGCAGCAAAAACACACACAGAGACAACATAACAAACGTATCAGTTAAACATGATGCCTGTATTTAAACACAAACAAACAGTTGATATCACATGAAGTAACTGAAGCGAAGCACTTCAGAAGCATGAATTAATTTACCAGGTCGGATAGAAGGAACAACAATTTATCCGAAAAATGTTTGAAACTTAACTTGCAACAAACTTCTGAAATCTGTATATCCTAGGCAAGTGTTATTTTGCGTTACTTTAACTTTTTCTATTCAAAATAGTTATTAATTGAAAGTCTTCCATTTTCATGACTGTGCAGAACAGAAGAACTACAATGGTATGACAAAATCAGAAAATTGGAGCTCATGGAGAATGAAATTCTGGAAAATCTTGAGATGAAGACAAAAGGCTGGTGTTGGAAGTGATAAAGTGAAACAATGAGAAAGCTTGTTTTTTCTCTCTCTCTCTCTCTTGCGTGTGCACCCACACGTACACAAATGTAGCACAATTTCACATCACATGATCAACTTATAGAAGCTAACGTCAGATGTTGCCGACCCCATTATGGAGACTTCCCAAGCACATCCCTCACAAGACTCGATCACTTACCTTTCTGTCTCCGATGTTGGTTTGCAGGGTGTCCCATCTGATGTTGATGTCCGCCACAGGTTCTCTGATCACCACAGCTTGCTGCTCGGTGCAGTCCTTCACTAGCTCTTCAGCTTGCTGGTTCAAAGCCTCAATCGCCACGTGCTTGGGATCAATGACACTTTTGAAAACCTGAAGAGAGTGCACATTCAAGTGTTTTGACAGCCAAACCAAACATTCCATACATATTTAACATAATGGTACAGGGAACCCTAAAGGGTTTGTTTTAGAAATGTGAACCGTTAAAGTTATCACATATACTAAGTTATGGCATCATGAGGTAGGATAGCCAGTTTGCCTGCTCACATTTTTGTAAAGATTAAAAAGCCAAAATGCCCCAACCTAAACTATTTAACAACTTTAAACTGATGATTTAATGTAAAAGTTGTCATATGTCAGTTATTGAGAGTCAAGGATGAGTGACTGATAGAATGAGGATATGAGAGCAATTCAGGAAAAGAGCATGGGTCATGAACAGTTGTGAACCATGCGTGAGTGAGTGTGTCTATCTGGGCCAGGTTGCTGATCAGACCGCAGTCCGATGAGAAGGCTCTAGAACTATTATATGACTGATGAGGACAGTAAGTTTAAATTACTTAATAAATGTAATGTAACAGTGTAGCTGTGCATTTCAAAGGATGCAAGATTATATCATGTTAGTATTGTCAAACCATTTGAGAACAAATTAACATAAGTATTTGATATGAACCATTTGAGAACAAACTAACACATCTATTTGATATGAACCATCACTACTGTGTCAACATTCTTCATGGACAAGTTCCTGGTGTGGCAACAGTTATCTATGGTGCCCAGTATGTGTTTGTGGTCATACTGAATTGTCTTAGGTCCACTAGTAGAAAGGTGGAGCATGTCAGTGAAGCAACCATAAACATACAGAAGTTGCTCCCTGCATCAAGAGATTATTCTCCAATGAACCAACAATGATAATATTGGGTATATCTATCTAAGCTGGATATCCATCTTGTTGATCTACCAACCACACCAGGAGACCCGTTACAGTCAGATTCTATCTAAGCTGGGATATCCATCTTGTTGATCTACCAACCACACCAGGAGACCTGTTACAGTCAGATTCTATCTAAGCTGGGATATCCATCTTGTTGATCTACCAACCACACCAGGAGACCCGTTACAGTCAGATTCTATCTAAGCTGGGATATCCATCTTGTTGATCTACCAACCACACCAGGAGACCCGTTACAGTCAGATTCTATCTAAGCTGGGATATCCATCTTGTTGATCTACCAACCACACCAGGAGACCCGTTACAGTCAGATTCTATCTAAGCTGGATATCCATCTTGTTGATCTACCAACCACACCAGGAGACCCGTTACAGTCAGATTCTAACCAAAGTAGCATGGAGGACGTGTGACTTTGAGGTTCAAATGTCCACCTTTGGCTGGTGTTGATATGACAGCAAAGAAGGCAGGACTGTAGCTTATGATAGGGAGGCATTTGAAATACTGTTACAGGAGAAAAGACTAGCCAAGTCACTAGATGATGATGATTTCTGTATGAAACAACCAATCATTTTCTCAGTGAATTCCCAGCATCTCAAACAGAATGGAAACCCCAAGGTCTCAAAAACTGCAGACTCATTTAAAAGCATCCCCAGACTACATGCTGCAAGTTGGCACCATGGTCAGAAAGGAGTTCTTCTGCTAAGAGTAGACAACGTAGCAGATGTAAGGTATCACAATCACGACAAGAAGAGCTCAGAAATACCTTGATATCGTTCCACTGTGACTTGATGGAATCAAACTCTGTGGAAATAGGCTCAAACTGGTTGAAGGTGTCTTCTTGGATCTGAAGCCATACTAGAAGCTTCTGCAGCTCTTCATGGAAGGTCACAGCCTTGTTCATGGCAGTGTCAAGGTCTTTTGATCTCTTCTCCACCTAGAATAAGAAGAAACAAATACAAGTCACACTTCACTGACTTAATATGGAATGTTTGTTCAGCTGTGGGTGGAATTATTTGTCTTAAGAAATTGTCAGCAACACTAATGTCACAGCCCTCAGGACATGACCATATGTGATCTGTCTTGCTCAGAAGATGTCAAAGAGCATAGATACTTATAGTTCCATTGGCCAGTTGGCTGGACAAGCTTCTGCTTCATCTTCTACCATGATATTTCATGCTGGTGCCAAACTGAAGTCTGATTCCACTAGTAGTAGCTGTATGTAGTCACTGATTTATCTTTCCTCATGAAACAGGTGATCATTTATAGATGGTATAATGCTCTCATGGTCCCACTGGAGGCCAGCCAATTGGCCCTTTCATCTCCGTGTGCCCCAGAATGGCCTGGGCAGTACACTTCAGCTCATGTAGGGTGATGACTGCTGATGTCCACCACTCATGCCAGAAATATCTAGATTAAACCTTCCGGAGCATTGACCTAGAGGTGGTATGATGACTGCCTTATTGAATGCAGTCTCACTGACTGGTGTGGGGGTTGAACCCGCTACTTCAGCATCAGCACACCACATATTTAAGAATGAAAGCTGTTAGCCATTTGGCCATGCTGACCTTAAAAGTGGTTTATGACATGAGATACTGAAACATGACAGATTTACCAGAATCAATGACTAGGTCATGAAATAATAATATTGACAACAATGACGTTAATGATGATAATGCAGATGATAAATACAAGAAGAAGAGGTGTTACCTGACTGCTAATAGTGTTGAGTGTCTCCTCCGTGTCTTCCAAGTTCTTCTTGATCTCTGGTTTCTCGGGGTCCCCCACCAGCAGCATCAGCTGGTCTCCAGTCTGCTGAAGATCCTCCAGGTCAGCCTGAGTAATTGCCAGGTCTTCCTTCAAGGTCTGCACAGGAGAGTAAAGACACTCTTAAATACACTCAAAGACTCTCATATACATGCATGTATATATATTCACACTTAAATACACTCAAAGACTCTCATATACATAACATGCGTACATATACACTTAAATACACTCAACTCAACACATGCAAGAGGTGACTAAGATAGTTTGGTGTGGGGCTGGTTTCCCCCATTCCACAGAAAACATTTAGCTAACAGCTTCGGAACAGAAAATACACGACAAATGAATCATCCAACCATGAGAAAATGTGCTGAAACGAAACCTAGTCTCTCACACTGTAGCAAAGTGGTTTCACCACCTGCCAATCGCTCCCAAGGCTGTGGATTCGATTCCAGGCTATACCATTCAGTTCACGTATGCAATTTTCTCACAGACTCCGAGGGGTCATCACTGGAGCTAAGGAGTTTGTGCATTTGTGAGATGCAATGAAGTTGACCCTCTTGCCTTAGCACATCATGAAGGGATCAAACTCTGGACAAACTTCTTCACAACTGATGTGTATATATAATGTAGATTTGTTTTAGTAGTCAATAACAATACCAACATTCATAAGTTTAGTCATCGTCACAATAAAAGATACAGACATCCTACGGTACACAGGATGGGTGACCACACCACTATGCAGGTAAAGCAGCATACTATGCCCTATTTGACTAAAATTAAACAACAACAACAACAACAACAACAACAACAACAACAACAACAACAACAACAACAACAACAACAACAACAACAACAACAACAACAACAACAACAACAGCAGCAGCAGCAGACAGTGTGTAATGGAAAGTTACCTCCAACTCCTCCTGCTGCTCTCTGATGGCTCCAGGTTCTAAGGCAGGTCTTTCCTGATTGACCAAGCCATCCTGCAGCTCTTTTATGCTTCCAGAGAGAGTGTTCAGATCTTCCCAGAACTTCTCCGAGACGGTCAGGGCATCTTCTAAGGCTCGGCTGCGGTCATGGCAGTTGTTGAGTATATCATGATACAATCTGGTGAGTTCTTCCAGCTTCTGCTGAACATCTGTGGACAGGTGTCAAATGGAAATGAACCTCTAGAAATTATTGGAGACAGATGAGAAATACCAAACTGGCCACCGTCTTGAAGAAAGAAACTCGTGACTACACGTATGTGGCAGAGGATGGGCACATTATGGTACGGTTAAGACAATTCTGAGTATCGGTCAGGATAAATGGACAACTTGGAATCCTCTGGCTATTAACTTCCATGCTACAAGCAGTTAAAAGTTAGTTGCATATCCTTTACAGTACATCAGTCAACCCTAGCATTTTTTGGCTGTTTGTGATTTCGGGGCAAGTTTATGTTCAGTAGTTTGCCATGGCACATGATGGATGGATGGATGGAGTTTGCCATTGCTTTCTGAATGACTGGCACTCATACCATTGTATGAAAACCAACGCAAGGTGGTCTACTTCCAAATGGCCTGCAGCCATTTTCGACTGTGGTATGTGGGACTGCGAATTGCAATCCTTCACACACCATTGAGTATGATCCTCTGCACACCATTAAAATGTTATCTTTTACACTGCACTGAACACAATCCTTTACACAGCTTTGAGTTATTTTTACACAGCAATAAACATGATTCTATACATACCACTAAACAAGATTCTTTACACATCTTTGAAAGTGATCCTTGACGAGAAAAGTAATCCTTTGCACATCACTGAAAGTGATCCTTCACACATCACTGAACATGATTCTTTATATATCACTGAATATACCAATGAACAGGATCCTTCATGCACAATTGAACATGGTCCTTCACATGCTAGTGAAAGTTAACTTTACACATTACTGTGAGTGGCACCTTGCAGTCTTGACAGACCAAAGTATGTGAGTTGGAATTTGGCCAAAATTCCATCACAATGCCTGGGCAGAGCTTCAGAGAACATGTGGTGCCCAAACGACATGTTCCCTCTCTCGGCCTTGCCTCGTTTGACCCAGAGGAATGGATAACCAATACATCTGGAACAAGGTAGGCTGCAGACGCTGGCAGCTCAGCGTCAAACCTCCGAGACCTCGCCTGCACGAGCAGGAGACGAGCGATGGCCAGATCCTAAACCCTTGGGATTTGACTTAGAGGCATTTAGCCAAATCCTGCAGGTACGGGTCGTATACGCTTCTAGACCACTGGTCGCGTACACCTGTCAAACGCAAGTGTCAGGACCCTGTAAGCTTGTACTACCATCAGACTCCCCGCCTGACTCATGCGGCTCCTGCAACCAACGAGAGTAGGCCCGCTGAAGATATTGCTCGTCTGCTGCGAGCAAATCTCCCTGCCTGCTACTGTGCGGATCTCGCGACCAGCGAGAATAGGCCCGCCGGAGATATTGCTTGTCTGTTGCGGACAAATCTTCATGACTGAATAAGTAAAGAAATGATAAAAGTAGTGGAATTTCAATTGCGCTTGCGCTCTCACCTATGCTACACCCTTCATGTGTCTTCACAAAGTCGGACTAGAGTCAAGCTCACACAGGGTCTTCTTTCCCCGCTGATTCTACCAAGCCCGTTCCTTGGCTGTGGTTTCGCTAGATAGTAGATAGGGACAGTTACTAGAAGTGATCATTTACATACCAAACACATACATACGGTATGGACGAGACAGAGAAGAAGTACAAAAGTCTAACCTCTGACTGCTGGATCTGCAACACTTCCTGCCTGCCTCATCAACTCTTCTGCTGCTTCTTTCACAGAATCCAGGGCGTTAGACTTCATCTGCATCTCTTCATCAACAGCCTAGAAGGAAGATTGGCCACAATCATTCAGCCTTCGGTCACTTACAGTTCAGTAAATGTAATTCTGTGCTGATATACTCCATTGGCACCTTTGGCACCTTTCCGTCTTGACAGACGATAGTTTGGTACATTGTGCTTCAAAAAGGCTTAATAACTACGATCCATGGCGGTGGCGAGTGTGGCTGGTAAGGCCAATTCTTGCTGCAAATGTTTGCCCACAGTAGGTGCATGTGAAAACATGGTCACTTCCACCATTTTGCACCATCTTACGTCTCTCACGCTCTGTGTGTGCTTTATCTGCAATCATTTTCTCCTTTGTCTTTATTCCATTTCTGATAGTTGCCCTCCATGCAACACGTTCAGCGGCGACGTGCTCCCAATGTGCATTATCAATGCCTGTATCAATCATGTCCCGCTTACACACATCTTTGTATCGTAGTAGAGGCCGACCCTGAGATCTCCTACCCGTCTGTAATTCACCAAAAAAGATGTCCTTTGGTATTCTACCATCATCCATCCTCTTAACGTGTCCTATCCATCTAAGTCTACGAAGACTGAGCATGGAATACACCGTCACACAACCTGATCTTTCCAATACTTCAGTATTTGTGATTTTGTCTTGCCACTTAATACCAAGTATTCTTTGTAGACACCGCATATGAAAGCTGTTTAAACGTTTCTCTTGGCGTGAGTAAGTTGTCCAGGTTTCACTGCCATAAAGAAGAGTACTAAGGACACAGGCTTGGTAGACGAGGACTTTTGTTTTGGCAGTAAGCTTCCTGTTCTCCCAGACTCTTTTTGCTAACATGTTCATTGTTGTTGCTGCCTTGCCAATCCTGATGTTGATTTCCTGATCGAGGGATAATTTGCTATTTATCTCTGATCCTAGATATGTAAAATGGTCTACTATCTCCAGTTCGGCGTCGTCAATAAAGATTGATGGTACAACATGTGCACCTTGTGACATAATCTGTGTCTTCTTTTTGCTAATTGTTAAACCAAATTCAGAACAAGCATTGGAGAATGCAGATAGTAGATGTTGTAATTCTTCCTCAGAGTGGGTCGTAATCGCAGCATCATCCGCAAAAAGCAACTCTCTGATTAGTACCCTGCTAATTTTGGTCTTGGCCTTCAATCTCTGAGCATTATAGAGGCCACCATCTGAGCGTGAGTGAATGTATATACCGTCATCCTGATCACGAAAGGCATATTTCAGTAGAAGTGAAAAGAATATCCCAAAGAGGGTGGGGGATAGTACACAACCTTGCTTAACTCCACTCTTGATTTCAAACTCTTCTGAAGTTGAGCCATCAAACTTGATTATACCTTTCATGCCTGTGTGGAACGATTCCACAATGGACAGAAGAGTTGGTGGGCAGCCAATCTTCTTTAGTGCTTTGAACAGACCCTCACGACTGACCAAATCGAATGCCTTTGTGAGGTCAATGAAGGCAATAAACAGTGGCTGATTTTGTTCCCGGCATTTTTCTTGCATCTGTCGCAATGAGAATATCATATCAATGGTAGACCGGTTCTGACGGAAGCCGCACTGTGATTCGGGGTAGACTTGATCTCCCAGGACTTGAAGTCTGTGCAGGACAATTCTGGCAAATACTTTCCCAACAATACACAGAAGTGAGATACCCCTATAGTTGTTACAGTCGCTCCGATCTCCCTTGTTCTTGTACAGCGTTATGATGTTTGAATCTTTGAAATCCTGTGGGACTTGTCCTTCTCGCCAGCATAGCTCTATTAGCTGGTGGATCTGTAGAGCGAGTGTGTCTTGCCCACTTCTGATTACCTCTATTGGAATCCCATCCTTACCTGGAGCCTTGCCAGATGCAAGCTCATTTATAGCACACTTAACTTCTGTTATAGTGGGAAGTGTGTCCAGGTGGTCAAGAGTTGGCAGGGCCTCTATGGCATTGAGTGCATCATCCGCTAGCTTGGTCTCACTTGAGTAAAGCTCTAAATAGTGCTCGACCCATCTATACTAATGGTCTACATACTGTGTATGCTTTAAACACAATATCCAGACAGTAATTGTTAGTGTAAAGGGGAATAATTATGACACAGCAGACAGTAATTGTTACTGTAATTCCTCCGAAGTCGGAGAGTGTCTGCCTGTGCGGCGAGGAACCACCAGTCTGCACACCTATAAGCCAGACATGGGACAACGGATACTCACGCAAACATCAGGTCCTGTATGATATCACACTGATGTTGGACAACAGGATGCTTTCATCTGACATACGGGACTTCACGTTGGAGCTCAAGCCAACGCACACAAGCAAGCAAGTTACTCTAATGGGGAATAATTCTGGCACAGCAGACAGTAATTGTTACTGCAAATGGGAATAATTCTGACATAGCAGACAGTAATTGTTACTGTAATTGTTGCACTTCATACATCAAAGGAAGTGTCTAACATGTGACTATTATTTACATATGAGTTTTCCCCATTCAGCATCATCAAGTGTCTTGTCAGCTGGCATGGGTGATCATGCTTCTCCACATCTTGCGGTCCCCAGCAGTATAAAACAATGTGTCTGTCTTCCTTCCTCTATCTCCCTTTCCACAAATCTTTCCAATTGTCACAACATGTTCCAGTTTTGTCTTCTCATAATGTGGCGAAAATATAATGCCTGCCTCTTTCTGATCGTTGTGATAAGTTGTCTGTGTGACTTAGCCACCCTCAAAATGTCCAAATGCTTGATATGGCTGTCCATGGAATTTTCATTCTTCTATGAAAACACATCATTTCCAAGGTTTCTAGATATAAAGGGGGATAATTCTCACCCACAATTGCCTAGAACATCAAACAAGAGTTGATTGCAATATCCTGCAAAGAACGTAACTCTCAAATGTGGACGGGGTTGTTTCTGACAGAGACATGTCTCACCTTGTTCTCTTCAATCTGTTCACGGATCTTGTCTGGGTGTGCAGCGATTGGTTCAGCATTCTGAACTGTTTCAGCAGTCGTGGTCAAAGTCTCCAGCATGTTCTCAAGCTTGTCTGTAAACTGTGGACAGGAAAATAAAATTCATTACTGGAAGACTGCACGCGGTGATGATTAAGATCCAAGTCCCATAATCCCAAAATGTGGAGTAAAAGATGTTTTGTAATTCTAACGTAGTTAAAAATGATCTAATTTTAATAAATACATAATTATTACTTTCTTGGTACCCATTTTTATGTAGTAGTGATGAAGATAAGATAGAGAATTGCCAACAAGAAGTGGACACAGGACATCAAAAACATCTAAGGCATGGTGGACAATAGACATTAGAGACATCCTAGGTATGTTGGTCAGTGGGCATTAAAGATGTCCTAGATATGGTGGACAGTGGACATCAAAGACATCCTAGGTGTGGTGGACAGTGGACATAGAAAATTCTAGACATTCTGAGCGAGAAAAGGACGAGGCAGAAGAACCAGCAAAGGATCTTTAGACTGACTTGTTCGTTGTCATGAGAGAGATGTTCTGCAATAGACTTTCTACGATCTCCTACTCACCTCCGCCGACTGCTGCATGGCCATGTCAATGGAGTTTGACCGCTCGCGGACCCCACTTCTCACATCTTCAATACGACTGTTGTCATCATCTAGTTTGTCTTGCACATCCTGCGCTGCCTCAGGAGTGACCAGCTGAATGAGAGCTGACCCTGTCCTGTTGAGGCGGTCAATGACAGGCTTGTGGTCTGCTACATCTTGTTTCAGGGCCTATGTGAAAATTGGCTACATTTGTCATATTCAGTATGCACGACTCTACCATTTATTTCTCTTTATATTAAATCATATGGAGGTCAGCGTGGCTGAATGGTTAAGAGCTCTCACTCTTAAACTTCATGTGTGCTCATGCCGAGGTAGAGGGTTCAACCCCCACACTGGTCAATTGGACTAAGATGTTGACTTCTCGTCCTTGACTTGGGTACGTAAATTACAAGTACTTCAGAAGTCGGAGTGGGTTCGCCTGATGGCGAGGGACACTGGTAGAAGGGAAAGCTAATCCACATGCAAATATCAGTCAAGTGCTACTAAAAGCAGCAGCACATGTATGTACTATGCTTGAGTTCAAAGCATGCAAATGAAAAAAAAAATTAATCATATAGCACAGAAGTAAATAGTGACAATTTTACATACGAATCTTGACAAATATCTTGGAACAGTAATAGTATCCTGTGGAAGATGTCATGTGTAGAACACAAGAACAGACCACTAAGCTTGTCAGTTCCTACTTTCTCTATGTCAGCTCCGTGGTGAAGGTGTTATGAGCGAAATTAGTAATCCCGAATACAGGGTTTGAAACACAGCTGCGGGTGATTTGGAAGCAGACCACCTTGCGTTGTATTTCCATACAATGATACGAGTGCTTGTTGTTCAGAAAGCAATGGCAAACTAATTAATGTAAACTTGCCAAGAGATCACAAACAGCCAAAAATGCTGGGGTTGACTGTGACGTCCTCCTGTAAAGGATATGCAACAATTATTTTTTTACACATTTACCTGAGCCATTCAGGCACCATTAACGCAACTTGTGAGGTGGTGAGTGGTAAACAATCACTGTTGCTCTAAACTCAACAACACATCAACCCCTAGTGATAGAAATTACAATAACCATGCTATTGTCTTGTAACTTGTCAATACTGTTGTTAAGGATGTCAAGAGTGTTCAGCATGTGCCATCACAGTCCACATGAACACAGTGACATTATAAAGACAATTTAAAGATGGCCATCACAATTTTGCCACACACCAAAGAGGAGCAGCGTTCTGTTATCAGTGTTTTGATCAGTGAAGGGAAAAACCTAAAAAAATTCATTGGCGAATGAAGGTCCAGTATGGCGATGCATGCCTGTCATTCCAGCTAAGTGTATGAGTGGAGCAGAGCAGAAGGTGTCAAAACGGCGTGACTTCTGTGACCGACTGTTCACGACCGGGTCAGGCCACAAAGTAGTGACCCCAGAGTGGTTACACACGTGACCAAGATCATTCTTTTTTCTACAGGAATCCAAGCACTCTATCGGTGCTGGAGGACTTGCATGGAACGCAATGGTGACTATATAAAAAAAATTATACATTTGTTCTTTACTTTTTCAGAATATATTCACCAAAAATAAAAACATTTATGGTTTTCATTTGAAGCTCCCTCGTACTACACACTGAGGGAGATACTAAGGAGGGGATCTGAGCACTTATGGACCTAATGGTTTGATGTGCAATGAGGATAATCTGTGTGATTAACTAACTGTGGTTATTTTTGCTGGAATTGATATATAATTCTATTTACATTAACAAATCATTAGCTAACATTTTTAAGAAGCTAATAATTATTACAAAAGCAAAATCACCTTCATGATTTCCTGCTGCTTTTTGACTTCTTGTGTATCAACAGTCACCACTTCTAACTCAACCAAGACTGGTTCAATCTCGTCTAACCATGTAACTAGGTCACCATGAGTCTCGTGGAACGATGTTGCCAGCGGCAACGTCTGCTGCAGCTCCCCGAGCCTCTCAGCTGCCCGGGCTCTGATGGCATCAGATTTGTTCTTCAGCTGATCAATCTTCTTGTTAAATGTGCCATCATCACCCAGGCTGGAATCTCTGAGCAGCTTCTTCCCAGACGTAATTGCCGATCTGACTCGACTTTTCTGGTTTCCAATTTCCACACAGAAAGACTGCAAATTACAGAAATAAGCACACATGTTTTAAAAATTGAGTTACAATTTTCAGATTGTGAATTGCCGTGACCCAATATATATGAAAGCCTAAAATTTCACACAGGTACAGCAGTAACTACCTTAGGATTAACTATGGTGCATACATACAAACTGCCTGGTGTTGACAGATCCTGATCACTGTGGAGCCACGTATAGTGGTCTGATTAACATTACACGTTATGTTTATTGATTTCAGCACAGGCATGACAATCACATTGATTATGATGATGGTGATGTTGTTGATGGTGATGATTTTAATAATAATGATATTGATGATGAGAATGATGTTCATAGTGTTGATGATGATGATGATGAAGATTATATTAACAAAGTTCATAATGATGAAGTTGAAAATAATGATGTTGAAAATAATGATGTTGATAAAATTAATGAAAATGATTCTCATGATGATGCTGATGATACTAAAGTACCATTACCATAATGGTAAATAAAGATCAGTGAAATATCAGTAGAAGAAGCAGAGGAAAACCAAAAAGAAATGATGCTGGATAGTCTCAGATAGTGGCGATGGGAGACATGTCAGTAGTAGAACTGATCTTGTCCAGAGAAAAAAAGTTGCCAATAACTGCCAGAGTTACTATAAATGATTGCCTGGAAAAGGCTAATGAAAGCAGTATATTGTACAAAACTAGATGAAAGAGACAAAAGTTTTCTTTGGTTGTATAAAGAGAAAAGAAACGTTAGAAAACATTGTGACTGGAAAGATCAGTGATAGTATAGGCCGAGCGACAGAAATGATGCTGGATGAATTTAAATTGTGGCAAGGAGGAATATCATCAAGAGTTAATCCGGAACACCAAGGACTGAGATCTGTGGAGAGACATGAGTGCCTATGCCATTTAGCAGATCACAAGAATGATGATAATGACACATCTCTCCTGGAATCACAGTGTTACCTTTGCCTCAGCCAGCTGCTCGTGAAGCTTCTCAGGTTCAGTGCTGATGAGAGTCAAGCCGCTGAGTTTGGTCTCTCCTGTGCCGAACCAATCCAACAGTTCATCAAGTTCCTTCAGACACTGGAGAAAACACCACATTCACTCTGAATCCATGCAATAAAAACATCTTGAATACACAATCATGTCGGGATCAGCTACATTTGCATCCTGAAGAAGAAAGGACTTGCAGCAGATCTGCCAGAAGATCTGTACAGTCTGATCAAGAAGGCTGTCAATATCTGCAAACACTTAGAGCGAAGCAGAAAGGACAAAGATGCCAAGTACCGCCTGATCTTGGTGGATCCAGAATCCACCGTCTGGCCCGCTACTACAAGACAAAGGCAGTGTTGGCCCCCACATGGAAGTATGAGTCCTTGACTGCTTCTGCTTTGGTTGCTTAATATAATTATTTGTAACAACTACTCTTTCTGCTGTGATCAGTGTCCTATGCTGATCAGTCCAAACAAAGAGATAAGTTGCCTCCATGAATACAGTCTTCGGTAGAAGGTCGCACATCTGATAGTAGCATAACTAAAGTCTTTTATCTGGAAGCCATAGGGCCAACAAAACACAGGGAAACACAGGGAGACCTAAACACTGGGAGACCTAAACACTGGGAGACCTAAACACAGGGAGACCTAAACACAGGGAGACCTAAACACAGGGAGGCCTAAACACAGGGAGGCCTAAACACAGGAAGACCTAAACACAGGGAGACCTAAACACAGGGAGACCAAAACACAGGAAGACCTAAACACAGGTAAACCTAAACATTGGGAAACCTAAACACAGAGAGACCTAAACACAGGGAGATCTAAACACACAGGCAGAAGAGATTAAGAGATGAATAATATGAGGAGGGATATGGAAAGCTCTTCAGGTGACAGCAAGTGAGGATTTGGATTTGTGTGAGTTGTTTGAGGGTTAATGCTCCAGAGGAGGATAAAGAGCAGAAGAAGAAAAAGGAGAAGGATACAGATGAGGTTGCAGCAGGGAAGGGTGAGGTTGTAGCAGGGAAGGATGAGGTTGTAGCAGGGAAGGGTGAGGTTGTAGCAGGGAAGGGTGAGGTTGTAGCAGCAGGGAAGGATGAGGTTGTAGCAGGTGCCTCACAATTTCTTGGCCATTGTGCTTCCACAGACCAGGTTTGAATTCTCAAGTTATCAAAGAAGGGGTACATTTGCAATCTGCATTCTGTAGTCTTGATGGGAAAGACATTAGACTTATAAAAAACATATATTGGAAACAACAAGCTGCCATAAGAATTGATAATGAAGTAGGACAATACCAACCTATTAAGAGAGGTGTTAGGCAGGGATGTGTAATGTCTCCAGATCTTTTTTCCTTATACAGTGAAAATATTTTCAGAAATGTAGAAGACCTAAATGGAATCAGCATTGGAGGACGAAACATAAATAACATTAGATATGCAGATGATACAGTATTGATTGCAGACAATGCACAGGATCTGCAACAATTAGTAGACGCTGTGGTTGTACACAGTGAGCAGCTGGGGTTGGAATTAAATTGTAGGAAGACACAGGTTATGGTCGTCACTAGGAAGAACGAAGTACCACAATGTAATATACAAGTAAATGGGAATATTCTTCAACAAGTGAATCGGTTCAATTATCTCGGAACAGTCATAACATCTGATGGCAGATGCCTTGAAGAGATTAGAACAAGAATCGCCATTGCGAAAGTAGCCTTTAGCAAGATGAAAAACATTCTGACCAATAAATTGATGTCAATTGAAACGAGAAAAAGAGTGTTGAGGGGATACATAGAGCCTGTTCTTTTGTATGGATGTGAAACTTGGACAATGTGCAGTCAAGCTGAAAAACATCTGATGGCTGCAGAAATATGGTTTCTGAGGAAAATGCAAAGAATACCATGGACAGATAGAAAAACCAATGACCAAGTACTACAAGAGACAAATGAAAATCGTAGATTGATTAGAGAAATTAGACGTAGACAGTCAAAATTTTTTGGACATGTTATGAGAAGAAATGGACTGGAGAACTTGGTGACAGCTGGCAAGATCGAGGGGAACAGACCAACAGGAAGACCGAGAGGAAAATACCTGGATGGCTTGGCCACATGGCATGGACGAGACAGGAACACTGAGCTGATCCACGACTCTGGTGATCGAGTGAAATGGCGAATCATGACCGCCCACGCTTTCCGGCATGGCACATGATTGATTGATTGATTCTGTAGTCTGGTGGGAATGTCTGTAGGCTTGTGGTCTACTTTTTAAGATTTCGCTCCCCCTCCACCCACAAACCTACACACACACACACACACATGTGTGCCTGCGTGCACACATGCATATAAAATAAATGTATGTCCACTTGTCTATATAAATCTGAGTTATCATAAAATCATGAGATTGATTGATTGATTGATTGATTGATTGATTGATTTAGGAACCGACATCACAGCATTCGGGGCATTCCCATAAGCGCTCCGTCCCCATAAAATCATGAGAATGATTGAAGTACTGGTTGAAAAGACAAATACTGAATGTATAAAGATTCTGAGATACTTGTAAAATTTACATGTCTTATCTGAGAAGCAATAAACAATTGAAAAAAGTGGGTCAACAGCAAAATAAACAACAATATTTATTTTCAATATCATGGGTGAGATTTTCAGTTATGGAATATGCAAGTTACGGCTCTAAGTCAAGCTCGAGAGTAATGATGACAACTTGGCGATCAATTCTAAGATATTCTTTTTCTTCATCTAATGGTCTTATAGTCCATGCTGGTGACCATGTCTGTCCACATCTTTCTGTCTCTTGTATTTCCAATCATGTCCAATACCAACTCTCCTCCCTGCCATGATGTCAAACTGTCCAGCCTCTTCCATCCTAGTCTCCTCCTGCCTCTCCTCGCCTCCAAAATTCTAGTTGTGATGACAGACTTCATCCCAAAGAATGTGGACTGTCCTCTTCTGTTGCCAGTAACCGGTTCTCTTCAGTGAACCTCAGTCAATCATCTTCATCTCAGCAATATCTTCATTGCTCTTTCTATCCATCCACTGTGCTCTCACCATTCTTCTCTAAAACTGCATCTCTGCAGCTTCTACATAATTCCTTACTTGTCTGCTAGTTGTCCATAATTTACTTCTGTAGATCAGTATTGGCTCAATATAGCTCTTAAGATCTCTTTTACTCTCCTCAATTGACAAAGATAAATTGTAGGGAACGTTTGTCTTGTGAAATGTTGCCTTTAAAACTATGATAACCTGGCATAAAAACAACACACTATGTAACTTTCCAGGGTTTCTGAGCTTGCCAGGGCTACAAAATTCTCCAAGTCAAATAAAGAATCAAGATAAAACACTAAATAACAGAAAAATAAAATGTGTCCTTACTTCTACAGACTTTTGTCTGGACATGTGAAATTTCTCAGCTCGTTTTTCTATCTGTTGCCTCACAGCATCATACTTCTTGATGTCCTTGCTGATGGTCTCCTCCACATGAAGGCCAGCATCATTGGGTGTGGCTTCAGCCAGTTCTGCTCCCTCGTTGTTGATGACATCAAAATATGGCTGGACAACCTCCAGCTGCTGCTGCAGAACCTGCAAGCAAGACAGAAGCAACCAAATTAAGACATGTTGCATTTTCTAACATTTGGCTTGTAAACAGCCAAGCTGGCAAGTTTATGAAAGAAAAAAAACTGGTGAAATAAGAATGACAGCAGACAGCTAGAAACTATAAAATTTAAAAAATGATGATCAAAAAAGGTTCATCTTACACATTCAGATTAATATTTATGGTTTACTTATTTCAATAATTAGAGCTACTATCTTTAGACTCAGAACAGAACAGAACCGACTCAATAGCCAATAGGTTTCACAGCCATGTACAAAAAGGGCAAACAACTCCCACTGCTAGCATATACTACAAGACCGCACCAAATACAGCTCATAAAGGTTGCTCTATCATAATCAACCTGAGAGCACAAACTCTAAGGCAGCCTACAAGATCTGCAAAACATGGTTCAAATGATGCAGGAAACAACACTGAAGACGGCTGATTTCAAGTAAATGAAAAGGAGCAGCCAGAGAAGAGCTGCAATGGCATAGTGGTTAGTTCATGTACTCACCAAGACTACAGTGAGTGTTTGATCCCTAGCAATGGCTGCATTTTTCCCTGAAAAGCACTGCAGATCACTGCCAGAACTGTCTGAAAGTTGTCTAGAAAGGAAGGGTGTCGAGGCACTATTATGCTGTGACCTGGTATATGACCTAGCATATGAGAAGACCTAACACGTAAAATTTATGTGGCAGTATATGCTAAATGATTGCCTTTACCTATTGCTGAAAATGATGATTTGAACAGAGATTCTTGCTTTCCACATCTTCATCCTGTAGCAACCACTTCAGTTGCTACGGTATACAAGTACCCTCCTCTATGCAACATTTGCTTAAAGCAAAGAGCACCTCACAGGTGTCCTCTTATCCAGGTGAAGACGAGACAGGGGCTGATCAACATGCAGGTGGACACAGGACATCAAAGATAACCTGGACATGCAAATGCCTGAGGCATGGTAACAAGTCAAGAGTCTTTCCAGTAGGTCGTGATGAAAGCAACATTCTGCAAAGCCACATGATGATGAAGAATTAATCAATCAACTGAATCTCTCATGAAATTACCTCAATATCCTTCTCATCAATCAACCAAAACTTTCATGAAATTACCTCAATATCCTTCTCAGTGTCTGTCCCGTGAGCTTCCTTGAGCTCGTGCTCAACGTTGGCAACCCACTGCACAAACTTGCTGTGAGCATCCTTGAAATGCTGAGCTAAAGGCAGGGCTTCTTCCATCTGCTCCAGGGAATCATCAACTCTGATCTTCAGGTCGCCAAACTGCTTGTGAATATCACCAATCTTGGCTTGTACAGCTGTGCTAGCCTCATCTGAAACCACACATTTCATCAGTCAGTGTTGACATGCAATCAAGTGTATAAAAGGCAGCATAAGAAATACATTCAAATGTAATGATCGTCACTCATAGAAGCAGAGGGAAGTATAGAGAACATATTAGACAAACAAGAAATTGAAATACAAAAGTGACCACACAGTGATTTGAATCTGCCACCTCCAAGTGCTTGCTGAAGGAACAAGTGCTCTTCGCTTTAAAAAAAAAAGTCGCTTAAAAGTTGACAGTGTCGACTTCATTGCGAACTGCTGAAAGTGCAGCACAAAGCACAAACTCTGTAGCTCAATCGACGACCCTTGGGAGTCTAAAAAAAAAATGCACTCATGAACCAAAGGACGCAGCCCAGAATCGAACCCACAACCTTCAAAACCTGAGTCAGATGGCTTGACCACTTCACCACGGAGACTCCCAAGTGGTCTTCACAGAAGGAGAGGGGGGGGGGGCAAGAGGAACAACTTCCTTGCACTGGGTTTTACCCCATTTGGGTTGGTCTCTTTCTGTAGAGCGACCTGTCTGGTGTCACACAGAGCATGAACTCTGTAGCTACAATGCCAATTTCCTGTGGTCTCCAAAATAAATGCACTCGTGAGTCGAATGACAAAATCTAAAAATGAACTCACAACTTTCAGAGAGCAAGGCAGGTGATGCGACCATTTTTCCATGACCGGCTAGATGTCTGTAAAAAGGTGTCATTATTAGCCAGGTCCATCATCCACCTGAACCCATGACTATGGAATCATCATCATCATTATCAAGTGACATGCCAGCTGGCGTAGGCGTTCATGACTCCACAGATCTCAGTATTTGGCTTTCTGGATCAACTCTGCTGATGATATTCCTCCATGCCACCATCTCAATCCATTCAGAATCATTTCTCTTGGGCTTCCTCTACCTCTTTTCTATTCAATCTTTCCAGTTGTCACAATATTCTCCAATGCCTCTCTTCTCATCACGTGACCAAAGAAAGCTGTTTGTCTCAACTATAAGACTGCACCAAATACATAACAACATATAACAACTATGGAATACGGATATAATTTGTATCTAACCACTGAAATAGCATAAGTTTTAGAAATGTTTATTAACCAAGTATAGACCCAATATATTCATAAACAGGTGCCTATAGTGGGACAAATATGGTATGAGAGAATCACCAATGTAGAACTGATGGAGAGAACTAGACAAATTTCAGTGAACCAAGAGGTGAGAAAAAGACTGGTGCTGGATAGGGCATACACACTGAGAAAACATAAGTCATATCATTGCTGAGCAGAATGGAGCTTAGATGGCTGTGAGATCATGTATGACGTTGGACACAGCCTAGATCATCTTCCTCTTCTTCTTCAGAGGAAGATATATACATGAAGTTTCCAATGAAGGGACACTGCCTCATCATTGATATGACTGTTGTTAGAAATGCCTACCTCTGCAGAATTCTTGAAGCTGACCTCCAAGGGCAGACAACTCCTTGATAGAACTTTCATGCGTGCTTATCTCTTCTTGCAAGTGCTGTGAAGTATATAGAAATATGTTACAATGAAAGTTTTGTGTAGTTATCTCTCACTTACGGGTGCTGTAAAGTGTACAGAAATACGTGTTTAAATGTCAGTTTGTGTAGTTATCTCCCCTTTAGGTGCCGTAAAGTGTACAGAAATATATGTTTTAATGTCAGTTTGTGAGGTGGCCTCCTCTATAAGTGCCATAAAATGTATAGAAATATGTGTTTTTATGTCAGTTTGTGTGGTGATCTCCCCATACAAGCACTGTCAGATTGTGAAATTATCTACCCAATAAATGCTGAAATATATAATACATATGTCTGTTTAAATGTAAGGTTTACGTGGATGTCCGTTTCAATGTATGGTTTACATGTGTATCCTCCCTTATACGAGCTGTACAGTATATAAACATATGGAAGCGGAAGAGAAAGAGGAATGAGTAGGAAGAAGGCAGCGAATAGGGAGGTATAAGAAGAAGAAGAAGGAGGAGGAGGAGGAGTAGGAGTAGGAGGAGGAGGAGGAGGAGGAGGAGAAGAAGAAGAAGAAACACAATGCTATCACTACAAGAAACTAGCAAACGGCAAGAATTGAACAGGATAAAATACAACAGCTACAGGAAGAAGCCGGCATGGTTCTAACACTAACCTTCAGATCAACAATAATCTTTTCAATGGCACCCGGCTCCGGAGATTTCGGTTCCAGAGCAGCAAACTTCTTGTCAGCCTGTTCCAGCCAGACCAGAACGGGCTCATGAACATCCTGGTACTGTCTGGCTATGTCTGACAGTTTCTCCAGCATCTTCATCCTCTCACCCACACTGTTAGTAACTGCTGCCCAGCGCTGGTTCAGTGACTCCAGTTCTTGGATCACTTTTTGCTGCTCAGGTTCGCCCAGCCCCGACAACATGCTTGTGTCCCTCAAGGCTGCTACATTCGATGCTCGATCATCAATCATTTTCTGTAGGAGCTGCAAAGAATATCAGAAAATAGCAACAGTGTGATGAAGTCAGCTTTACAAAATATATAAAAGAGGCTCTTCCAGAAGAATTATGACATGATATGAAGTAGCAATAGAAAAGAAAGGAGGAAGATACAGAAAAAGGAATAATGGAAGGCGGGGGGAAAAAAGGAAAACAAATAATTACTACTGCTACATTATTTGCTATCACTTACCTTCAACAAACAATTACTACTGCTACATTATTTGCTATCACTCACCTTCAACAAACAATTACTACTGCTACATTATTTGCTATCACTTACCTTCTACAAACAGTTACTACTGCTATACTATTTGCTTTCACTTATCTTCAACAAACAATTACTACTGCTACATTATTTGCTATCACTTACCTTCAACAAACAGTTACTACTGCTACACTATTTGCTTTCACTTACCTTCAACAAACAATTACTACTGCTACACTATTTGCTATCACTTACCTTTAACAAACAATTACTACTGCTACATTATTTGCTATCACTTACCTTCAACAAACAGTTACTACTGCTACACTATTTGCTTTCACTTACCTTCAACAAACAATTACTACTGCTACACTATTTGCTATCACTTACCTTCAACAAACAATTACTACTGCTACATTATTTGCTTTCACTTACCTTCAACAAACAACTATTACTGCTACATTATTTGCTTTAACTTACCTTCAACAAACAACTATTACTGCTACAATATTTTCTATCAATCACCTTCAACAACTACGACTGCTTCAATATTTGCTATAAATAACATTCAACAACTTCCTACTGCTACAATATTTGCTATCAATCACCTCCAACAACTACTACTGTTTCAATATTTGCTATAAATCACATTCAACAACTTCCTACTGCTACAACATTTGCTACCAATCACCTTCAACAAACAAATACTACTGCTTCATTAATTGCTATCAATCACCTTCTGTTCTTGTAGTTGACCTTTGATGACCCTGAACTCTGGTGAAGCTGGTTTCTGGTTGGCTATCATTCCCTCAGTTTCTGCTAACCAGGTCAGCAAAGATGTTAGGGCTTCCTTGAACTTCCCCGACTGCAGCAGTGCTTTGTCTAGACTCCTCTCTCTTTCAGAAACCTGCGAAGCAGAAATACCGCTCTGCTATTATGACACTGACGAGCGCACTAGCCGAGATGATAGCTAACAGTACGGTCGGTTGGAGATTCGAGTCCTAGACTCATTGCTTGTCTAAATGAGGGAAAGACAGGCCAGCTATTTCTCCAAGCTCTCAGGCCTACAAAATGTGATGGTGCTATCATATCACTGACCCATGGCAGGAAACTGCTTTAGGGCACATTGTTTCTTTCTGTTATTAAATAAAATTGTGACTGTGGGAGCAAAAGTTGCACAGTGACTAGACACTCGCCTGCTGACACAGTGGTCATGGGTTTAATTTGCATTGGCTGGTTGTAAATGTTAACCCTTTACAGGGCATAGCGGCCATTACCGGCCGATCGCTTAAAACGAGCGTAGCGTCCGATTCCGGCCGATACTATTATGCATTGTAAAAATGTGATCTCTCGGCTTTCCGACACTTCCGACGGCTACTTTCACTTTCGCCGATAGCTTGACAACGTGGCCGCCATTTGTAAATGCGCTACAATGAATTTGAACGGACTTTTTTTTATAGTTTTCGGGATTTTTACGCTGTTTTTCAAAATGGATTTCGGCGATTCTTCAAGTGATAGCCGAGATTTCGCTCTGTTCAATTTAAATGATATTAAAGGGCACGAAGTTGATTATTAATCAGAGCTAGATATCAGTGCAAACCGTTACTTTGCATTAGCAGTCGTGAGTCGGACTTTAAAGAAAGTGATTATGATTCTGAAAATGTGTTTATAAATTGCTGTATAGATGACGGAAAATCACAAACAAAATGCCGTATTTCGTAAATATTTGTGCTCATATATGGATAACCAGCAACAATCACGTGAGTAACATATTCTGCATGCTTTTCCCTTCATTGTGTTGTTTATTTAACTAAAATCGGTTGACTAACACCTTATTTGCGATGTTTTTACTAACGCGACCCGAAATTTTACAGAACCTGAAAAAATCTTGCCCGTTCAGGGCTACAAAACGGACAAGCGTCTGCCCTGTAAAGGGTTAAGATTCCTCTGCACTCCCATTGGCTGGTTGTACATGTTAAAATTCCCCTGGGCTCCCAGGTTGTAAATGTTAAAATTCCCCTGGGCTCCCAGGTTGTAAATGTTAAAATTCTCCCGGGCTCCCAGGTTGACCCAGTCACATTTGGTACCAGAAAATGAATTGGGGAGTGAAGGCAGCTGGCATGATACTGCCCACATCACCCGCTGCGTGCTGATTGGCTGATACAAATGTAGGTCAACCACTATTTGCCCAATGCAGCTGAACAATGTGGGTCAAGCAGCACATAGCCACTGTGCCATCAGGTGTGTGCAAGTGTTCTTGGCTGACTTGTAATGAAAGTGGGAGCAAAGGCAGCGCAGTGGTTAGCATGCTTGCCTATTGACCTGGTGGTTATGTGTTCGAATCAGATCGAGGCAGGTTTAAAATAAAATGCACCTGGGCTCTCAGGCTGACCCAGTCTGAAATAGGTACCAGGAGTTGTTGTGTTGAGTTGAGTTAAGAACTGACATCACTGCACTCAGGACGAGGTACCAAGAGATGTTGAGGGAAGTGAAGGTGGCCAGTGTGGTACTGGCTACTTCAACCATTGGGTGCCGGTTGGCCTGTTGCAATGTGGGGGCTGGCACCATATGCCCAGCACAGCACCAGGTGTGGGGAAGAGGGTCTTGACTTTCATTACAACAGTTGAGTGATGAGATTGTTTTAAGAGTTAAACAGAGT
Organism: Cepaea hortensis; assembly: GCA_963921405.1. Classification (NCBI taxonomy): domain Eukaryota; kingdom Metazoa; phylum Mollusca; class Gastropoda; order Stylommatophora; family Helicidae; genus Cepaea; species Cepaea hortensis. The sequence goes on from OY992893.1 coordinate 93,231,760, forward strand.
GGAATGGTCTATGTGTGTGTGTGTGGAGGGAGTGGAATGGTTTATGTGTATGGAGGGAATGGAATGGTCTATGTATGAGGGAATGGAATGGTTTATGTGTGTGGAGGGAATGGAATGGTTTATGTGTGTGGGGGGTATGGAATGGTTTATGTGTGTGGAGGGAATGGAATGGTCTATGTATGTGGAGGGAATGGAATGGTTTATGCGTGTGGAGGAAATGGAATGGTCTGTGTATGTGGAAGGAATGGAATGGTCTATGTATGTGGAGGGAATGGAATGGTTTATGTGTGTGGAGGGAATGGAATGGTCTGTGTGTGTGTGGAGGGAATAGAATGGTCTAGGCATGTGTGGAGGGAATAGAATGGTCTATGTGTGAGTGGAGGGAATAGAAAGATCTATGTGTATGTGAAGGGAATAGAATGGTATGTGTATATGGAGGGAATTGAATGGTCTATATGTGTGGAGGAAGTGGAATGCTCTATTTGTGTGGAGGCAGTGGAATGGTCTATTTGTGTGGAGGCAGTGGAATGGTCTATTTGTGTGGAGGCAGTGGAATAGTCTATGTGTGTGCTGGACTGCAAGTGCCAGCAGAAAGGTCGTTGCTGAGAAGAAAGGAACCTAAAACTGAGACAAGAATGCACATTGCCTTCTGACCTTGTCACTGAGCTCTGACCATCGTTCAAGCAGGGCCTCTAAATCCTCATCCAGACCCCCAGAACTGACTCCCGAGGCTGGCGCCTGCACCAGTGATTGGACACTTCTGTTCAAGAGATCCAGTTCTTTCTGCAGTCCATCTACTTCAGTTTTGCTGAATCTCTGGTGATCACACATAGATTCAAAAGATAGAAGAACATAATTTGTGTAAAGACATCACATCATATCCTGTTCAACCCTTGTGAGGTTTAAACAGTTATATATATATATATAGTTAGTTTCAATAATATAATGGATTTAATGGAAACATTTCATGAACATGTATTATCAGCAGGCTAGTTAGTAGACTTCGACACGGCTGAAGGGTTAAGAGTTCACTAGTTCTAAATGTTCTGGTGTACAGATGACGAGGTGGTGGGATTGTTTCCTACATGTGTCAGTTTGAACGTCAACATTGACTCCTCACTCAGAAAGCAATGGCAAACTACTGAACGTAAAACTGACTAGACCTTCAACCTGCTGTTGGGGTTGATTGCAACATCCTGTTAAGGACATGCAACATGTTTCTAGTAAGTTTACAGACTGGTATTGAAGTTGTCTATCTCCTCGTCTCAGCAACTATCTTAACATTCTAGTGTGGATCAGTCAGTTTTCTGTCACAATTATCTGGGGTGAATCTATCAACTTTCTGCAGTGGATCAGTCAGTTTTCTGTCAGATTTATCGTATTACAAGAAAAATGGCAGATCTAAAAGAGTTTTGGTATGGGAGAAGGGGGTGTCTGTCAGTTTTCTGGAGTGGCCCTAAGATAATTTTCTAAGATGGATCTGTCCCAGTGCTCTGTGGTGGGTCTGTCACACAGGTTTCTGTGGCAGGTCAGTCAGTTTTCTGAGGGATAATCAGTCAGTTTTTTGGGCTGGATCTGTCACACAGTATTCTGTGGTGGATCAATAAGTTTTCTGAGGGATATCAGTCAGTTGACTCGAGTGGATTTGTCAGTTTTCTGGGGTGGATCTGGCACACAGGTTTTGATGGCGGATCAGTCAGTTTTCTGAGGGACATCAGTCAGGTTTCTGGGATGAATCTGTCACACAGGTATCAATGGCGGGCCAGTTTTCTGAGAGACATAAGTTTTCTGTGGTGGATCTGTCTTCTGGATTGGATCTGTCACAAATATCTAGGATCTGTCAGTGACAGAGATTCTATAATTAATAATGTCATCGAGCATCTGACTCTTCAAGTGCAACAACATCACAGTCACAACAACCACCACCATCACAACAACCACCACCACCACAACAACCACCACCACCAACAGCAGCAGCAGCAGCAACACTAACCTTAAGCTCCTCCTGCTGCTCTTTCACCTGGCCTGCACCACTACCAACCGGCTTCAGGGAGTCCACTGTGGTCACTGCAGCATCAATCTTCTTGCGCAGACCTTTCAGGGTCTCAACCACCTGATGCACTTCCTCTATATTCTGTTCCACCTCAGCCTGGCGCTGTTGCACCTTGGTCTTGACTCGCTCTTGCTGGCTCAGTAGAAGATGTACCTGAGTGTCGGGACAAGAGGAGTGTCATGACTCATTGTTAACAGATAGACAAAAGTAGTTAATAACATTCAATCAATCAGGTGCCGTTTTCACAATGAAGGTTGGCTGCAATGGACAACACTGTCTGTCTCTCGCTCTGATTGTACATTCTGTCAGATTAATGTTTGTTCATCTCTTGATGTAATCTTCCCACTTGTATCGTTGTCTACCTCTTGCTCGCTTGCCCTCCAGTATGATTTGTATAAGAGTATAATAATATTACAAAGAGAAATAGAAAGAAAAGATAAGATGGGATAAACGTTGCTAACAACAACTAAATATATAATCAAGATGGGATAACATAAACAAAGAGGACATGATATTAGATATGTTAAGATATAAATACTAAGTGAACTGTAGTTTCAGACAGGATTACAATAAACTGTTAATTATAGTTCACGACATCACAGGAGAAAGAGGTAATGTAAAATCAGCACAGGATTAATTGGCATTCAGTCTGTGTTGATGTCCCTGTCAGAATGTGTGTGTTTGTAAAGTATGGTGGTTGACAATGAAAGTGTTCTACCTACGTGTGTAAGGGATGTGAGTTCAATGACAGGACAAGAGGAGAGACAGAATGAAGTTGAATCAGTAGAGTATGTACCTGAGTGTTAGGACAAGAGGAGAGACATCTTGACACATCTCAAATAAAATCACTGACCATACATTTGAGTGCAGCAGGGCTGTCATAAATAACTGAATATTTACAGCCACAATCTTAAAGACATTAAGGTACCTCTTACTTGAGTACCAAGTCCTTCAGGATCGGAGACAAACCCTGCAAGCTGAAGATCTTACCTGAGTACTGAGTCCTTCAGGATCGGAGATAAACCCTGCAAGCTGAAGATCTTACCTGAGTATTGAGTCCTTCAGGAATGGAGACAAACCCTGCAAGCTGAAGATCTTACCTGAGTACTGAGTCCTTCAGGATCGGAGACAAACCCTGCAAGCTGAAGATCTTACCTGAGTACTGAGTCCTTCAGGATCGGAGACAAACCCTGCAAGCTGAAGATCTTGTGCTTGTTCTTGTAAGTCTAGCAGTGGCTCTGACTTGTCAGCAAACCTGGTCTGCAGATTCTGTCAGAGAGATTCCAATAGGGAAATTCTTACTTGGTGCTAATCTTCATTTCTGTGCTAATCTTCATTTCTAGGCAGTTTACTATGGTGAAAGTCCCTTCCTATCCCAGGTATTTGTTATTTTCTAGTGATAAAAAAATGTGTTAACATAACTGCCTGAGAGAGAGAAAGAGTTAACATACCAACTGCTTGAGGCTAGAAAGAGTTGCCAAAGACACAAAGAGTTAACCTAATAGTTGTGTGATGCAGAAAGAGTTAAACTTGAACAGTTTGAGACAGAAAATGTTAACATCATTACCTCCTAAATTAGATAGTGATAAGATAATAATTGAGACAGACAAACTTAACATAAATGCCTGGACTAGAAGAAGTTAACAATTTAATAACTCACGGAGCAGTAAGGGATAACATATTAACTGTTTGGGACAAAATAAGACAATTTAATAACTTATGGAACAATAAGAGATAACATATTAACTGTCTGGGACAAAATGGGACAATTTAATAAATTACAAAGCAGTAAGAGATAACATATAACTGTCTGGGACAAAATGAGACAATTTAATAACTTACGGAGCAGTAGGAGATAACACATTGTTAGGGACAAAATGAGACAATTTAATAACTTACGAAGCAGTAAGAGATAACATATTAAGATACTTGCGTACATACCTTAATTTCTTGAAGCTGAACATTTAATTCATTCTCATCATGGGATGCAACTTTGAGAGAAGACAACGCATTCTCCAGATCTGATAACTGGTTAGCAGCATTTTTTATCATGTCCTGAAACAGTAAACATACACTTCAGTTAGTCACCGGAAATATTTGTGGAACGAGAGATTGAGGAACAATTCTTGACAGTCTTGTGTCATGGCACGGAAGGGAATTGATCCATGCCGTCGGAGATCGCAATTTGTGGAGAAGCATGATTGCCCATGCCAGTCAACAAGGCACTGGATGATGATGATGATGATGATGATGATGATGATGATGATGATGATGATGATGATGATGATGATGATGATGAGATGAAGAATTGTGGAGGTTGAGATGGAGAACTAGTCTGAGATGAAAAATGGTGGAGGATTATATAAAAAACAGTCGAGGATATATAAAGAATGGTGGATGATTATATGAAGAACAGCTGAGGATTATATAAAGAACGGTGGATGATTATATGAAGAACAGTCAAGGATTATATGAAGAATGGTGGATGATTATATGAGAAACAACAAAAGATTATATGTAGAACAGTAGAGGATTATATGAAGAATAGTGGGGGATTATAAGAGGAACAACAGAATATAATATGAAGAACCATTGAGGATTATATGAGGAACAATAGAAGATTATATGAGGAACAATGGAGGATTATATGAAGAACAGCGGAGGATAAGATGAAGAAGAGTGGAGGATTATATGAAGAATGGTGGAGATTAAGATGAAGAATGGTGGAGGATTAGATGAAGAAAAGTGGAGGATTATATGAGGAACAATGGAGGATTATATGAAGAACAACGGAAGATTATATAAAGAACAGTACAGGATTATATGAAAAACAGTGGAGGATTATATGAAGAACAATGGAGAATTATATGAAGAACAAATGAGGATTATATGAAAAATGGTGGAGGATTATATGAAGAACAATGGAGGATTATATGAAGAACAATGGAAGATTATATAAAGAACAGTACAGGATTATATGAAAAACAGGAGAGGATTATATGAAGAACAATGGAGAATTATATGAAGAACAAATGAGGATTATATGAAAAACAGTGGAGGATTATATGAAGAACAATGGAGGATTATATGAAGAACAAATGAGGATTATATGAAAAATGGTGGAGGATTATATGAAGAATGGTGAAGGATGAGATGAAGAACAGTGGAGGATTATATGAAGAACAACGGAAGATTATATAAAGAACAGTACAGGATTATATGAAAAACAGTGGAGGATTATATGAAGAACAATGGAGAATTATATGAAGAACAAATGAGGATTATATGAAAAATGGTGGAGGATTATATGAAGAATGGTGGAGGATGAGATGAAGAACTGCAGAGAATGAGATAAAGAAATATGGAGGTTAAGATGAAGAACCACAATTTCCCATACCTGGAACTGTCCAACAATTGAAGACCCAGTTTCCATATTGGACAGAAGCTCTCGTAGTTCACTCTGCAATTGCTCATGTCTAGCATTAAGACCCTTGACCTCATTCTGAATGTGACTGAAATCAAGGTCGTCACTAATATTCATCTTTTCAACTAGAGCCTCCAGGTACTCCAGCTGTGGCACAAGTGCCGAGGTGTCATCTTGGAGAGTCTGAAGATAGATGATGAGTGCAATCATTCAATGTGAATACAGTACCACAGCACACAGACAGGAAGTAAATGATGAGTGCAATCATTCAATGTGAATACAGTACCACAGCACACAGACAGGAAGTAGATGATGAGTGCAATCATTCAATGTGAATACAGTACCACAGCACGCAGACAGGAAGTAGATGATGAGTGCAATCATTCAATGTGAATACAGTACCACAGCACGCAGACTGGAAGTAGATGATGAGTGCAATAATTCAATGTCAATACAGTACCACAGCACACAGACAGGAAGTAGATGATGAGTGCAATCATTCAGTGTGAATACAGTACCACAGCACACAGACTGGAAGTAGATGATGAGTGCAATCATTCATTGTGAATACAGTACCACAGCACACAGACAGGAAGTAGATGATGAGTGCAATCATTCAATGTGAATACAGTACCACAGCACACAGACAGGAAGTAGATGATGAGTGCAATCATTCATTGTGAATACAGTACCACAGCACACAGACTGGAAGTAGATGATGAGTGCAATAATTCAATGTGAATACAGTACACAGACTGGAAGTAGATGATGAGTGTAATCATTCATTGTGAATACAGTACCACAGCACACAGACTGGAAGTAGATGATGAGTGCAATCATTCATTGTGAATACAGTACCACAGCACACAGACAGGAAGTAGATGATGAGTGCAATAATTCAATGTGAATACAGTACCACAGCACACAGACAGGAAGTAGATGATGAGTGCAATCATTCAGTGTGAATACAGTACCACAGCAAACAGACTGGAAGTAGATGATGAGTGCAATCATTCATTGTGAATACAGTACCACAGCACACAGACAGGAAGTAGATGATGAGTGCAATCATTCATTGTGAATACAGTACCACAGCACACAGACTGGAAGTAGATGATGAGTGCAATAATTCAATGTGAATACAGTACACAGATTGGAAGTAGATGATGAGTGCAATCATTCATTGTGAATACAGTACCACAGCACACAGACTGGAAGTAGATGATGAGTGCAATCATTCATTGTGAATACAGTACCACAGCACACAGACAGGAAGTAGATGATGAGTGCAATCATTCATTGTGAATACAGTACCACAGCACACAGACTGGAAGTAGATGATGAGTGCAATCATTCATTGTGAATACAGTACCACAGCACACAGACAGGAAATAGATGATGAGTGCAATCATTCATTGTGAATACAGTACCACAGCACACAGACAGGAAGTAGATGATTAGTGCAATCATTCAGTGTGAATACAGTACCACAGCACACAGACAGGAAGTAAATGACGTCATGGAATACAATGGATATATGGCGCCTGGTCCATCCATCCATCATGTGCCATGCCGATAAGTGTGGGCGGTCATGTTCTACCATCTCACTAGATCACCAGAATCGTGGATCACCTTCGTGTTTCTGTCTCGACTATGCTATGTGGTCAGGCCATCCAGGTATTTACTTCTCGGTCTTCCCTTGGTCTCTTCCCTTCGATCTTGCCAGTTATCACCAAGTTCTCCAATTCATTTCTTCTCATAACATGCCCAAAAACTTTTGACTGTCTATGTCTAATGTCTCTAATCAGTTAACGATCTTCATTTGTTTCTTGTAGGACTTGGTCATTGGTTTTTCTGTGTGTCCATGGTATTCTTTGCATTTGCCAGGTCCATAGTTTTTGCCAATCAGCACTTGATGGGTTGTGCAGTCAGCATCATGCCAGTCGACTTTACTTCTCAGATAAAGTCTTCATCGTATGAGATAGTGAATCATGACTGCCCATGCTTATCTGCATAGCACATGATGATGATGATCACCACCACCATCACTGTCATCAACATCACTTTCATAACAATCATCATCATCACCACCACTACAACTATCATCACAACCACTACAACTATCATCAGCACATGATTATTACCATTGCAACTACCACAATTACCACAAATATCTTCACAACCATCATCTTTATCATTACCACTACCATCATCATCACACCACTACTGCAATCACTAGTATCGTCACCACCACCATCAACATTACACCACCACTGTAACCACTACGCCATCAACAACATCCCTTCACAGACACAGTAACCATGTACATTGACATATGTCAAATTTCTAATATTAACACCATTATCACATATGTGCTCATCAGTCACTGGAAATATGTCTCATACATCATACCATCAGAACATCACATGGCACTGGATGATAAATGATAATGAACATCATACCATCAGAACATCACATGGCATTGGATGATAAATGATTATGAACATTATACCATCAGAACATCACATGGCATTGGATGATAAATGATTATGAACATCATATCCTCATACTATACTCCAATGACATGTAAACCAGGCTGCTGGACTGTACTTTTATTACGCATAAAAATGGTCACGATGAAGAGGATGCTAAATATAACAATCTCAGGTGTACAACCGGCCGTGGGTTTGATTCCCATCAGGACGTATCGGGAATGACCGGGACTCCCAGGCTGACACAGCCTCAAACGTGAACCAGGAAATGTCTTGGGAAGTAAAAGCAGCCAGTGTGACACTGACCACATGACCCACCGAGTGCTGATTGGTCGATACAAATATGGGGCCAGCACCATGTACCCTATGCATCTTACTTAAGGCGGGTCAAAAGGGTCCCATACTTTGAACTGCACAAGAATACAACAGCATGTGAACAACTACAGGAACAGATTGAACTTCTTACATGAAGATCAGAGGCTGGCCTGGCTGAGGTGTTTCATGCACTTACACTTGTCTTCTGATGGCAGTGCAGCGGGTTCACTCCACAGGCTGGTCAGTTGGGCTTCAACATGGACTTCTTGTTCAGACAGCAATGGCAAACTACTGAACGTACCAACAGCCAATGGGGACTGGGATGGGTTACAAAGTCTCTCAAAGAACATGCAGCTATGTTTATTCCCCATGAAGAGGACACTGAATAAAGTCATCTAAAGTGTACAGTATACAAACAACTACAGAAACAAATTATACTTCGTGCATGCAGTGGTTTCACATATTTTAGACTACATTAAATAACACTTTAAGCCGGCTTCTGTGCCGAAGGGGTAGCGAAACAATTCCCAATCCCGCATACCGTGATCGAAATCAGCTGCAGTCGATTTTGAAGCTGACCGTCTTACGCTGATTTTGAACAATGGTATGAGCATTGGTCATTCAGAAAGCAATGGCAAACTACTGAACACAAACTTGCCTAGTAAATCACAAATGGTCAAAAAATTAAATGCTGGGGTTGACTGCAATGTCCTGTAAAGGACACACAACTAACTTTTTAATTACACTACATTTGACCAGATGAGTGGCTTCCAAGGTTCTAAGACTAAATTGAATACCACTTCAAGCGGCATGTAGTAACCTGGGGTTTAACAAATACTTGTGCTAAGACTAAACAAATACCACTTCAAGTGGCATGTAGTAGTAACCTGGGGGGTTTAACAGATGCAGTGGCTTCCAAGGTTCTAAGTCTAAACTGAATGCCACTTCAAGTGGCATATAGTAGCCTGGGGTTTAACAGATGAGTGGCTTCCAAAGTTATAAGACTAAATGAATGCCACTTCAAGAGGAAGTTAGTAACCTGGGGTTTAACAGGTGCACCACCCCATACCTTGATTTTGTCGATATGTTTTGGGTCTCTGGCAGCTGTTCCCATGTCCATGTGGGCGGCCAGCTTGTCCTCCCATCTGGTGAGGTTGTGTTTGGCATCGGACAGGTTGTCTTCAATCTCTGCAAGACTGTTTTGCAGCTCTTCCAGGTTTTCTATGTGATCAGCAAGCCCTGGTCATAGAAACACAATCTCAAATAGAAATCTTGACTGTTTATGATCATTTAGTTTCAAACAATCAGATAATCAATTGATGAATAAATCTCTGCAAGACTGTTCTGCAGCTCTTCCAGGTTTTCTAAGTTATCAGCAAGCCCTGGTCATAGAAATACAATCTCAAATAGAAATCTTGACTCTTTATGATAACTTAGTCTCAAACAATCAGATAATCAATTGATGAAACAATCTACCACTCAGAGTTAATAAATCAACCAGTAAATTTTTCAATCAATCAATCAAACAATCAAAAACAAGCAGTCTCTTCCTGCCTCTCGTCAGTAAAAGTCATAAACGTGTAAGTACAGCTGGCCAGGAGAAAAGACAATGTAACTGTATGAACATTTAGTTTGGTTCATGGCATCCACAACACAAGTTCAGTCCTCCTCAAACTCACCAGAGGTAACTGCATCCCAGCGTCTGTTAACCTCAGCCACCTGTCCTTGCAGCTCCTGGTGGGGATCTTCAACAGATTGCAGAAGTGAGTTTGCCGTCTTGTTGAAGCCATCGTGGTCATGTGACTTCCTCAGAATGTCATTCTGCAGAGACTGAAACCATCAATGAAACACAGTTATAAGAACTGGGGCTTCAAATGAAAAACTTAAATGTAATGTTTTCATTTTTGGGTGAATATATTTTGAAAAAGTAAAGAACAAATGTTTCACTTTTCAATGTAGTTACCACTGCATTCAATGCAGTCCTACAGCGCTGATAAAATGCTTGGATCCCTGTAGAAAAAAATTCTCTTGGTCACTGCTCGGTGTGCCTGACCCGGTGTGACGAAACGGATAAAGAACGGCAGATCTCTACATAATATCCCTTTGAAGGGAGTGCGATGCGTTGGTCTCCCTTGAATTAATATCAATTAATAGGGGATTCCCCATCAAAAAATAGTGCGGGGCGGAGCTATTCTAGTTATTTATGGAAAATCTAGAATGTTCTCCCAAGTGCGTACGTGGTAGAGATCTCTAAGTTCACGAGTGCTACATGCAGCACGGGTTGAAGGAACTTATCGTGACTCTGGTTTTCTTCATGAATCATGAAAGTCACGCGGCCCGTGTAGGCTAGTGGAAGGCGCACTGACTTTGTCGTGAGCAGTCGCCCACCAAACCTCAGCGTAGACAGATCGCAGCCAACAGGCTGATGTAAGTTTGATGTCAATATTCGCGGCCAGTGCGGACATCTACAGTCAAGGTTGTGATTCTTCAATCACAGGTTAGTTGAGTACTTATTCTATTATTTAATTGTTGTCGTGATGCCGTGCTGATTCCCGGAATGAATTAATTGCCATCGCAAAATTGAGTTGTCGCGTAGCGTTATCCGTTACAGTTGGCGGTTGCATTTTTAAGTAGGCTTTATCGATCAGCAATGTAATGTGTTACCTGACGGAACAAGCCGTATTCCACCGCGAGAGGTGTGTAAATAAAATAGGCCGAACGATGTGCGTTACAGTGTGTAGCAGTTACGGGTTTGGTTTATTCATTACGCAGGCAAGGCGACAGTTTGTCCGTCATGACATCAACATGCTAGACGCTGTAAATGATAAGGTATAGCTTATTATTAGAAATGTGTACTGTGCTTCGTGACATTAGAATGGTAACGTACTTGTTCTATCAGTGATGGTGATTTTTCGAGGAATCAAGGTGAAATCAGCAGTGGTGTATTTGCTGTGTGCAGATAGCAGTGTTATTCCGCGTAAGCCGAATGGCGTTGCATCGGTAGGATAACAATTGATAAGAAGTATTCATGATACTATTGTTACTGCTTGTTGTCATGTCCGTCCGCTAGGATGACCGTGAGTGTTCCATCTTACGTTTGTCTAGGCAGCGGGAGGTAGGCCGGTACCCCCAACCCGATCGGTAATAGGTCCGACCCAATGCAATCGTGCATATCCGATGGATGAACATACCCGATCGAGGGTGATGCGGCGCTCCGTAATTCGAGGCCGAGGTGTCTAGATAGATCGAGGTTTGAACCTAACCGTTTCTGTCTCTAATATTCTACTCTTCTGGAACCCTGACTCGGTTCATGGAGTACTTGGAGTACTGCCGTGAGGTAGTAGTTGGGAGGGGCATAACCCCCCCCCCAAAAAAAAGGTGGAGCCAGAGTTTGGTAGTGGAGTCTGGAGGTTTGCTACATTGGATGACGTGACTTAAGTCGTCACGGGACAAGGTACACGAGACCCACAGTAGCTGTGGGAAAGTGTAATGGTGGATGGCCACCACAGCTGTGCTCGACCGGCACAGGTATGACTGACCTGAAAGATAGTCAGTGAATACAAGGGCAACTCAGGATCTGGGGCAGGGATCCCAGACCTGACACTATGGCTGTGATATGATTTTGTTATTTAAGTGTAACAAGTCCTGAGTTCTCCTTAGTTAATGCTATAGTAATGAATTATCAGGAGTATAATTCATTATGGACATATGGTTATTAATGTGTGTAATTCATCAGTCCATGGGTGAAGGGATTGATGAATTGATGAGTCTGTCAGGAAGGAGATGTCCGGCTGGACACCTTCTCGATACAGGAATCCCTACACTGAAAGGAAAGTAAGTGTATATGTTGATTGAGGATGGGAGATGAAACCGGATTGGACTGGCACCAGGCGAAGGATGCTTGACAGAGTCATACAGTCGACTCTGGTGCTAGGGGTTATATGTAGCCCAGAAGTGTTACTTGACTGAACAGGTGTGCTATTGCTTTTTCTACCATCATTATGCCTATATATTATAGTGCCTAAGTAGATCTATGATGTGATGATTTCATACTCATGTTGGTAGACATGAGGAATGTCTGAGAGGCAGGTGACAGGGTGGAGATGCTGGTAGTCTTTGTTGTAGTTGAGTACTCACACCAACCTCTCCGTGTTTCAGGATCTGTTATTACTATACAGAAGAAGATTCAAGAGCTGCACCATGAGCTCTATGGGCCCACTCATTCCAGTGCCTATCCAGAAGTTGATTGAGGCCATACTGGGAGTGGTTGTATGATTCTGCGAGATCAATGTTGGAAGGAGCTGAGTGCTGAATAAGTCGGTAGGTCTAGGTTAGGACCTCCGTCAAGAGTCCGACGAGTGTCATCCGATCCTGAGAGGATCCAACACTGAAACGTCTGGTGATTCAAGCCAGTGAAGCACTGGTGACATTCAGTCTCTGGGTAAACCTTGGTAATTGCAAGGTAGTGTCCTTTCAAGTTGTGCGAGGTGATCATTGTTACCGGTCACCATGACCTGTGTTATATGCTTCTGGCCCGGCTGGGTTATGGGACACCATGTATCAGTTGATGCTTAAATAGTGTTTTTACATTGGTTAACTTTATGAAGCCAACATGTGGTCCAGTGAACTAGGACATTGATTACAACATTGGTGGAAACACCTGAGTGACATGGTTGTGAAGGTAGGGAGTTACCTCATGCCAACGTTATGAACTGTTGACAATGTTTGTGAAGGTAGGGAGCTACCTCATGCCAACGTGATGAACTGTTGACAGTGTATGCTAGGTTGTGATTACTACCCATGGATCAGGGTAGGTACATGATACTGTGTGAAGATCTATTGTCCAAGGACATGGAACTAAGGTGAAGTGTTTAGTCACCTGATAGACTTTACCAGTGACATTGTGTGTTCGTGTGGAGCAACCACTTATTATGTAAGTGACATATCAGTGTGTGGGTCACTGATGAGATAGAAGAGTGACCTGGCTCTTGTGTATTTTGAGACGGTGCTACATGTATTTTTTCTGCAAGTGGGAGACCGCTAAGGTTCTAGGGTCGGCCCAGACTTCATCAAGAGTGTGACGAGGGAAATAGTACGACAGCAAGGAAGGATCCTTGTTCATCAGTGCAGTGTCAGTCAGGCAGTGGTACTGCGCTTGATCAGCCCTTGCTTGGTTCTCTGGGTGAAGAGGGAACTTTGGAGAGGCAGCAGACCTTGGAGTTCCAGTCCACTGGAGGAGCCTGGGTGAGTCGCTACCACGACTGGACAACCGCACGAGCTATCGTCCGCCTCCATGATGAATACTCATCTGCGTCTTTGATCTTGTACATAGTTCTTCTAGTCTGGCTTCCAGCCATCCTTCTCTGTGTTGTGGTTGACGTAGTTCAGAATTAAATTTTTGTTCGCTTAGCTATGACTTTGTGCAGTGATATGACTGGTGTCTGGTCCGAGCCCCCTTGGGGTTTGGAACCCTAGGTGAGGGAGGGAAGGTTAAGCTGTCCCAGCTTGTGTGGGGCCTGGTAGATGTAGAGTGCTATTGAGGTGGTTGGAGCAAAGGCAGGGGATAGTATCTATCGTGGCAAACCAGTCCAAGCCCCGGCGGTCTTGTCACAAGATAGAGTGGGGGCCCGTCCGGGATCTTCTCTTTGTTCTGACATCTCGTAGGAATAGGTTATAGTGTCATCTGTCCTATACCTATTATCTACTTGACGAGTAGGGCTACTGAAACCTTTCTCTTCGACGTGGACAGACATTTAGTTAAGTTAGTATAGATACATAGTTACAGTGTTGGTTGGAGTACAGTTAGCATTGTGATTGGGTATTGCATATCTATACTGATACTAAGTTACCCTAAGCATGGCTACTCGTACTTTAGATTTAGCTAAGGTGCGGGCATCTGCAACTGAGATGGGATTGGAAGGTGAGGAGTTTAAAGCCTATGTACTGGAAGTAGAGAGAGACTTCAGAGCAGAAGAGAGAGAGAGAAGAAAGTCAGAAATTGAGCTGGAAGCTCGAAAGGTAGCACTTGAAGAGCAAAAGTTGGTGGCAGACCAACAGGCACAAAAACTGGCAGCTGACCTAGAGTCTAAGAAATTAGATGCTAGGAAGTTGGAAATGGAACATGAGTTCCGTATGAAGCAACTTGAGGTAGAGGCTAAATCGGTTGGTGAGTCTGAGGGAGCAGTAGGTGGAGTAGCTTTACCTAGCTCATCAGTAGCCAGCAGACCAGCTTACCATGCTATGAAATGGCCGTTTCCACCATTTGAACCGGACCAAGAGAAGATAGATCAATTCTTAGAAAAGTTCGAGGCAATGTGTAAAGCTATGGGTTTAGAGCCTGAGCGTTGGAATCTTAAGCTTTCACAAGGACTCCGTGGCACCGCGTACGAAGTGTATGCGCGTCTTCCCCCAGGGATGGAAAATGATTATCCAACCCTGAAATCGGCTCTTTTGAAAAGATTCGAAATGACAGCCCATGCTTACAGGCGGAGGTTCAGAACTTCCAAGAGAGAACCAGGTGAGATGTTCTCGGCCTATTGTGTGAGGTTGAACTCATACCTGGTGAAGTGGATGGCGTTGGCCAATTTCAAAGAGGATTATGAGAGTCTGAGAGAGTTGATGGTGGTGGATCAAATGAAAATGCAGATGTCCAAGCCTTTAAGGAATTTCTTAGGGGAAAATGGGGCGGAAAGGCTAGACATAGTAAATAAGTTAGCTGAAAGGTATGTGGAAGTCTATGGTGAGACTGGGGATTCCAGTCAGACTGATTCACAGAAAAGGCAGAAGGGGCTTGATCGGAAGCCCAAGACCAAAGGTCCCAAAGAATCATCCAATGTAGGAGATCCTGTGGTAAAAGACTCTGGTAAGAAACCCGATAAGCAAAGCCCTCCCGCCTCCCCAAAACGGAAGTGGAGTAAGAGGTGGTGTAAGCACTGTAAGTCTCCTTCCCATAGTACTGGAGATTGTCTGAGGAAGCCAAAGGACTTGCACTTTGCGTGTCTCGCCTCTACTAGAGGTAGACCTAGCGAGACCACACCTAAGGGTCGGGAGAAACCAAAGTCTGAGAAATCACCTGTGATCGAAACGATAGAGGTGAATGGGAAGCAGGTGGAATGTCTATACGATACAGGATTGCAGTTTGAAGCTGTAATCTCATCCCACCTTGTGAGCCCAGGGCAGCTCACCGGCGAGACAAGAGAATTTCAGCTGGCTATGAGGAGCTCCGTAGCTATGAACTTGCCGATTGCTCGGATTGACATTCGGTGCAGGTACGTTACGGGTAGCATCCAGGCGGCTGTGCTGCCTGATCCTATTTACCCTTTGATCCTCGGTCGTCCGCATGTATTCCTGGGGGACCCCAGGGAACATTGTCTAGTGAGCGCTAGGCAGGCCAGGGCTAAGGATGGAAAAAGGCAGTGTGGTAAGGAAATAGACCATTCTCTTGCGAGGTTAGTGAGCAGTGCTCAAAGTAGGGACCCGACTTTGCGTCCTTACTTACTGGAGGTGTCCCAAAGTTCTGTCCCGCCAACTCCGGGTCAGTTCTATGTAGAAAACCGGTTGCTTTATCGTAGAGCCGGGCAAGGGGATAGCCAGTACGGTCAGATGGTAGTCCCTACTGACTACAGATCCCGCTTGATACATAGAGTGCATACCTTATCCTTAACCGGACATAAGGATGTGGGGACAACAGTCCAGTGTCTTTCCAGCCACTACCACTGGCCTGGAATGACAGGCAACGTGCGGAGATATATCCGGTCGTGCCCAACGTGTTGTCTGGCAGCACCAAAGCACAAGACCAGAAACGGTTTATCTCTGCAGATTGGAGATAGGGTTCTCGCGCTTCTCCCAATCGAGGGGGCGGAATTCGAACTCGGATGGCAGGGCCCTTTTCCTGTGGAGCGGATAATGTCCCGATCCACGTATGAGGTGAAGGTCCGCGGGGAATTGCGTAAGTTCCATTGTACTCTCCTTCAGAATTTGGAGAGGTCCGAGGTAGTTTCTCCACAAGATAGTGCGACTACCATCGCGCTAGATTCGGTTCTGGGTCCAGACGAGGGCGAGGAAGACTCAGTCCTATGCAGTACATCCTGTGGGGAGGGTCTGCGGTCTCCTGAGCGTTCAACCGTAGATAGGGCGAACGGGCTCCGTCGGGAAGAGGCCCATGGTGTTAAGCACACTGGGAATCGAGGTCGGACAGGCGAAGTCACAACTGGCACGACGGGATCGTCGGGTGACTCGATACGCCGACAGGCTCACTGTCCTTACTCGCGGGAGAGAAGGCAGGAGCAAGGGTACTCCAGACGAACCTGGAGTAAGCGACCATTCATTTCGGTCGACATCCGCGAACAGTCCACGAAGGTGATGCCTAGTCGGGATAGGAAATATCCTATTGTCGGAAGGGACGAGTGAACCTTCAGTAAAGTAACCGATGGCCTGCAACAGGTGGATGCGGAACAGTCCAGTGTAGACAGATCCTGTAAGCCAATCACCAGGCCGTTACGTTTCGGGCCTAATCGCTGGAGATAACGTATGTTTGAGGCGGTGGTGGGTGATCCAGCATCCATACCATTCTGGTGGATCTCCGCAGGGAAAGTGAATGTTATGGAACGTCTTTTCCTGGGAATCCAATCTTGATAGAGTAGAGGTTCAGAGTTCAGACCGATCTTTGTCTAGTGAGTTCGACCGGGTCGACCATCTTAAGTGGGGGCCTATGTGACGAAACGGATAAAGAACGGCAGATCTCTGCATAATATCCCTTTGAAGGGAGTGCGATGCGTTGGTCTCCCTTGAATTAATATCAATTAATAGGGGATTCCCCATCAAAAAATAGTGCGGGGCGGAGCTATTCTAGTTATTTATGGAAAATCTAGAATGTTCTCCCAAGTGCGTACGTGGTAGAGATCTCTAAGTTCACGAGTGCTACATGCAGCACGGGTTGAAGGAACTTATCGTGACTCTGGTTTTCTTCATGAATCATGAAAGTCACGCGGCCCGTGTAGGCTAGTGGAAGGCGCACTGACTTTGTCGTGAGCAGTCGCCCACCAAACCTCAGCGTAGACAGATCGCAGCCAACAGGCTGATGTAAGTTTGATGTCAATATTCGCGGCCAGTGCGGACATCTACAGTCAAGGTTGTGATTCTTCAATCACAGGTTAGTTGAGTACTTATTCTATTATTTAATTGTTGTCGTGATGCCGTGCTGATTCCCGGAATGAATTAATTGCCATCGCAAAATTGAGTTGTCGCGTAGCGTTATCCGTTACAGTTGGCGGTTGCATTTTTAAGTAGGCTTTATCGATCAGCAATGTAATGTGTTACCTGACGGAACAAGCCGTATTCCACCGCGAGAGGTGTGTAAATAAAATAGGCCGAACGATGTGCGTTACAGTGTGTAGCAGTTACGGGTTTGGTTTATTCATTACGCAGGCAAGGCGACAGTTTGTCCGTCATGACATCAACATGCTAGACGCTGTAAATGATAAGGTATAGCTTATTATTAGAAATGTGTACTGTGCTTCGTGACATTAGAATGGTAACGTACTTGTTCTATCAGTGATGGTGATTTTTCGAGGAATCAAGGTGAAATCAGCAGTGGTGTATTTGCTGTGTGCAGATAGCAGTGTTATTCCGCGTAAGCCGAATGGCGTTGCATCGGTAGGATAACAATTGATAAGAAGTATTCATGATACTATTGTTACTGCTTGTTGTCATGTCCGTCCGCTAGGATGACCGTGAGTGTTCCATCTTACGTTTGTCTAGGCAGCGGGAGGTAGGCCGGTACCCCCAACCCGATCGGTAATAGGTCCGACCCAATGCAATCGTGCATATCCGATGGATGAACATACCCGATCGAGGGTGATGCGGCGCTCCGTAATTCGAGGCCGAGGTGTCTAGATAGATCGAGGTTTGAACCTAACCGTTTCTGTCTCTAATATTCTACTCTTCTGGAACCCTGACTCGGTTCATGGAGTACTTGGAGTACTGCCGTGAGGTAGTAGTTGGGAGGGGCATAACCCCCCCCCCCCCCCCCCCCCCCCCCAAAAAAAGGTGGAGCCAGAGTTTGGTAGTGGAGTCTGGAGGTTTGCTACATTGGATGACGTGACTTAAGTCGTCACGGGACAAGGTACACGAGACCCACAGTAGCTGTGGGAAAGTGTAATGGTGGATGGCCACCACAGCTGTGCTCGACCGGCACAGGTATGACTGACCTGAAAGATAGTCAGTGAATACAAGGGCAACTCAGGATCTGGGGCAGGGATCCCAGACCTGACACTATGGCTGTGATATGATTTTGTTATTTAAGTGTAACAAGTCCTGAGTTCTCCTTAGTTAATGCTATAGTAATGAATTATCAGGAGTATAATTCATTATGGACATATGGTTATTAATGTGTGTAATTCATCAGTCCATGGGTGAAGGGATTGATGAATTGATGAGTCTGTCAGGAAGGAGATGTCCGGCTGGACACCTTCTCGATACAGTAATCCCTACACTGAAAGGAAAGTAAGTGTATATGTTGATTGATGATGGGAGATGAAACCGGATTGGACTGGCACCAGGCGAAGGATGCTTGACAGAGTCATACAGTCGACTCTGGTGCTAGGGGTTATATGTAGCCCAGAAGTGTTACTTGACTGAACAGGTGTGCTATTGCTTTTTCTACCATCATTATGCCTATATATTATAGTGCCTAAGTAGATCTATGATGTGATGATTTCATACTCATGTTGGTAGACATGAGGAATGTCTGAGAGGCAGGTGACAGGGTGGAGATGCTGGTAGTCTTTGTTGTAGTTGAGTACTCACACCAACCTCTCCGTGTTTCAGGATCTGTTATTACTATACAGAAGAAGATTCAAGAGCTGCACCATGAGCTCTATGGGCCCACTCATTCCAGTGCCTATCCAGAAGTTGATTGAGGCCATACTGGGAGTGGTTGTATGATTCTGCGAGATCAATGTTGGAAGGAGCTGAGTGCTGAATAAGTCGGTAGGTCTAGGTTAGGACCTCCGTCAAGAGTCCGACGAGTGTCATCCGATCCTGAGAGGATCCAACACTGAAACGTCTGGTGATTCAAGCCAGTGAAGCACTGGTGACATTCAGTCTCTGGGTAAACCTTGGTAATTGCAAGGTAGTGTCCTTTCAAGTTGTGCGAGGTGATCATTGTTACCGGTCACCATGACCTGTGTTATATGCTTCTGGCCCGGCTGGGTTATGGGACACCATGTATCAGTTGATGCTTAAATAGTGTTTTTACATTGGTTAACTTTATGAAGCCAACATGTGGTCCAGTGAACTAGGACATTGATTACAACATTGGTGGAAACACCTGAGTGACATGGTTGTGAAGGTAGGGAGTTACCTCATGCCAACGTTATGAACTGTTGACAATGTTTGTGAAGGTAGGGAGCTACCTCATGCCAACGTGATGAACTGTTGACAGTGTATGCTAGGTTGTGATTACTACCCATGAATCAGGGTAGGTACATGATACTGTGTGAAGATCTATTGTCCAAGGACATGGAACTAAGGTGAAGTGTTTAGTCACTTGATAGACTTTACCAGTGACATTGTGTGTTCGTGTGGAGCAACCACTTATTATGTAAGTGACATATCAGTGTGTGGGTCACTGATGAGATAGAAGAGTGACCTGGCTCTTGTGTATTTTGAGACGGTGCTACATGTATTTTTTCTGCAAGTGGGAGACCGCTAAGGTTCTAGGGTCGGCCCAGACTTCATCAAGAGTGTGACGAGGGAAATAGTACGACAGCAAGGAAGGATCCTTGTTCATCAGTGCAGTGTCAGTCAGGCAGTGGTACTGCGCTTGATCAGCCCTTGCTTGGTTCTCTGGGTGAAGAGGGAACTTTGGAGAGGCAGCAGACCTTGGAGTTCCAGTCCACTGGAGGAGCCTGGGTGAGTCGCTACCACGACTGGACAACCGCACGAGCTATCGTCCGCCTCCATGATGAATACTCATCTGCGTCTTTGATCTTGTACATAGTTCTTCTAGTCTGGCTTCCAGCCATCCTTCTCTGTGTTGTGGTTGACGTAGTTCAGAATTAAATTTTTGTTCGCTTAGCTATGACTTTGTGCAGTGATATGACTGGTGTCTGGTCCGAGCCCCCTTGGGGTTTGGAACCCTAGGTCAGGGAGGGAAGGTTAAGCTGTCCCGGCTTGTGTGGGGCCTAGTAGATGTAGAGTGCTATTGAGGTGGTTGGAGCAAAGGCAGGGGATAGTATCTATCGTGGCAAACCAGTCCAAGCCCCGGCGGTCTTGTCACACCCGGTTGTGAACAGTCTGTCACAGAAGTTACACTATTTTAAAACTTCCTACTCAACTCATATGCTTGCTGGACTGACAGGCATACATCACTATACTGGATCTTCATTCGCCAATGAATTTCTATAGGTTTCACCCTTTCACTGATAAAAATAAAAACAGATAACAGAACGCTGCTTTTCTTTTGTGAATGTCAAAAGTGGGGCAGCAATCTTTAAACTGTCCTTATGATGTCACCATGTTTGTCTGTTTATGTGATGTCACATGCTTAACACTCTTGACATCCTTAACAATAATATTGACAGGTTAAAAGACAATAGCGTGGTTATTGTAATTTCTGTCATACTTTCAAGTTTTCATTTGAAGCCCCTTCGTAAAATTGCAACAGAAAGTCAAAACAAAGGTGCTCTACAAACAAACAAACAGTCAAATTGAGTTGAGTTGAGTCAAGAACCGACATCACAGCACTCAAAACATGTCCATACACGCTCCTTCTTTATCTGCAACAGCCAGTGAAGAGTCCCAATACTAATGTTACCAGAAGCAGTCCGAGTATGTGGCCTTTCCTCAGAGTACAAACTAAACAAACATGTACAAACTAACAGAAGAGGGGAATGGAAAAATTAGCTGGTGTGGGAGAATACTCAGCAAGAGAAGAAATGAAAGACAGAGAAAGGTGTGTGTGGACAACTTAAACAGCTGGGTAACATATAATAATATAGGCAGCACCAGCTTCATCAAAACATGAGATGACAGTGACAACGGGACAGTCAGGACTACTGACGTCTGCTGCAGATCTGGTAACTGACGATGAAGAGCAGCAGTAGAGGGGGAGAAGGAAGAAACAAATGAAGGAGGAGAAGAAGAAAGGAAGGAAGGAAGGAAGGAAGGGAGGGAGGGAGGAAGGAAGAAAGGAAGGAAGGAAGGAAGGAAGGAAGGAAGGAAGGAAGGAAGGAAGGAAGGAAGGAAGGAAGGAAGGAAGGACAAGAATAAGAAGAAAAAGAAGCTGTATGTTTAGTCCCCGAACGAATACCAATTGAATATTCTCCAATTACAAGAGGAATCACTAACAAACCAGACAAGGGCACTTACTCTCAGCTCTTTAAGCTTTGCTGCAATGCCAGCCTTATCCAAGCTCTCTGGTGTGACTTTCTTCAGCTTCTCCTCAGCACTTCCCAACCACCAGGACATTCTATCCAAGTTCTGCTGGAACACCACTGCACTTGCAGAAGTCACCTCAATCTGATCTTTCCTCTTGTCCACTTCCTCTTTAAGCACCATCCACTCATTCTGTAGTAAGGTCAGAGCTTCTTTGATCGCTTTGTTCTCTGCAGTTGGGGATGCGTCACGGATGAACTTGTTGCCTTTGTCCAGCAGACTGTGAATGTCACCTTCTTTGAGACTCAGATCTTGTCTCAAGGCCTGTGAAACAAATCAAAAACTGACATATGACATAAACAGGCAACAATTGTTCAAACTGCCGTTGAAGTGCCATGTAGCAGAAGTAACAAGTGCAACAAATTAATAAGACTGAACAATGATCAAATGCAAACTCCACTCACAGCTACAGGTTACATATACCATGCTGCAGGTGAATCGAAAGCAGACTGCTTTGCGTTTTTTTAAATGGTGTGAGTTGTCGGCCATTCAGAAAGTAATGGCGAACTACTAAACTAATATTACTAAGTAAATCACACACAGCTAATGAATGCTGGGGTTTACTGCAACATCCTGTAAAGGACTTGCAACTAACTGTTTACTAGGTGTTGTAGAGAACATGTTGGCATTTGAATGCTGTTTATAGAACAATATTTTAAAGCATTTAATTATCTGTAGTCTGTCAGTATGTTGTTTTATCTTGAACAATATGCTTACTTCAGTCTGTTTGTCTGTCTTGGACCAAATGAATTTCTCACTGTGTTATTCTGTTTTGCCCTGGATCATATGCCTATCTCAGTGTATTTTTCTGTCTTCGGCCACATGTCTGAGTGTTTTTTCTGCCGTGAACCATATCCCCATCTCAGTGGTTTTTTTTCTGCCCTGGACTTTATGCTTGTCTCTGTGTATGCTTTGTATGTCTAGGATCATAAGTCCTTCCAATTGTGTTTTTCTGTCTTGGGTCATAAATCCATTACAGTGTATTTCTGCCTTGGACCACATGCACATCCTCTCCTTGGTGCCTTTCTGCTGTCCCTGTTAAGCCTCTCAGCATCAGGTTAGGAACTGCTTTCTGGACAAAGTCCTTCTATGGGCTGTCTACAAGGTGGTGTTCATTGCCTATGTTATTTCACATAAGTGGTGGAACATTTTGAATATCTAGGGTCACTGATTATCAACAATGGTGACACAATGCAAGAAGTTAAAAGACAAATCTCTATTGCTCTTCAAAGACTAAAACAACTGAATAAATTGTGGAGTGGGACAGATAGAACTACAAATATTAGATTTGTAAGAGCATGCATCTTTTCCACAGCAACATACTCCTGTGAGACCTGGACACTTACTAAACAAGCTGAACAGCGCATAAATGCCTTTGAATATAAATGTTATAGATGAGTTCTACGAATATCTTGGATAAAGAAAAGAACAAATGCATCCATACTTCAAGAGCTGAATATTCAAGAAGGTTGGCTATTAAAGATGATAAAACAAAGAAAACTTAAATATTTTGGTCACTTGAAACGTCACGAAAGTTTGGAGTAAACAATAATGGAGGGGTATATGCCTGGGAAGAGAGGAAGAGGAAGGCCAAAGAGAAGATTGGTGCAGGATGTGGCAGATGATCTCCAGATAGGTGTATCGGACATGGGACATCTTGCTTTTGATTGAGAGGTTTTCCTGAAGGTTGTTATGGGAGTGAGGTTCTGCAAAGGACATGCTACTGAATGAATGAATGAATGAATGAATGAATGAATGAATGAATGAATGAATGAATGAATTTCACATATCCACCATTTGCCAGGTCTGTTTCTTGCCCCGCTTCCACTGTATCTAAATAACAATGTTCTCTGTGGCTTGCTGCTAGCGGGCAGTCTTGTTACATGACCAAGCCATCTAACATGCTACCCACAGTCTTGGAGCTCAAGGGAGCTTAGTCCTTCAACCGACTCACACCAAGCCATTTGTAGACCTGTTGTGATTGGTTGGGTTTTGCAGGTTAAGTTTCCTATGGGGTGAGGTAGCCAGTCTGATGCCAACCTTCCTTAGCCACCCCTTATGACATGCATGGTAGGTTACAGTTTTATGATTCTTTGTTTGCCTTATGGGCCATGTGTCACATGGATGTACTTTTTTTTTGGCATTCACTTGCTTTGATGTAAAGCAAGCATACTCTATGCTACAAATTGTGTTTTGTTGTTTGTCTATCAAGAATGATGATGACCATTCACTACATCCAGTGGAGTTGAAAGTATGGAGACGTGAGTTCTAAGATGGCTGATAAGGCTATTTTGGCTTGAAATGTTCTTTGACAATGCGGGCAAGGATTGCTTGATGTTTTTGGAGGAGGATTTCCTGCAATGGTTTTCAATGGTTTTTCTGTCCTGCCTTTTCTTCACAGCTCTTGCAGTTCTGGTTGCCTCACACATGACTGCACCCTTGTGTAATGATGCATGCCATGAATTTCGGTCTCTGGCTGCAGTCTCCCATGTGTCATGATGAATTCCAAAAGCATTCAGTGAGATTTTCAGAGTGTCTTTAAAGCATTTCCTCTGGCCGCATTGGGAGCATTTACCACAATTCAACTTGCCATAAAAAATTAGTTTAGGGAGCCTGTGATCTGGCATGCGAGTTAAGTGACCAGCCCAGTGAATCTGATTCTTCATTAGTAGAGTGTGGATACTGGGCATGGACATGTTACAACTACTAGTGCACTGGACTGATTTAATTTTGTGGATTGGCTTTCTCTATTACCAGATGCCCTCGCTACCAGGCAAATCAACTCTGAATTTGAGGTACTTGTCATTTACATCTCCAAGTCAAGAACAAGAAATTAATATTTTAGTCGGCATTAGCCAAGGACAAGAACAAGAAGTCAATATTTTAGTCGGCATTAGCCAAGGACAAGAACAAGAAGTCAATATTTTTGTCGGCATTAGCCAAGGACAAGAACAAGGAGTCAATATTTTAGTTGGCATTAGCCAAGGACAAGAACAAGACGTCAATATTTTAGTACAATGACCAGTGTAGGGGTTGAACCCGTTACCTCAGAATCAGCACACTGGAAGTTTAAAAGTGGGTGCTCTTTTCCACTTGGCCATGCTGATCACCACACAAAGGTGTACTAAAACACTACGGGGAACAGCTACAAAAGTATCAACTGAAAAAAAAAAGGAAACAGGTAACTGACCTTATTCTCTAAAGTCTGCTTCTGCAGAAGATCCGTGTCACAGGTCAGTGCGGATGCATCCATCACAATGGAGGAGGTCGTCTGTATCCACTTCAGCATTTGCTGACATTTGGCAGTGAATTCTTCCCCTGCTTTAGAAGCTTCCTCGAGAGCAGCACTCCGTATTTCTGAACAATACAAAAACAAATCTTTGAGATATTTAATCTTGGTTAAAGAGATGAAGTATAAAATCAAGGCTTTTGAAATGTGGTTCTTCAGAAAAAAGTGCACATTCTTGCCCCCCCCCCCCCCCCCCCCCCCCCCCAATGTAGTCCTTGTACATGCTATTACTTCTAGTGCACTGGACTGATGTTCGCATGTTGATTAGCTTTCCCTATTACCAGTGTCTCAAGCCATCAAGTGAACCCACTCCGACTTCTGAGGTACTTGTAATCCCCAAGTCAAGGACGAGAAGTCAACTTTTGAGTACAACTGACCGGTGTAGAGGTTGAACATGATACCTCGGCATCAGCACACCGTAAGTTTAAGAGCGAGTGCTTTTGTCTATTCGGCCTTGGTGACCTCCAACCACAGATACAATTACAACCACAGATACAATTACAACCACAGATACAATAACAACCAAGGATACAATTACAACCACAGATACAATTACAACCATAGGTACAATTACATTACAACAACTGGATTTTATCAATGGAAAAAAACACTATATTTTCATAATTTCCTAAGAACACAAAGCTATTGATATTACCTAGTTTCTTTACAGTATCGTTCATGTCTTTATCAAGTGCGGCCATTTTAGCCCTCAAGTCAGTCTTGGTGGATGCATCTTTGGTGCTCTCACAGAGCTGTTGGCACAGGTCTTTAGCTTTGGCAACTTCTGGCAACCTGTCCTGCAGTTCCTTCTGAAGGTCCTGTCGTGGAATCATGGAAACATGTACTCAATTACTGCCAAACTTAATACAACTTATTCTCAGACGTAACAAAAAACCAACATTAATACATCCAACTTATTCTTAGACAAAACAAAAACATTAAATAAAATAAACAGATATTTTAGAACCCTACAGAGAAATGACAAAGCACAAACTCGTACAAACATCTTACAAGGACCCTAGGCTAGGTGTATTAAAATCACAGAATATGTAAACAATATATCCAACTTATGAATAAATAGGAAATATAGTTGGAAAATAAACAAATATTATATAATGACTAAGAAAAGTACAAATAAATGTATTACATCATGCCACAATATCTGATGTTTTGGTTACAACAACCTTTGTCTAGAGAAACGCAGGCATGACTAATAAAAGAAATTAAAAAGTATAAATATATAACAATTGAGACACACAAATAAAAAGAGGAAGAGAATGGGTCATGATTTCTGCTTATAGTGATAATGCACAGTAGTACAACTGTTTCAGAGTCTTGATGCCAGATCGGGAGCTGGGAGAACTGTGGACGCTTCCATCGAGATAATATGACAATATAAGTGAGGGTGAAAAAAAGTTCAGTAGCTGGAAACAAGATAAACACTGTTAAACTGCAGAATCCACAACAGTGTTGAGTACTGCTGGATGGACATATTCCATAGTGGTAATTAAGTGACTTTCCATTTTAAGTCAGGTAGAACTGACTGAACAGTATGGCTTGATGGCAGTGACACACACACCGTCGACCACCATTTGATCAATGGAATAGAAGATTTTGGAAATTGGTTTGTAAGAATGTTATGAGATGTCCTTCAGACGTTCCCTGAACTGGTCAGCTAGAGCCTCCCACTGTCATGTCCTGCTGCAGTCAAGGTTTTTCAACATAAATCCATCCAAATTATTCTCAGACATAACATCTAAATTATTCTCAGACATAACATTAATTCATAAAATCTAATCTCACACATAATAAAGACCAACATTACTTCATCCAACTTAAAATTCAGATGATTCAAAGACCAACATTCACTCATCCAACATAATCCCAAAGCCACAGCCTCACTGGTATACTACCAACAGAAGCACAACTCAATAACCACCTGCATCTCTTGCTTCTGGGCTGTCTGTTTGTGAGGCTGAGAGCTGACCTTAGGAAGTCCATCAATTCTATCACTGAAGTCTCCCAGCCAGTTGGCCAGCTGGAGGGTCACTTTAGAGAACTCGCCACTAAGCCCCTGAAGTGATTCAATATTCTTTTCTCTCTCTTCCAAGCGATCTACACAAATGGAAGCAAAACATAATGTATAAACAGCTGCAGTATTCAGTTACAGTATACAGAGTTTTGGAGAACTTGGTGACAACTGGCAAGATCGAAGGGAACAGAACAAGGGGAAGACTGAGAAGTAAATACCTGGATGGCTTGGCCACATGGCATGGCGAGACAGAAACATGGAGCTGATCCATGACTCTGGTGATTGAGTGAGATGGCAAAACATGACCGCCCATGCTTATTGGCATGGCACATGATGGATGGATGGATTCACAGTTACAGTATACAAAGTTAGAGTATACACAGTTACAGTATAAACAGTTACAATATAAACAGTTAAAATATACACAGTTACAGTATAAACAATTACAATATAAACAGTTAAAACATACACAGTTACAGTATAAACAATTACAATATAAACAGTTAAAATATACACAGTTACAGTATAAACAATTACAGCATAAACAGTTACAGTATACACAGTTACAGTATACACAGTTACAGTATACACAGTTACAGTATAAACAATTACAATATAAACAGTTTAAATATACACAGTTACAGTATACACAGTTACAGTATAAACAATTACAGTATACACAGTTACAGTATAAACAATTACAACATAAACAGTTACAGTATATACAGTTACAGTATAAACAATTAGAGCATAAACAGTTACAGTATATACAGTTACAGTATAAACAATTACATCATACACAGTTACAGTATATACAGTTAAAAATATACACAGTTACAGTATAAACAATTACAGCATAAATAGTTACAGTATATACAGTTACAGTATACACAGTTACAGTATAAACAATTACAGCATAAACAGTTACAGTATATACAGTTACAGTATACACAGTTACAGTACACACAGTTACAGTATAAACAGTTATGGTATAAACAGTTACAGTATAAAAAATTACAGCATAAACAGTTACAGTATAAACAATTACAGCATAAACAGTTACAGTATATACAGTTACAGTATAAACAATTACAGTATACACAGTTACAGTATATATAGTTACAGTATACACAATTACAGTATACACAGTTACAGTATATACAGTTACAGTATAAACAATTACAGTATAAACAGTTACAGTATATACAGTTACAGTATACACAGTTACAGTATAAACAGTTACAGTACAAACAGTTACAGTATAAACAATTACAGTATACACAGTTACAGTATACACAGTTACAGTATACACAGTTACAGTATACACAGTTACAGTATAAACAGTTACAGTATACACAATTACAGCATAAACAATTACAGCATAAACAATTACAGCATACACAGTTACAGCATAAACAGTTACAGTATACACAATTACAGCATAAACAATTACAGTATACACAGTTACAGTATAAACAGTTACAATATACACAGTTACAGTATAAACAGTTACAATATAAACTGTTACAGTATAAACAGCTACAGTATAAACAGAAGAGAATTAAAAGTTTCTTGCATGTCATTTACTGTTAAGTATTCTAAACTATTGTAAAAAGTCAAGGATGTTGTTAGCATGCACAAAATGGGTATATTAAAGAAAAAGAAAGAGAAGGAGAAGGAGGAGGAGAAGAAGGAAGAGAAGAAGAAGGAAGAGGATAAGAAGGAGGAGGAGAAGAAGAAGAAGAAGGAGGAGGAGAAGAAGGAGGGGGAGGAGAAGAAGCAGATAAAGAAATGGAAGGAAAACGAGAAGGAGGAGGAGAAGAAGAAGAAGAAAAAGCAGAAGATGAAGAAATGACTAGTGGCCAACCTTGGAGCTTATTCCACAGCTTGGTAATATTATCCATATGTTTGCTGACTGCAGAACTGTCGGGAGTACTGGCATCACACCACTCAAAGATAGCCTGCCCAGAGTTGATAAACTGCTCGAACACAGGCTCCTGGGTGGAAAACTCTTCCTTCAGCACCTGCAAGGTCATACCAGGCATAGGTCATTCCATGTGGAATCTGACTGAACACAAAATGTAACTAGACAGCTCGAGTGCCATTTGTACAGTACTATTTAGATAGTACCATTTAGGTCAGTGGTTCTCATCCTTTTTTGGCCCATACGTTCAGAATGTCATTCCCCCCCCCCCTTTTTGTATTTCCTACCTATAAATTCTTTTCTCCCCCCCCCCCCCCCCCCCTTTTACACAGTATACATAAAAATGGAAGCTAAATTTAATAACACATACTAGAACAAGTCTAGACGTCTACATAAAACGTGATTTGCAGGTTGACTTACGTTATAAAACAAATTTCAGTAGAGCGAGAAGTACAGAACCATAAAGTATGGAGGGAAAAACAATATAAGTAATCGGTTCTTGTATGAATGCGATCATGAAATAATCTAGCTCCTGATGTCTCTTTATAACCTGATGAAAGCTAGCTCCTGATGTCTCTTTATAACCTGATGAAAGCTGGCTCCTGATTCTCTTTATAACCTGATGAAAGGTAGCTCCCGATGTCTCTTTATAACCTGATGAAAGCTAGCTCCTGATGTCTCTTTATAAACTGATGAAACCCAGCTCCTGATTCTCTTTATAACCTGATGAAAGCTAGCTCCTGATGTCTCTTTATAACCATAACCCAATAAAAGCTAGTTCCTTATGTCTCTTTATAATATGATGCTTAACAATAAAACAATGATTGAGACAAGAAGAAGAAAGAAGCAGTTCTCCAGTATTCTTGCATGAAGGGACATTTGAAGCTTCTGAAACTCACAAATACCACTTGAAGAAAACAACACATTCATCAATTACTATTAAAATCCCAACAAACTAATTCTTTCACCACTAACTCAGACAGACCTTGACTTGCTCCATTTGACTCCTCAGCAAGGACTGCTCCATCGCTACAGGGCCCAAGACATTCATCAGCTTCTCTTTCTGCCCAAACCACTTGGTCAGCTGCTCCTCGTGTTCCCTGAAGTCCCTCAAATCGCTAACAGCGTCTTCAAGGCCCTTGCGACGCTCCTCAGACACAGCCCTTAGCTCATGCCACTTTTCATCTGTAGAATGATGTAAGA
Organism: Cepaea hortensis; assembly: GCA_963921405.1. Lineage (NCBI taxonomy): Eukaryota > Metazoa > Mollusca > Gastropoda > Stylommatophora > Helicidae > Cepaea > Cepaea hortensis. The sequence continues at coordinate 93,261,929 of OY992893.1, forward strand.
TGACTATTAATTAAGCATGCAGGTGAACAAGTTAAAATTTGTAAAATAACAAAACCTTTTTCTTCTTTGTTCCACTTTAAAGGGGGATGATCCATACCAAGTTATTCACCTTGGAGGTTAGCGAGCGTGCCTGGCTTCAGCATTCATTTGTGTCAGGTTTGCGTCCCCTAAACAGATTCCATCCAAGGTCACAAGCTCTTTCTACCCGTGGCTAGGTTTGCTTTTCCTAATCATTTTGTCCAGGGCAGCAGCCTTATGGCCTACTATTTGAGATTTCCAACTGTCGTGGGGTTTTATATGTGCAACAACCTGCACACTGCACTTCCTGTTTTTCACCCTTATCTGAGAAGGTTATGTCCAATCTCACTACCCAAGAGATCAGGAGGACCAGTGATACCATTAGATACCAATTGTTCTTGCAGCAATTCCCAGTCTTAGGCTGGGAGCATACCCAGTAACCTCTGTGCCTGAGGCAGACACCACAACCTCTCAACCACACTTTCCACCCAGCATAAATCAATGACATATATATCAATGTTTAAGATCTGGTTATGTTACCCAGGTATGTAAGCTGAGCCTGAAGTGAGGCCAGTCCATAGATTAATGACAGATGTAACAATATTTAAGATCTTGTTATATCACCCAGGTGTGTAGTGTGCCTGAAGTGAGGCCAGCCCATAGATTAATGACAGATGTAACAATATTTAAGATCTGGTTATATCACCCAGGTGTGTAGTGTGCCTGAAGTGAGGCCAGCCCATAGATTAATGACAGATTAACAATATTTAAGATCTGGTTATATCACCCAAGTGTGTAGTGTGCCTGAAGTGAGGCCAGTCCATAGATTAATGACAGATACAACAATATTTAAGATCTGGATATATTACCCAGGTTTGTCAGCTGAGCCTGAAGGGCGGCCAGCCCAGGGGCACCAGGCTTGGACTTGAGCAGGCCGAGTGCCTTCTTGCGTGTGTCCTCAACCAGACTCTCCTTGCTGAGCAGTTCTTGGTGGAATTCCTGAAGATTCACAGACAACAATTTACAATACCTGAAGATTTCACACACAACAATTTACTCTACTTGAAGATTCACATACAACAATTTACTCTACCTGAAGATTCACACACAACAGTTTACTACACCTAAATACTCATGTACAACAATTTACACCTCCTGAAGAATCACATTTAACAATTTAATCCAAATGAAGATTCACATACAACAATTTACCTCACCAGAAGATTCACATGTTACTCCACCTGAAGACTCACATACAACAATTTACTCCACAGATAATTTTTATACAACAATTAGTGACCCTGATTGTTGTAACCAAAGAAAACCAGGTGGTTGATGTGGTCTATGTTGCAACACTGGCCATCTGACCTCCCATTTTATGAACTTGGGACAACCTCGGAGCCATGTGGCCACAGGAAAAAAATTAACCCGGTTTCAGGGGGATTTAAACCCAGGACAAGGGGGGTTAGCAAGCAAGTGTGCTAACCACTACACCACACAGCTTGACACCAGGTAAATGTAATTATGTGGAAGATACTGCCTTAGTTAATTGTTACAGAAAAGTTCTTAGAATGCCAATGGGCTATCATCATCAAGTGGCTTACTGGCTGGCATAGGTGATCTGATTTTTCTTAAACTAAAATCCCCGACAGCATGGATCAATTCGTGTGTTGACTCCCTTCCATGCCATGACACAAGATTGTCAAGAATGTTCTTTCACTATCTTCCTCTATCTCATTTCACAAAACTTTTTTTTCGTCACAAAATGTTCCAGCTTTTGTCTTCTCATGATGTGGCATGGACCAAGAAGAAGAAAATCATGGCTTTTGGACTCTTAAAAAATGCTACAGAAAAGTTCACAGAATATTGTGGAGCAATAAGAAGAGAAATACTGACATTCTACCAGATCTGAAGCACTTATGGAGGTTGAGTTGAGCTGAATCAAGAACCGACATCACAGCATTCGGGAATTCCCATACATGCTCCGTCCTCATCTTCAACACATATCAAAGAGTCCTAATACTGATAATACGAGTAGCAGTCTGATTATGTGTCCATCAGGTCTCTCCCTAGAGACTTCAGTGTCGGCCAGATCCTCTGGTCACTCCCTGCAGCACAATTCTCTCAAGGCTGTGATGATATGTCTGTTCTTCTGCACTATACACACAATACCAAAGGGTTGTGAAGATATCAATGTGCAATGGAAGTGATCTTTTACGGGTGGCAAGTATCGTCTGGATATTTTCTCCGCGGCATGCTGGTGTGTTGGGGAATGAACAGGCAGACAGATTGGCTGGCTCTGCAAAACTTGGTGGAGTATTGATACATGACAAGGCAGACGTGGTTGCGGCCTTGTGGGAGCACGTGTACACCTCGGAGGAGCAAATCGATCACCATGGTCTGGCAAGAATACGACAGCATGGAGTGACGAGGGGATCTGGCCGATGCTCGGCGCTTAGAGGAAAGGCGAGACGCACATATAATCAGATTACTACTGGTACTATTGGGGTTGGAACTTTTCGCTGGCTTCTGAGGATGGGGACGGAGCGCTTATGGGAATGCCCCGAATGCTGTGATGTCGGTTCCTAAATCAATCAATCAATCAATCAATAAACCAAAACTAAGTCAACAAACCTCATGATCCATCAGTTCTGTCCTCACAGCTTTTTCATTGGCTGGAATTCCCAGAGCCCCAGATGTGCTCAGTTCTCCTTCTTTGACCTCCAGCCAGGACGTGATGGCTTGCATGTCCTGCAGGAGTGCCCTGGTGTGGGACAGTATGTTCTGAAGCTCCTGCTGGCGGTCAGCTAGTCTTTCTCCGATGATCTCGTAGCGCTGGTTGACATCCAGCAGTTGTTGCTGGGTCTGTGACAAGTCTGAAATAACAGCAACGTTACTAGAGCAACAGCAAGTGAGAAGAAGAAAACACAGAAGAAACAATAAAACAACGGATATCACAGAGATTTAAAAAATCCTCTTCTTCTTCTTTTGTTCTACTGTTTTTGACATGAAGCGTCACAGAGGGAAGGTAGATGTGATTTTCTATGTTTCATTTGTCTAATGTCATATTTAATTTCTTCAATGTAAATTTTACTCCATCTAGCCAACTCTTCAGGGTCAGCCTTTCACCTTGTATCCCGATGTTCTCGTGTAGCACGGTCGCTGGTTGATCTTGTTCCAATCTAGCCAAATGTCCGAACCTTTTAATTCTTTGATCTTCTATAAAACAACAGGAAATATCACAGAGATTATCAAGGGTGTCATTATGCACATCTTAGCAACTTAGAAAGATAAAACAAGGAAGCTGTGGATAATAATAATTATCTTACCTAATTTCAGAAATTTATTCTCATCAAGTACCTCAGCCCTTGAGATTGAAAGAGGAAGTTCTTTCATCAAGTTAGACTAAACTGCTCAAAGAGCTGAATGAACTATTTGGCCAGCCTTCACTGTTGATTGTCAGTACATATGTTTGTTTCTAAACCTCACCTTGGACTTGTCGAGGCCTCGGGTCTACCACGGTGACAGTAATGGTGATCCTACAGTAGTCCCTGAGAGCTGATTGGTCGATACAACTGTGGGGCTAGCACCTTATACCCGATATGCCTCAAGAAGTGTACAAACCTTTACTTTATATCATCATCATCACCATCAAGTGCCTTTACTTTAAATCATCATCATCACCATCAAGTGCCTTTACTTTATATCATCATCATCACCATCAAGTGCCTTTACTTTAAATCATCATCATCACCATCAAGTGCCTTTACTTTATATCATCATCATTACCATCAAGTGCCTTTACTTTATATCATCATTTTCACTATCATCAACATCAATGTTTTGCCAACTGGTGTGGGTGATCACACTTCTCCACATCTTGCAACTCCGAGGAAAGATCAGACGGACACATAATCAGACTGCTACTGGTACTATTAGTACTGGGACTCTTCACTGGATGTTGAAGAAGAGGACTGTTCTCGTATTGAGAATATCTCAGGTGTTGTGATGTCGGTTCTTGACTCAACTAAACTCATCTCCACATCTTGCAGTCTTCAACGTTATATATTATTTCATGTGCTGACATATTCCCATGCCAAGATTGTCACGATCGTCTCTTACTTTCCTCCTCAGTGTCCCTACCACTGAACAAACACAGTACTGCTGACATGACAAATTGTTCACACACACAAACCCAAGCCACAAGAGGTGGATATATATATATATACCTCATTTACAAAAAAAGAAAGCCATTTCCCACAAAAGTAATCATGTCCTAACAAATGCAGACAAAGAACAGACAGAAAATAACTGCTGTGGTATTTGCATGTACAAGTGTCAATCTCTGGCTGCATGCATACATGCATAATGAGAAGTAAGCAAAAAGTCAAGCTCCTTACTAACATGTCTTGAAGTGTATCGGGCTTATCGTGCCAACCTCAAATTTGTATAGACCAACTGACACTCAAGGGGCGGTGTGGTCAGTATCACGGTGGCTGCCTCCACTTCCCAAGACATTTTTTAATACCTATTTTACCATGGGCCAGCAGGCAAGCATGCTAGCCATTACGCTACCATGGCTGCCATAACGAGAAATATTATAACATGATAATACAGTAACAAACCTGAGTTAACTGAGTTAAGTCAATACATATGCTTTTTTTCTCCTTTTACATTCCTCTTCTACAGCTGTGTCCAGAGTCACCTTGCTATTTTATTTTAGTTTTATTAATTATCTGACAATTTCAAGAAATGTTACTTGTTCTGTCATAGTTTCCATAACTTTATTGGTCAATTTCTCAATCCAGCTGGTTCTTAGGACTAGAGAAGCATCTGGTCATGGATTAGAATGGTCGGCTACCATTTAGGAGACCTAGGTTCAGATCCGCTGTAAGGGGATGCATATTTGTCTACAGCAAAAACAAACACCCTAACCTGACAAGTTGCGGCGATTGCACTAGCCAGGCAGCCTTAATTTCTCAAGCTCAAGACGAGAGACCTTATCATCAAGAAGTATATGGTCTGAACAGCTCTAACTACCAATGACTCTGCTAGACATAGACAAAAGTTAAGAGAACTGACCACCAAGAAGTATATAATCTGACAAGCACTTTCCACAGCTGATTCTGGCAGACGGAGAGACAAGATGAAAGAACTGACGATCAAGAAGTATATGATCTGACAAGCACTTTCCACAGCTGATTCTGGCAGACGGAGAGACAAGATGAAAGAACTGACCATCAAGAAGTATATGATCTGACAAGCACTTTCCACAGCTGATTCTGGCAGACGGAGAGACAAGATGAGAAAACTTACCATCAAGAAGTATATGATCTGACAAGCACTTTCCACAGCTGATTCTGGCAGACGGAGAGACAAGATGAAAGAACTGACCATCAAGAAGTATATGATCTGACAAGCACTTTCCACAGCTGATTCTGGCAGACGGAGAGACAAGATGAAAGAACTGACCATCAAGAAGTATATGATCTGACAAGCACTTTCCACAGCTGATTCTGGCAGACGGAGAGACAAGATGAAAGAACTGACCATCAAGAAGTATATGATCTGACAAGCACTTTCCACAGCTGATTCTGGCAGACGGAGAGACAAGATGAAAGAACTGACCATCAAGAAGTATATGATCTGACAAGCACTTTCCACAGCTGATTCTGGCAGACGGAGAGACAAGATGAAAGAACTGACCTTCAAGAAGTATATGATCTGACAAGCACTTTCCACAGCTGATTCTGGCAGACGGAGAGACAAGATGAAAGAACTGACCATCAAGAAGTATATGATCTGACAAGCACTTTCCACAGCTGATTCTGGCAGACAGAGAGACAAGATGAAAGAACTGACCATCAAGAAGTATATGATCTGACAAGCACTTTCCACAGCTGATTCTGGCAGACGGAGAGACAAGATGAAAGAACTGACCATCAAGAAGTATATGATCTGACAAGCACTTTCCACACCTGATTCTGGCAGACGGAGAGACAAGATGAGAAAACTTACCATCAAGAAGTATATGATCTGACAAGCACTTTCCACAGCTGATTCTGGCAGACGGAGAGACAAGATGAAAGAACTGACCATCAAGAAGTATATGATCTGACAAGCACTTTCCACACCTGATTCTGGCAGACGGAGAGACAAGATGAGAAAACTTACCATCAAGAAGTATATGATCTGACAAGCACTTTCCACAGCTGATTCTGGCAGACGGAGAGACAAGATGAAAGAACTGACCATCAAGAAGTATATGATCTGACAAGCACTTTCCACAGCTGATTCTGGCAGACGGAGAGACAAGATGAAAGAACTGACCATCAAGAAGTATATGATCTGACAAGCACTTTCCACAGCTGATTCTGGCAGACGGAGAGACAAGATGAAAGAACTGACCATCAAGAAGTATATGATCTGACAAGCACTTTCCACAGCTGATTCTGGCAGACGGAGAGACAAGATGAAAGAACTGACCATCAAGAAGTATATGATCTGACAAGCACTTTCCACAGCTGATTCTGGCAGACGGAGAGACAAGATGAAAGAACTGACCATCAAGAAGTATATGATCTGACAAGCACTTTCCACAGCTGATTCTGGCAGACGGAGAGACAAGATGAAAGAACTGACCATCAAGAAGTATATGATCTGACAAGCACTTTCCACAGCTGATTCTGGCAGACGGAGAGACAAGATGAAAGAACTGACCATCAAGAAGTATATGATCTGACAAGCACTTTCCACAGCTGATTCTGGCAGACGGAGAGACAAGATGAAAGAACTGACCATCAAGAAGTATATGATCTGACAAGCACTTTCCACACCTGATTCTGGCAGACGGAGAGACAAGATGAGAAAACTTACCATCAAGAAGTATGTGATCTGATGAGCTTTTCCTACTGCTGACTCCACTAGACTCGCTGGACATGGATGTCTTCATGGCTGCTGGAGAAAGAGGATATGTTGGGGATGGGGTTCGTTGATGAACGGGGGAAGCCAATCCTGTGATATTGCGTGTGCCTACAGGAGGTGCAAACAGAAAGTGGAGGGAAACAGATGGTGTCACATAAAATGCAGTACTTTTGCATATGCCAAAAAACAAAGAGCATATGTGATTAAGCATACATAGATTAAATGTGTCGACTTCAATTATAAAATAAACGTGATTGTAAATTAAAGAAACATAAAATAACAACAATAAAATACACACTACTTTGCTAAACATACACACAGAAACTTAAAGGGGGCGGGGCTTAGATCAAGAGGCTTGATTTCATTGCACTGGGTTTCATCTCATGTGGCTCTGTCTCTGTCTGCAGGGTGGCCTGATAGAAACACTGCACAGAGCATGAACTCTGTAGCTAGATCATATAAAGTGTTAAAAATTGGGACCCCATCATTCAGGCTCACGAGTGCAATTTTCTTGTGGACTCCTGGAGATCGTCACTGTAGCTGTAGAATTCATGCTTTGTGCAATGCTTTTGGCAGACCACTGTGCATAAAGAGAGAGAGCAATTTCAGATAAAACCCGGTGCAATAAAATTGATTCTCTCACTTTTAAACAACAACACACACAACACCCCCCCCCCCCCCACTTAAAAAAACATAATCATAATTCATAATCATTTCAAATTTTAAGAACAACACCAGACAGGAGGGCAAATTATAAAAATACAAAATAAACAGTAAAGCACAAATGCAGCTTGGTAAAGACACATACCTAAGTTATACACTGTACAGCATATATATTGAATCTAATAGAATACATTTTCTCACATATAAACTGAGGTACAGGGAGTATGAATAATAAATATATACCAGGAGATTAAGCACCATATTCTACTGACATAAAAAAGGACATACCAGACACACATAAGAAATTGTTAAAACAAAACAACAACAACAACAACAACAAACAGTGAAAACTAATACAAGAAACCTGTCAAATAAGAACAAGAATAACCAGAATTTATTCAGCACACTAAACATACAATCTTGCTACAACACAAGATATAACCATTCCTCTTGTTTGTTGTAAAATTAAATGAAGAAGTGCAAATGTGAAGTGCAAACAAAGCAAAGTGCAGTTACTGTAATCCTTGCCCAAGCAAGCCGAGCATGTGAAAGTTGTAATACATGTAATACCAAGCAAATCATCATACAGCTTACAGCCACTTCCTACACTTTCGTTGTTCAAAACAACCTATTCCTTTAATGTCTTCATAAAACCCTCTGTGGTCAACAGGCTATAAAAGTCCAACCTCGGTTATCTCTCAACAACTGCTAAATTGTGGCCATAAAGTGACCAAAGCAAATGTATTTGACGAACAATACTTTGAGGCCTCAACAATTAAATGTCTACAACCTGGGTTATGCAGACAGAAAGGCTTCACAGTGACTGCATTAACCACAGGTATAACAAATGCTCCAAATATGACCAGTTTCAGTGCCTATGTGTGTTATGCATTTCAGCCAAAATAGGTTTAATCTATTCACTTTATACAATATATAACTCTGCAGTATGCACCTGATGAGATGCAGCGAAATATGCCAGGCACTAAATTGTGCAACCTATTGCTTGTGATTTCTGTGTTGACACATTCATTGTTGTTAATTCACATATTTTATCTATCAAATCACCATACAACTCGCAGGTATTCCCGACATGACCAAACAATTTCAATTTTCTAAAATCATCTTTTACTATTCTCAATGAAATGAATATGAATACAACACTTACTGTTTTCTTACCTCTTATCTATAAAATCACTATACAATTCTCACCTACATGACTACAACACTTGCAGTTTTCTAAACTCATCCTCTACCTACTAAATAATTATAGACTGATCAATTACTTTCCTAAAAACATGGTAAAGAAAGTTATAAAGTCCAAAACAAAAGAAGTGATACAACTTACGCCCATGACGCCTGATGGGACTAAGTGGCCGGTCACCAGAAGTTGTTAGAGCTTCCAGAGCATTCCCAATATCATTCACCTGATCGACCTTGACAGCGTGGTCTTCATACTCTTTCACCATGGGCTAAGAAACACAGATATATGTGAATGTCATCTATATATCATCTATTTTGATAGCTACAATTCCATTAGTGACAAAATCTCTGCCAGGGACCAAACAAGACCATAGGCTTCAGATCATTAGAAGAAGTCCCCCTTTGCCGAATGTTTCAGCCCCTTTACCTCTTTAACACTCTCTAGGGGGCGGCCCACACTGGTCATGACTCTGGGTGTCTTTCTCCTGTTGTACATTTGCATTCTGTTTTCCAGTTTCGAGATGTTTTAATTGCTTTCCACACTTATCCCACAAATAAGCTGTGTACCTGCCCACAAGTTATCCCACCCTCAGGAAGGCAAACATTGTGCACCCGGTGCACCTGCCATTATAACACGGCACCTTTTCTTGATTGCAGGAAGCCAGCTAGTTGCCTGACCATTCTACCTTTATTACTGTCTTCACACCAGCGGTTTGTGATGCACCAATAGACATGATAAACACTGTGTTGCCATCAATTACATGCTTTTATCTCCCAAAGGATCATGTGTCCTGAACCAACTCAAGCCAAGCCGGTTGGAATTTGCAGTTAAAGTTTTCTACGGGATGAAGGAAGCAGTCTCTCACCATTTCAATGAGTCCTTTTGCGACACAAATGGTAGATTAACAAACAAAAATTAAAAATGTATCTCAAAGCATTTTTCTGATATGGGTATATGGTGTGTGGCCCGATCACACGGAGTACAGGTGACCAATCTTGTCCTCATTTTCACAGCTGAGTCCAGGTGGAACCGCACCTGACTGTGCTCATGAGATCATCAGGATAGAGTTCGCTATCAACTCCGCTCACATGCCCGCTGTATGGGATATTACAGTGTTGTTATTCTTTGTTTCCCTTATGGGCTCCAGTAGACACAAGCACTTCCATGATATACCGAGCGTATATGCAGTTTTAAAGTTATCTGCATATCCTTTACAAGACATCACAGTCATCCACCAGCATTCTTTGGCTGTTCATGATTACTGGGCAAGTTTACATTTAGTAGTTTGCGTTTGCTTTCTGAATGACCAACACCCATACCAATTCATAAGAAATCAACGTAAGGCGGTCTGCTGCCAAATAGCCCACAGCTGTTTTGAAAGCAGTATACAGAATTACGAACTGCATCTGTAACCCTTTCACCAGGCTTTCTCTCTCTCTCTCTCTCTCTCTCTCTCTCTCTCTCTCTCTCTCTCTCTCTATGTATATATATATATATATATATATATATATATATATATATATATATATATATATATATATATTCAAGAAAAGAAGTAATAAAGTTTCTCTCACCTGCAGTTCAACGATCTGTTTCTGGACAATGTCTGCCGTGACAGCAGCAGGCTCAAACTCATCCATCCTGGCTTCCATCTGTGCCAGCCACAGCAACATCACCGTCATGGCCAGCTCAAACTCCTCCCCTTGCTTCTCCCTCTGGGAAATATTCCTCTGCCTCTCACCTACAGCATCGTCCAACTGGGCAACAGTTTTTTCCAGTTCAGCAATAGCCTTGTTCAGCAATGCTGGATTTCCAGTTCTTGGGTATTCCTGCAGCTCCTTGGCCAACTTCTTCAGCTCAGCTATGTCCGCTTCCTTCCTCTTCTTCTCCACATCAATGCTGGTCACTTGATCTTTGACTTCATCAACCGGAACACTGTTCAGTTCGCTAGAGTGCAGCTGACTAATGCTGGACTGGAACCATTTCTGAGTGGTCTGAAGCTTGTCCTGGAAGGCACCCAGCTTTTCGTGGATGTCTTTGAGGGAACTTGTTTGTCTGTTGGAAGTTTCATGCACTTTCTTGAACTGGTTTTCAATGTCCGCAATTTGTTGCTCCAAAGCTTTAGCCATGTGCAGGTCACCAGATTTGATGAGGTTCCTGGTTACCTGTCTGACCGACTCGATGCTGTCACCATAGCTACAACAGAAATATTTTGCTATTATGCCACTATACACAGCAATTATTTAAATAAGAATATAAATAACATGAGGAGATTTCATAGCATCAGGAAATGTGGAAGTCAAGTGAAATTACAACTGGTACCAAACTTATATCAATGAAATGGTGTGTTAAAACTATGGTAGAGCTGTGGAAATGTGACAAACAGAAAAACATGAAGTGTTGGGTAGCTTTATAAAATACATTTAAGAAAACAGAAAACGTTGCAGCAACAAGCTTTCATCAACAAACAACCAGAAAATGAAAACACAACAACTTACAAACTACGGAGACACTAATGTAACTACATTAATTCATAATGAGCAGGGTGACACTAATTTGTGGAAATTATGGATTACGGGGTCAGCATGGACGGATGGATAGGGACGCTCACTCTTGAACTTCTCAGGTGCTGATGCTGATGTAGTGGGTCTTTACGAGAGAGAGAGAGAGAGAGAGAGAGAGAGAGAGAGAGAGAGAGAGAGAGAGAGAGAGAGAGAGAGAGAGAGAGAGAGAGAGAGAGAGAGAGGGAGGGAGGGAGGGAGGGAGGGAGGGAGGGAGGGAGGGAGGGAGGGAGAGAGAGAGAGTAGGTGGGTGATTGGGTTTTCCCTCAATCCATGTCTCTGTCTGTCTCTTTCTCTCACTATAATATACATGTTATATGAAATATTACATAGCACCCTTTCTGCTGTATGCCAGTGTCTTGGAATGTGAATAAAGAAATGAGGAAGAGCTTGGAAGCATCAAAGATGTGGTCTCTGAGACCAGTGCTGAGAATACCTTGGACTGCCAGAGTAACTAACAACAACTGCCCGGTAGAGGCTCATGGAAGTAGAACATTACATACAACTATAAAAAAGAGACAAGTGTTCTTTGGTCATGTATGAGAAGAGAGAGAGAGCATTGGAGAACAAGGCGACAACAACTGGAAAAATCAGCGGTAGCAGAGGGAAGGGAGACCAGGAGAATTGATTCTTGATGTTCTAAGATGGCGGCATGGGGGAATGTCAGCAGCAGAACTGATACAGAACACCAAACATCAAGATATGTGGAGAGACATGAATACCTACACCATTTGAGAGAGCACATGATTATGATGATGACTAATGGGCAGCTGCTGTGACCTTCTGGGATTGAAAGGATTAAACTGGCATCATCCCATGTTTGTTTCTAGTCATTAGTCGCAGTGCCAACATCACGGTAACGGGTCACCTCACAATGCTCTGTTCCTGTGCGAACAACTATCACACAAATAGCTCTTCACCGTCCCATGTGAAAAATTTCCAAAATAAGCAAAAAGCACAAGTAAACTGTAGCCAGAAGCAACAACACACCATGGCCTTAACGGATCGCGCACCCGTCCGCCATACTGAACCGGAAGTACTTGTCTTTACTTCATCTGTGGAATTCTAATGGCTATAATTAAATCTAGCAGGTGATTATAAAGAGTTATAAATGGAATCATAGCACTAGCTAAAGCTGGATGTTGTCAGCAATTATCATCAGGTGCCTTGTTGACTGGCATGACCCACGCTTCTCCAAATCCTGCAATCTCCAACAGCATGAATCAGTTTATGGGCTGACACCCTTCCATGCAATGACACCATGATATCCAGAATTGTCTTGTCTCGTCTTTGTCCTTTTCACAAATCTTTTCAGCCGCCACATTTTTCAGTATTTCCTTTCTTAAAATTTTGCCCAAAATGTTGAGTGCCTCTTTCTGTGTGATAAGTTGTCTTTGAGTTTTAGTCTCTTCAAAAACACTCTTTTATGATTGTCCAAGGAATTTTCATAATTCTTCTGTAAAACCACATTTCTGAGGCATTGAGAGATTTTTTTGCTTGTTTAATAATTGTCCAGAATTCACAGCCATATGTTAAAACTGGTCAAATGTAATTTGCAAGGATTCTTCAAAAACAGGGACTTAATATGTAGGATGTGAGCGATACATTACCTGTTGACATCAGCTGCAATCAACCTAGACTGCTGTTCCAGATCCACCACGACAGGCAGCTCCAGGCTGATGGACTGCTGGGAGGCCAAGGCAGCCTCAGAATCATGAAGATGGGTCTGTATGTCTGAGATAGTTCTCCAGACGTCCTGGGACTGGGTGATGGATGCCTTGATGAGCCTGGTTTGAGTGTCTACTTCCTTGCTAACATTGTCATATCTTGCCTCTATTTCTCTGATTGTCTTCTCATGTTCATCCTGCAATGAAAAGCGGTTGTGAAAGGCGACTATATTATTTCTGATATATTTCTTCCAACCTTATCTATTCCTCTTGGACTAGCGGTTGTGAGAAGGCACTAAGCTATTTCTGACATCATTCTTTCAACCTTATCTATTCCTCTTGGACTAGCGGTTGTGAGAAGGCACTAAGCTATTTCTGACATCATTCTTCCAACCTTATCTATTCCTCTTGGACTAGCGGTTGTGAGAAGGCACTAAGCTATTTCTGACATCATTCTTTCAACCTTATCTATTCATCTTCCACAAGAAAAGGACTTAGTAATTCTGTATCCTGACATCTCAGAATACACAACTTGAATGAAAAACCTATATCCTGACATCACAGAATACAGAACTTGAATGAAAATCCTGTATCATGACATCACAGAATACAGAACTTGAATGAAGGAAAATTAAGTATATCAAGCATTCCTCTAGCATGCATATTAGCGAAGTTGATAGGGAACTGTGTTGATAATGTTATTGGCATGGTCGTACGAGGGTTCAATGCCAGGGCTAGTCACCTGTATGAGGGAATGATTGGCCAACTACTTCTCTGTGCACTCAGGCCTACAACAAGTATAGGTGCTATCACATCACAGATGTATAGCCTGGAACTGCTTCAGGACACACACAAAACCATTCCTCTGTCTTGTTATATGGTATATTTCCCTTCGGCTTCTTCCAATTACTGCAATAATAATTAGTATTGATTAGTCATATAGTGAGTCATCACTATATATATTTCCCATGCATCTATACTGCAAATATTATTGCTGTTGTTGCTGTTTAAGATAAACCTAACAAGAGATGAATGAATGAAATAATGTAAGGAAGGAGAAAAGAAGGTCAGAATGTCAGACAGGCCTGCGCGCCCAATTCTTAAATCGTTGAAAGTAAAGAATCCTTCCATGATAAAGGTGATGAAAAGTGTATGGAGATATTTGAGATGTGTCTTACTGAATAATGACAAGAACTAGCTGCACTGAAACACTCACTATTGAACGCATCAAGGAGAATATGGAACGTCTGAAAGTAATACAACAGCAACAACTTGTATGACCTGGCTACGTTCTAGGACATGAAGAATATCTCAGATATCTGCCATAGGTTTATTTACAACAGTATTCCCTAGGCAACCCTCTTTAATTTGATATATAATACAACATGTCTGCTGCCATATTAACAACTGTTAAGTCACAACTGTGACATATTCCTGCTTCCAATTTTACGCCATCCATTTTTGTTTGATGGAAACCTACTTTTCTGAACTGAACATGTTTACAGCTGGCATGCAACGATCTATTGAAGCAAACACTTGTGGAATTAAAGAGAGCAGCACAAGATGGACATCTATGGAACTGGACGAATGAACGAACGAATGAAAAAATCTTCATTTTCAAAGGGTTAACATCATGACACCCCAGGGGTGCAATACTTGATGAGATGTATCAGTCTTGTGTGTTTCTACCATTTAATCATGCAAGCTCAACACACATTATTTTCTCTAATCTATTGCTTCAATAGGTTATTTTCACAGTATAAAAAGTCACTTAAAAGTCATTTTTTAATCCATATCATATGGCTCAGTCTTCTTCTGCAGCGCGGAAAGCGTTGCACAAAGCACAAACTCCATAGCTCCAGCGACAACCCCCAGGAGTCTCAGAAGAAATGCACTTGTGAACCAAAGGACGCGGCCCAGAATCAAACCCACAACCTTCAGAGGCTGAGTAAGACGGCTTGACCACTTTGCAACAGAGACTCTCCGTGTTGCAAGAACAAACGGCGGCATGCTTTATTTTCACAGTACAAGATGAAATGAATGACCAATTATTGACATAATCTTCAATCTAATAACAGACATGATCAACTACTGTCACAATCTCCAATCTAATGACAAACATTATCAACTATTGCCACAATCTCCCCTCTAATGACAGGCATGCTCAACCACTGCCACAATCTCCCATCTAATGACAGACATGATCAACCACTGCCACAATCTCCCATCTAATGACAAACATTATCAACTATTGCCACAATCTCCCCTCTAATGACAGGCATGATCAACTATTGCCACAATCTCCCATCTAATGACAGACATGATCAACCACTACCACAATCTCCCATCTAATGACAGACATGATCAACCACTACCACAATCTCCCATCTAATGACAGACATGATCAACCACTACCACAATCTCCCATCTAATGACAGACATGATCAACCACTGCCACAATCTCCCATCTAATGACAGACATGATCAACCACTACCACAATCTCCCATCTAATGACAGACATGATCAACCACTACCACAATCTCCCATCTAATGACAGACATGATCAACCACTGCCACAATCTCCCATCTAATGACAGACATGATCAACCACTACCACAATCTCCCATCTAATGACAGACATGATCAACCACTGCCACAATCTCCCATCTAATGACAAACATTATCAACTATTGCCACAATCTCCCCTCTAATGACAGACATGATCAACTATTGCCACAATCTCCCCTCTAATGACAGGCATGCTCAACTACTACCACAATCTCCCATCTAATGACAGACATGATCAACCACTGCCACAATCTCCCATCTAATGACAGACATGATCAACTATTGCCACAATCTCCCCTCTAATGACAGACATGATCAACCACTACCACAATCTCCCATCTAATGACAGACATGATCAACCACTGCCACAATCTCCCATCTAATGACAGACATGATCAACCACTACCACAATCTCCCATCTAATGACAAGCATGCTCAACCACTGCCACAATCTCCCATCTAATGACAGACATGATCAACCACTACCACAATCTCCCATCTAATGACAGACTTGATCAACCACTACCACAATCTCCCATCTAATGACAGACATGATCAACTACTGCCACAATCTCCCATCTAATGACAGGCATGATCAACCACTGCCACAATCTCCCATCTAATGACAGACATGATCAACTATTGCCACAATCTCCCATCTAATGACAGACATGATCAACCACTGCCACAATCTCCCATCTAATGACAGACATGATCAACTATTGCCACAATCTCCCATCTAATGACAGACATGATCAACCACTGCCACAATCTCCCATCTAATGACAGACATGATCAACCACTACCACAATCTCCCATCTAATGACAGACATGATCAACCACTACCACAATCTCCCATCTAATGACAGACATGATCAACTATTGCCACAATCTCCCATCTAATGACAGACATGATCAACCACTGCCACAATCTCCCATCTAATGACAGACATGATCAACCACTACCACAATCTCCCATCTAATGACAGACATGATCAACCACTACCACAATCTCCCATCTAATGACAGACATGATCAACTATTGCCACAATCTCCCATCTAATGACAGACATGATCAACCACTGCCACAATCTCCCATCTAATGACAGACATGATCAACCACTACCACAATCTCCCATCTAATGACAGACTTGATCAACCACTACCACAATCTCCCATCTAATGACAGACATGATCAACCACTGCCACAATCTCCCATCTAATGACAGACATGATCAACCACTGCCACAATCTCCCATCTAATGACAGACATGATCAACTATTGCCACAATCTCTCATCTAATGACAGACATGATCAACCACTGCCACAATCTCCCATCTAATGACAGGCATGATCAACCACTGCCACAATCTCCCATCTAATGACAGACATGATCAACCACTGCCACAATCTCCCATCTAATGACAGACATGATCAACCACTGCCACAATCTCCCATCTAATGACAGACATGATCAACCACTGCCACAATCTCCCATCTAATGACAGACATGATCAACCACTACCACAATCTCCCATCTAATGACAGACATGATCAACCACTACCACAATCTCCCATCTAATGACAGACATGATCAACCACTGCCACAATCTCCCATCTAATGACAGACATGATCAACTATTGCCACAATCTCCCATCTAATGACAGACATGATCAACCACTGCCACAATCTCCCATCTAATGACAGACATGATCAACCACTGCCACAATCTCCCATCTAATGACAGACATGATCAACCACTACCACAATCTCCCATCTAATGACAGACATGATCAACCACTGCCACAATCTCCCATCTAATGACAGACATGATCAACTACTGCCACAATCTCCCATCTAATGACAGACTTGATCAACCACTACCACAATCTCCCATCTAATGACAGGCATGATCAACCACTGCCATAATCTCCCATCTAATGACAGACATGATCAACCACTACCACAATCTCCCATCTAATGACAGACATGATCAACCACTACCACAATCTCCCATCTAATGACAGACATGATCAACCACTACCACAATCTCCCATCTAATGACAGGCATGATCAACCACTACCACAATCTCCCATCTAATGACAGACATGATCAACCACTGCCACAATCTCCCATCTAATGACAGACATGATCAACCACTGCCACAATCTCCCATCTAATGACAGACATGATCAACCACTACCACAATCTCCCATCTAATGACAAGCATGCTCAACCACTGCCACAATCTCCCATCTAATGACAGACATGATCAACCACTGCCACAATCTCACATCTAATGACAGACATGATCAACCACTACCACAATCTCCCATCTAATGACAGACATGATCAACCACTACCACAATCTCCCATCTAATGACAGACTTGATCAACCACTGCCACAATCTCCCATCTAATGACAGACATGATCAACCACTGCCACAATCTCCCATCTAATGACAGACATGATCAACTACTGCCACAATCTCCCATCTAATGACAGACATGATCAACCACTGCCACAATCTCCCATCTAATGACAGACATGATCAACCACTGCCACAATCTCCCATCTAATGACAGACATGATCAACTATTGCCACAATCTCCCATCTAATGACAGACATGATCAACTACTGCCACAATCTCCCATCTAATGACAGACATGATCAACCACTGCCACAATCTCCCATCTAATGACAGACATGATCAACCACTGCCACAATCTCCCATCTAATGACAGGCATGATCAACCACTACCACAATCTCCCATCTAATGACAGACTTGATCAACCACTACCACAATCTCCCATCTAATGACAGACATGATCAACCACTGCCACAATCTCCCATCTAATGACAGACATGATCAACTACTGCCACAATCTCCCATCTAATGACAGGCATGATCAACCACTACCACAATCTCCCATCTAATGACAGACATGATCAACCACTACCACAATCTCCCATCTAATGACAGACATGATCAACCACTACCACAATCTCCCATCTAATGACAGACATGATCAACTACTGCCACAATCTCCCATCTAATGACAGACATGATCAACTACTGCCACAATCTCCCATCTAATGACAGGCATGATCAACCACTGCCACAATCTCCCATCTAATGACAGACATGATCAACCACTGCCACAATCTCCCATCTAATGACAGACATGATCAACCACTACCACAATCTCCCATCTAATGACAGACATGATCAACCACTACCACAATCTCCCATCTAATGACAGACATGATCAACCACTACCACAATCTCCCATCTAATGACAGACATGATCAACTACTGCCACAATCTCCCATCTAATGACAGACATGATCAACCACTACCACAATCTCCCATCTAATGACAGACATGATCAACCACTACCACAATCTCCCATCTAATGACAGACTTGATCAACCACTGCCACAATCTCCCATCTAATGACAGACATGATCAACCACTACCACAATCTCCCATCTAATGACAGACTTGATCAACCACTGCCACAATCTCCCATCTAATGACAGACATGATCAACCACTACCACAATCTCCCATCTAATGACAGACATGATCAACCACTACCACAATCTCCCATCTAATGACAGACATGATCAACTACTGCCACAATCTCCCATCTAATGACAGACATGATCAACTACTGCCACAATCTCCCATCTAATGACAGACTTGATCAACCACTGCCACAATCTCCCATCTAATGACAGGCATGATCAACCACTACCACAATCTCCCATCTAATGACAGACATGATCAACCACTACCACAATCTCCCATCTAATGACAGACTTGATCAACCACTGCCACAATCTCCCATCTAATGACAGACATGATCAACCACTACCACAATCTCCCATCTAATGACAGACATGATCAACCACTACCACAATCTCCCATCTAATGACAGACATGATCAACTACTGCCACAATCTCCCATCTAATGACAGACATGATCAACTACTGCCACAATCTCCCATCTAATGACAGACATGATCAACCACTGCCACAATCTCCCATCTAATGACAGACATGATCAACCACTACCACAATCTCCCATCTAATGACAGACATGATCAACCACTACCACAATCTCCCATCTAATGACAGACTTGATCAACCACTGCCACAATCTCCCATCTAATGACAGGCATGATCAACCACTACCACATCTCCCATCTAATGACAGACATGATCAACCACTACCACAATCTCCCATCTAATGACAGACATGATCAACCACTGCCACAATCTCCCATCTAATGACAGACATGATCAACTACTGCCACAATCTCCCATCTAATGACAGACATGATCAACTACTGCCACAATCTCCCATCTAATGACAGACATGATCAACCACTGCCACAATCTCCCATCTAATGACAGACATGATCAACCACTACCACAATCTCCCATCTAATGACAGACATGATCAACCACTACCACAATCTCCCATCTAATGACAGACTTGATCAACCACTGCCACAATCTCCCATCTAATGACAGACTTGATCAACCACTGCCACAATCTCCCATCTAATGACAGACATGATCAACCACTACCACAATCTCCCATCTAATGACAGACATGATCAACCACTGCCACAATCTCCCATCTAATGACAGACATGATCAACTACTGCCACAATCTCCCATCTAATGACAGACATGATCAACTACTGCCACAATCTCCCATCTAATGACAGACTTGATCAACCACTGCCACAATCTCCCATCTAATGACAGACATGATCAACCACTACCACAATCTCCCATCTAATGACAGACATGATCAACCACTACCACAATCTCCCATCTAATGACAGGCATGATCAACCACTACCACAATCTCCCATCTAATGACAGACATGATCAACCACTAGCACAATCTCCCATCTAATGACAGGCATGATCAACCACTAGCACAATCTCCCATCTAATGACAGACATGATCAACCACTGCCACAATCTCCCATCTAATGACAGACATGATCAACTACTGCCACAATCTCCCATCTAATGACAGACATGATCAACTACTGCCACAATCTCCCATCTAATGACAGACATGATCAACTACTGCCACAATCTCCCATCTAATGACAGACATGATCAACTACTGCCACAATCTCCCATCTAATGACAGACATGATCAACTACTGCCACAATCTCCCATCTAATGACAGACTTGATCAACCACTGCCACAATCTCCCATCTAATGACAGACATGCTCAACCACTGCCACAATCTCCCATCTAATGACAGACATGATCAACCACTGCCACAATCTCCCATCTAATGACAGACATGATCAACCACTACCACAATCTCCCATCTAATGACAGACATGATCAACCACTGCCACAATCTCCCATCTAATGACAGACATGATCAACCACTACCACAATCTCCCATCTAATGACAGACATGATCAACCACTGCCACAATCTCCCATCTAATGACAGACATGATCAACTACTGCCACAATCTCCCATCTAATGACAGACATGATCAACCACTACCACAATCTCCCATCTAATGACAGACATGATCAACCACTGCCACAATCTCCCATCTAATGACAGACATGATCAACCACTGCCACAATCTCCCATCTAATGACAGACATGCTCAACCACTGCCACAATCTCCCATCTAATGACAGACATGATCAACCACTGCCACAATCTCCCATCTAATGACAGACATGATCAACCACTACCACAATCTCCCATCTAATGACAGACATGATCAACCACTACCACAATCTCCCATCTAATGACATACATGATCAACTACTGCCACAATCTCCCATCTAATGACAGGCATGCTCAACCACTGCCACAATCTCCCATCTAATGACAGACATGATCAACCACTGCCATAATCTCCCATCTAATGACAGGCATGATCAACTACTGCCACAATCTCCCATCTAATGACAGACATGATCAACCACTGCCACAATCTCCCATCTAATGACAGACATGATCAACCACTGCCACAATCTCCCATCTAATGACAGACATGATCAACTACTGCCACAATCTCCCATCTAATGACAGACATGATCAACCACTACCACAATCTCCCATCTAATGACAGACATGATCAACCACTGCCACAATCTCCCATCTAATGACAGACATGATCAACTACTGCCACAATCTCCCATCTAATGACAGACATGATCAACCACTACCACAATCTCCCATCTAATGACAGACATGATCAACCACTGCCACAATCTCCCATCTAATGACAGACATGATCAACTACTGCCACAATCTCCCATCTAATGACAGACATGATCAACTACTGCCACAATCTCCCATCTAATGACAGGCATGATCAACCGCTGCCACAATCTCCCCTCTAATGACAGACATGATCAACCACTGCCATAATCTCCCATCTAATGACAGGCATGATCAACCACTGCCACAATCTCCCATCTAATGACAGACATGATCAACTACTGCCACAATCTCCCATCTAATGACAGACATGATCAACCACTGCCATAATCTCCCATCTAATGACAGACATGATCAACTACTGCCACAATCTCCCATCTAATGACAGACATGATCAACCACTACCACAATCTCCCATCTAATGACAGACATGCTCAACCACTGCCACAATCTCCCATCTAATGACAGACATGATCAACCACTGCCACAATCTCCCATCTAATGACAGACATGATCAACCACTGCCACAATCTCCCATCTAATGACAGACATGCTCAACCACTGCCACAATCTCCCATCTAATGACAGACATGATCAACCACTGCCACAATCTCCCATCTAATGACAGACATGATCAACTACTGCCACAATCTCCCATCTAATGACAGAAATGATCAACCACTACCACAATCTCCCATCTAATGACAGACATGATCAACTACTGCCACAATCTCCCATCTAATGACAGACATGATCAACCACTGCCATAATCTCCCATCTAATGACAGACATGATCAACTACTGCCACAATCTCCCATCTAATGACAGGCATGATCAACCACTGCCATAATCTCCCATCTAATGACAGGCATGCTCAACCACTACCACAATCTCCCATCTAATGACAGACATGATCAACTATTGCCACAATCTCCCATCTAATGACAGACATGCTCAACCACTGCCACAATCTCCCATCTAATGACAGACATGATCAACCACTACCACAATCTCCCATCTAATGACAGACATGATCAACCACTGCCACAATCTCCCATCTAATGACAGACATGATCAACTACTGCCACAATCTCCCATCTAATGACAGACATGATCAACTACTGCCACAATCTCCCATCTAATGACAGACATGATCAACTACTGCCACAATCTCCCATCTAATGACAGACATGATCAACTACTGCCACAATCTCCCATCTAATGACAGACATGATCAACTACTGCCACAATCTCCCATCTAATGACAGACATGATCAACCACAGCCATAATCTCCCATCTAATGACAGACATGATCAACTACTGCCACAATCTCCCATCTAATGACAGGCATGATCAACCACTGCCATAATCTCCCATCTAATGACAGGCATGCTCAACCACTGCCACAATCTCCCATCTAATGACAGACATGATCAACCACTGCCATAATCTCCCATCTAATGACAGGCATGATCAACCACTGCCACAATCTCCCATCTAATGACAGGCATGATCAACCACTGCCATAATCTCCCATCTAATGACAGACATGATCAACCACTGCCACAATCTCCCATCTAATGACAGACATGATCAACCACTGCCACAATCTCCCATCTAATGACAGACATGATCAACTACTACCACAATCTCCCATCTAATGACAGACATGATCAACCACTGCCACAATCTCCCATCTAATGACAGACATGATCAACCACTGCCACAATCTCCCATCTAATGACAGACATGCTCAACCACTGCCACAATCTCCCATCTAATGACAGACATGATCAACCACTGCCACAATCTCCCATCTAATGACAGACATGATCAACCACTGCCACAATCTCCCATCTAATGACAGACATGCTCAACCACTGCCACAATCTCCCATCTAATGACAGACATGATCAACCACTGCCACAATCTCCCATCTAATGACAGACATGATCAACCACTGCCACAATCTCCCATCTAATGACAGACATGATCAACCACTACCACAATCTCCCATCTAATGACAGACATGATCAACCACTCCCACAATCTCCCATCTAATGACAGACATGATCAACTATTGCCACAATCTCCCATCTAATGACAGGCATGATCAACCACTACCACAATCTCCCATCTAATGACAGACATGATCAACTATTGCCACAATCTCCCATCTAATGACAGACATGATCAACCACTGCCATAATCTCCCATCTAATGACAGACATGATCAACTACTGCCACAATCTCCCATCTAATGACAGACATGATCAACCACTACCACAATCTCCCATCTAATGACAGACATGATCAACCACTACCACAATCTCCCATCTAATGACAGACATGATCAACCACTGCCACAATCTCCCATCTAATGACAGACATGATCAACCACTACCACAATCTCCCATCTAATGACAGACATGATCAACCACTGCCACAATCTCCCATCTAATGACAGACATGATCAACCACTACCACAATCTCCCATCTAATGACAGACATGATCAACCACTACCACAATCTCCCATCTAATGACAGACATGATCAACCACTACCACAATCTCCCATCTAATGACAGACATGATCAACCACTCCCACAATCTCCCATCTAATGACAGACATGATCAACTATTGCCACAATCTCCCATCTAATGACAGACATGATCAACCACTACCACAATCTCCCATCTAATGACAGACATGATCAACTATTGCCACAATCTCCCATCTAATGACAGACATGATCAACCACTGCCATAATCTCCCATCTAATGACAGACATGATCAACTACTGCCACAATCTCCCATCTAATGACAGACATGATCAACTACTGCCACAATCTCCCATCTAATGACAGACATGATCAACTACTGCCACAATCTCCCATCTAATGACAGACATGATCAACTACTGCCACAATCTCCCATCTAATGACAGACATGATCAACTACTGCCACAATCTCCCATCTAATGACAGACATGATCAACTACTGCCACAATCTCCCATCTAATGACAGACATGATCAACTACTGCCACAATCTCCCATCTAATGACAGACATGATCAACTACTGCCACAATCTCCCATCTAATGACAGACATGATCAACTACTGCCACAATCTCCCATCTAATGACAGACATGATCAACTACTGCCACAATCTCCCATCTAATGACAGACATGATCAACTACTGCCACAATCTCCCATCTAATGACAGACATGATCAACTACTGCCACAATCTCCCATCTAATGACAGACATGATCAACCACTGCCATAATCTCCCATCTAATGACAGACATGATCAACTACTGCCACAATCTCCCATCTAATGACAGACATGATCAACCACTGCCACAATCTCCCATCTAATGACAGACATGATCAACTACTGCCACAATCTCCCATCTAATGACAGACATGATCAACTACTGCCACAATCTCCCATCTAATGACAGACATGATCAACTACTGCCACAATCTCCCATCTAATGACAGACATGATCAACTACTGCCACAATCTCCCATCTAATGACAGACATGATCAACTACTGCCACAATCTCCCATCTAATGACAGACATGATCAACTACTGCCACAATCTCCCATCTAATGACAGACATGATCAACTACTGCCACAATCTCCCATCTAATGACAGACATGATCAACTACTGCCACAATCTCCCATCTAATGACAGACATGATCAACCACTGCCATAATCTCCCATCTAATGACAGACATGATCAACCACTACCACAATCTCCCATCTAATGACAGACATGATCAACTACTGCCACAATCTCCCATCTAATGACAGACATGATCAACTACTGCCACAATCTCCCATCTAATGACAGACATGATCAACTACTGCCACAATCTCCCATCTAATGACAGACATGATCAACTACTGCCACAATCTCCCATCTAATGACAGACATGATCAACTACTGCCACAATCTCCCATCTAATGACAGACATGATCAACTACTGCCACAATCTCCCATCTAATGACAGACATGATCAACTACTGCCACAATCTCCCATCTAATGACAGACATGATCAACCACTGCCACAATCTCCCATCTAATGACAGACATGATCAACCACTACCACAATCTCCCATCTAATGACAGGCATGATCAACTACTGCCACAATCTCCCATCTAATGACAGACATGATCAACTACTGCCACAATCTCTCATCTAATGACAGACATGATCAACCACTGCCACAATCTCCCATCTAATGACAGACATGATCAACTACTGCCACAATCTCCCATCTAATGACAGACATGATCAACCACTGCCACAATCTCCCATCTAATGACAGGCATGATCAACCACTACCACAATCTCCCATCTAATGACAGACATGATCAACCACTAGCACAATCTCCCATCTAATGACAGGCATGATCAACCACTGCCACAATCTCCCATCTAATGACAGACATGATCAACCACTGCCACAATCTCCCATCTAATGACAGACATGATCAACTACTGCCACAATCTCCCATCTAATGACAGACATGATCAACTACTGCCACAATCTCCCATCTAATGACAGGCATGATCAACCACTACCACAATCTCCCATCTAATGACAGACATGATCAACCACTGCCACAATCTCCCATCTAATGACAGACATGATCAACCACTAGCACAATCTCCCATCTAATGACAGACATGATCAACCACTAGCACAATCTCCCATCTAATGACAGACATGATCAACCACTACCACAATCTCCCATCTAATGACAGACATGATCAACCACTACCACAATCTCCCATCTAATGACAGACATGATCAACCACTACCACAATCTCCCATCTAATGACAGACATGATCAACCACTGCCACAATCTCCCATCTAATGACAGACATGATCAACCACTGCCACAATCTCCCATCTAATGACAGACATGATCAACCACTGCCACAATCTCCCATCTAATGACAGACATGATCAACCACTACCACAATCTCCCATCTAATGACAGACATGATCAACCACTGCCACAATCTCCCATCTAATGACAGACATGATCAACCACTACCACAATCTCCCATCTAATGACAGACATGATCAACCACTACCACAATCTCCCATCTAATGACAGACATGATCAACCACTGCCACAATCTCCCATCTAATGACAGACATGATCAACCACTGCCACAATCTCCCATCTAATGACAGACATGATCAACCACTACCACAATCTCCCATCTAATGACAGACATGATCAACCACTGCCACAATCTCCCATCTAATGACAGACATGATCAACCACTACCACAATCTCCCATCTAATGACAGACATGATCAACCACTACCACAATCTCCCATCTAATGACAGACATGATCAACCACTGCCACAATCTCCCATCTAATGACAGACATGATCAACCACTGCCACAATCTCCCATCTAATGACAGACATGATCAACCACTGCCACAATCTCCCATCTAATGACAGACATGATCAACCACTACCACAATCTCCCATCTAATGACAGACATGATCAACCACTACCACAATCTCCCATCTAATGACAGACATGATCAACCACTGCCACAATCTCCCATCTAATGACAGACATGATCAACCACTACCACAATCTCCCATCTAATGACAGACATGATCAACCACTGCCACAATCTCCCATCTAATGACAGACATGATCAACCACTGCCACAATCTCCCATCTAATGACAGACATGATCAACCACTGCCACAATCTCCCATCTAATGACAGACATGATCAACCACTACCACAATCTCCCATCTAATGACAGACATGATCAACCACTGCCACAATCTCCCATCTAATGACAGACATGATCAACCACTACCACAATCTCCCATCTAATGACAGACATGATCAACCACTACCACAATCTCCCATCTAATGACAGACATGATCAACCACTGCCACAATCTCCCATCTAATGACAGGCATGATCAACCACTACCACAATCTCCCATCTAATGACAGACATGATCAACCACTAGCACAATCTCCCATCTAATGACAGGCATGATCAACCACTGCCACAATCTCCCATCTAATGACAGACATGATCAACCACTGCCACAATCTCCCATCTAATGACAGACATGATCAACTACTGCCACAATCTCCCATCTAATGACAGACATGATCAACCACTGCCACAATCTCCCATCTAATGACAGGCATGATCAACCACTACCACAATCTCCCATCTAATGACAGACATGATCAACCACTAGCACAATCTCCCATCTAATGACAGACATGATCAACTACTGCCACAATCTCCCATCTAATGACAGACATGATCAACCACTGCCATAATCTCCCATCTAATGACAGACATGATCAACTATTGCCACAATCTCCCATCTAATGACAGACATGATCAACCACTACCACAATCTCCCATCTAATGACAGACATGATCAACCACTACCACAATCTCCCATCTAATGACAGACATGATCAACTACTGCCACAATCTCCCATCTAATGACAGACATGATCAACTATTGCCACAATCTCCCATCTAATGACAGACATGATCAACCACTGCCATAATCTCCCATCTAATGACAGACATGATCAACCACTACCACAATCTCCCATCTAATGACAGACATGATCAACTACTGCCACAATCTCCCATCTAATGACAGGCATGATCAACCACTGCCACAATCTCCCATCTAATGACAGACATGATCAACTATTGCCACAATCTCCCATCTAATGACAGACATGATCAACCACTACCACAATCTCCCATCTAATGACAGACATGATCAACTACTGCCACAATCTCCCATCTAATGACAGACATGATCAACCACTACCACAATCTCCCATCTAATGACAGACATGATCAACTATTGCCACAATCTCCCATCTAATGACAGACATGATCAACCACTGCCACAATCTCCCATCTAATGACAGACATGATCAACCACTACCACAATCTCCCATCTAATGACAGACATGATCAACCACTACCACAATCTCCCATCTAATGACAGACATGATCAACTATTGCCACAATCTCCCATCTAATGACAGACATGATCAACCACTACCACAATCTCCCATCTAATGACAGACAATCACCAAGAAAGCATACCTTGCTCTCCCTAGAAGCTAACCGACTCAAACTCACGGACAGATCATGTCCCTTCTTGTGCAAGTCGTCCACCAACTCACTCTGACCCAACACCCCAATGCTGAGAGACTTCAGAAGATCCAGCTGCCCTGAGAGTCTGTCTGGATCCGAAGTGCTACTGGTTTGCTTGATGGCTGCTAATTCACTCTCTGCATCTGCAAGCCATGACAACATCGTGGAGGCTACGTCTTCGAAGCTTGTCTGCTTTGTGTTGATGTCTGACAGGTGGTCGCCAAAGGCCAGGCATCTGCAAAATGTCAAGGTTGTAACTTTTAGTAAATGCAAATGTGTGGTGGATGAAATGAGGTACCTGGCAGCTGGTGTGATACTGATCACATGACCAACTGAGTGCCGACTGGTCTATGAATAAATACAGAAAACACACAAACAACTTTATAACCAGCTTGACTTTCATTGTGCAGCGATGTAAAACTGACTTTGTGATTCCACAAAACACACAAACAACTTTATAATTAGATTGACTTTGATAGTTCAATGATATAATTTTGACTTTGCGATTTCAGAAAACACACAAACAACTTTGGAGCTAGCTTGACTTTGATAGTACAATGATATAAAACTGACTTTCTGACTTCAGAAAACACACAAACAACTTTGGAATTAGCTACCTTTGATTTGATTGTACAATAATGTAATTTTCACTTTGTGACTTCAGAAAACACACAACCAACTTTGGAATTAGCTTGACTCTGAATGTACAATGATATAAACTTGACCTTGTGATTCCACATTACACATAAACAACAACACAATACCTGTGTTTCAGGTTTGAAAAATCATCGGAAAGGTCCTTCAGCTGATCCTTGACCACTTCGGCAGCTTCACAGTCCATGCTGATCAAACTGCTTCGGACCGGTCTCTGGCGGTCGGCACGGAAGGCGTCCAGTTCCAGCTTATGAAGCTGCAGAAAACAGAAAGCCAGTACAAGTTAAGCAAACTCCTTGACCTGTCATTTAGGCAGTTCAGTTGATTTCAGTTAAGTGCAGATTATCATCACAGCACTCCAGACATGTCCTTAATTTTGCTGTCGAATTGAGATGAGTCAAGAACTGATATCACAGCACTCAAGACATTCCACACATGCCCTGTCCTTATCTTCAACAGCCAGCAAATAGTCCCAATACCTAATCTATAAAATATTAATCAGCGTTCAAAGACTGTGTCAAGTTTAAAAGGCTATAGGTGAAGGGATTGACTTCTGTCAAAACTGTGAGTTTTAACCATAAACATGCGAGTTGCGACTATAAGCTGTGAGTTTTACTATAAATTGTGAGTTTTAACTATAAACTGGTGAGTCTAACTATAAACTGTGAGTTCTAACTATAAACTGTGAGTTTTACTAGAAACTGGGTTTAACTATAAACTGTGAGTTTAACCATAAACTGTGAGTTTTAACTATAAACATGTGAGTTGTAATTATAAACTGTTGAGTCTAACTATAAACTGTGAGTTCTAACTATAAACTGTGAGTTTTACTACAAACTGGGTTTAACTATAAACTGTGAGTTGTAACTATAAGCTGTGAGTTTAACTATAAAGTCCGATGCATCTACATTCAGGTTATCTGAGCCCTGTTTGGGGCTTGCATCTATTGGAGACAGGAGGGTGTAGAACCTCTCCTTCCAGACCAGTACTGAGCTCCATCTCCGTGGGGACTCTGCTGTAGAGCTTTCCTTTCTGGACTGGCAATGGACCTTCAAACCCATGGACAGCCATGGCAATCACTGAAACATTGGTCAGACTGGGGGGCTCAAGTCTGCGGAGAAACCATACCACAAATAGGTACCCCAAGGTCTAGTCCAGTGTGAAATCTGTCAGTACTGGGGACTGATTAAACAAACACAGGACCACTGTATTGACAGGCAAGTGGACCAATCACAGAAAAAGGATGCATACAATAACATGGACAATAAGAGTAGTGTGAGAACACGGAAGTGTACCTTGGCCTCATCCATGTATTTCTGAACGGACAATGACATTGCTCTGATGCTGGCTTGATGGGATTGGACCTCACTCAACAGTCTTCCATGCTGCTCTTGAATGTGTTTCAAGTCATGAAATCTGTAACACAAATTTTGCAGTTGATTATAACAGCTCTGTAACTACCCCATGCAAATGTTACTGGAAAATATGGCCTATTCAATTACAATGAGGCCGGCTGGTTTGATTCAATGACCATCTTCTTTGCACTTGAACTATTAATAAAGAATGAACTTCACACAAGGCGTAAATAAGAAGTAGTTATCCTGACTAGGAATGAGTAATAGAAGAAAATGAAACTAGGAACACTTAAAGCTCCTTACATTTATGCTGAACGTATCAAGTATGCATTTGTTTATTCAACAGGTTTCTGTCAAGGTCTCACATTATGAGATAAGGGACACAACACAGAGAAAGAAACAACACACAAAGAAGGGAGACGAGAACAGTGACCCGAACATTCGAGATCTCGAACATTCGAGAAAAGAGGGGTCGTATCTCCAACTACGCAGTAGATCCAGGCGGAACCCGCCGGAAGCGTGAAAGAGTGACACCCACAGAGTGCACGAGATAGCCAGCACTCTGTGTCCACCCGACGAGAGTCGAGAGGGCAGATGGCCACTGCATTGGACTGGAGAGGGTCTAGCTTCTCAGGGAAGACACATAGAGAGACTTAATTTATAATCCTTAAGTGTTTATGATAGACAGATGCTGTGATGTGTAACTTGTTAATGCTTTGTCTAATGTGTATGTAATATGTTATGTAAGAAGTGCTAGACGACTGTTCGCCAGATAGATATTGTAATAAAGTAGATTGACAATATCCGAACTGAGAGTTCTGTCAGATCTGTGATCGCACTCCACTGCCTGTCTGAACCCGAGTCTTTCTATCCCTATATGTAAGACGCTGACAGTTTCCCCTATTGTGGTGCATGGAACAACATACCCTATTAACTAGAACTACTGCTCCAATGATTGGCCAGAAGACGAAGTTACAGAAAGGAAGGAGAAGTCAGAGGCCAGGGTTGTGATAAAATTCCTGATGTTAAATGAAAATACCACCTGAAGAAATACACAGTGAGATGGCACCAATATTTTCGTATTGCTGCCCTTTGTATGATTAGATGAAATAACTGGTGTAGACAGATGAAGTGTGGCTGCTTGAATGTTACTGATCTTGGAGACTGCTTCAGAATGCTACAATGGGAGAGTTAAGAACACCAGTGACCAAGATTAACAAATGACATCTGTGGAGATAGCTAGTACAGTAAAACTGAGTGAAAAAAAAACAATTAATAGAATTGTATACAACAAACCCCCGGGAAGGTTAACCCGGTCAACAAATGCCCGCAGAAGTCGGATGTGTCGGCCTAACGGCGCAAGAACGCAGCTCTGCTGTAAACAGGCACAACGCAATCACATCCGAAAAAAAACTCCGGATGAACGAAGAAGAAGTATACAACAAACTGAACATGAAATGTGAGTGCTGCTAGGTCTCGTGTCAGCTGACCCATGAACACAAGCAAATGAGGGTAAATTCTGTCAACAGTTGCTCAAAATTTACTAGTCAGAAAACATTATGACGACCATGGTGACAGTAGATGAGACCTGGGCTCACCATTATGACCCCCCAAACTAAGATTTCCAGCATGCAATGGAAAACCCAGGGCTTCCCAACACCTGTCAGTCTGCGAATACAGAAAACTGCTTGAAGACTGATGCTGTTTTTAGGAATATCAAGTGTGTCCTATTGGAAGATTACATGCCTTGTGACAACGTGGTTAATGAATTGTACTATGCGTATCTCTTTACCAAATTAAAACAGGCTGAGACCAGAAAATAAGGAATAACACACTCAGAATCTTCCTTTGTTTCAAGACAGCCTGCCCTCTCACAAAGAACAGCTTGTGCAGCTAGCAGCCAAGGATCCGAATACTGAGAGACTAAACTCCCAGCCATTTCTCCAGATACAACTCCATCATTTCTTTTTTTCCAAATCTTAAACAAACAAGAGCTCACAGGAAATGTTCACAGTGATGAAGAAATCATACTGGCATGTCATAACCAGTTCAGTTTGTAAAATAGAGTGTTCTATTTCCAAGGACTTTTCAAAGTCAAGCATCGGCATAAGTGGGTTAATTCAAGTGGTGACTATATTGAAACCATACAAAACTGCAGTTCTCTATGATATTTCCTTCATAAGCACACATGGTTTGGCCACGTGGTATGGTCGAGACAAGAACACAGAGCTGATCCATGACTCAGGTGATCGTGTGAGATGGTGAAACATGACTGCCCATGTTTATTGGCACGGAACATGATGATGATGATGATGATGATGATGATGATGATGATGATGATGATAATGATGAAGACGATGATGATGATGATGATGATGATGATGATGATAATGATGAAGACAATGATGATGATGATGATATAAAGGACCCTTTTCACGCCTTAAGTCACATTGAACAAGAAGTGCTATACCCATATTTGTATACACCAACCGGCACTTGGTGGGTGGTAAGGTCGGTATCACGTCGGCCGCCTTGACTTCCCAACATATTCCTGGTACCCAGTTTAGGCTGGGTTGACCTGGGAACCCAGATCAGTTTAAAACAAATCTGAATTAGCCCGTCTGCGGATCGAACCCATGATCTCTGAGTCGACAGGTGAGTGTCTAGCCACTATGCAACCAATGCTACCTGTTTACTTCATAGTCTGGGTAGAGACTGTTGATTTTACCCTAACAGCAATCCGTGCAAATCCATAGATGCTCGGCTGACTTCAGGACATGTTGCAAGCTAGCAGTCTTTCAGAGAAATGTTGCAAGCTAGCAGTCTTTCAGAGAAATGTTGCAAGCTAGCAGTCTTTCAGAGAAATGTTTCAAACTAGCAGCCATTCAGAGAAATGTTGCAAACTAGCAGTCTTTCAGATAAATGTTGCAAACTAGCAGTCTTTCAGAGAAATGTTGCAAACTAGCAGTCTTTCAGAGAAATGTTGCAAACTAGCAGTCTTTTAGAGAAATGTTGTTAACTAGCAGTCTTTCAGAGAAATGTTGCAAACTAGCAGCCATTCAGAGAAATGTTGCAAACTAGCAGTCTTTCAGAGAAATGTTGCAAACTAGCAGTCTTTCAGAGAAATGTTGCAAACTAGCAGTCTTTTAAAGGAATTTTTTAAAATATCCCCCAAAAAATTCTATTAACATACAAGATGAACACAGAAGTAGAAGTTCTGTGCAAAAAGACCTGGAAAATACCACAATGAAATTAAACAAACTGAGCATACACAGTTCGGGTATAGGTTAAAAAGTAAAGGACCCATACAGACACCTTGAGGGGAACTGGGTATACGGCATGCATGCCATAGATTTATCGACCAAATGTCACTTGATGGTGATGTGATTAATATCAGGCCGGCCAACGTTACTTTCCCAGGTCATTTCCCAGCATCCATTTCCTACATATTATGAAGCTATTCCACAGACTGCAAACCTCTATTCCACATATGAGCATATCAACATATCATGAGCATATCCAAGTTGTGAGCTGACAAACTACCATATAATGAACCTATTCAACATATCATGAACCTAATCATGCAATGAGCTAACAAACTACCATAACATGAACCTATTTAACATATCATGAACCTAATTATGTAATGAGCTGACAAACTACCATATCATGAACCAATTCAACATATCATGAACCTAATCACGTAATGAGCTGACAATCTACCATAATATAAACCCATTCAACTGATAAACTAACAAGCTACCTCTGCAAACATTCCTTCTGTTCTGACAGTTGACTGTTAGCAGATGTCATCCACATTTGAAACTTTCCCATTTCTGACTCCAACTTGAAGAGTTCCTCTGTTGCTGTTTTCAGGTGTCTCAGTCGCCGGTCTGATGATTTTACAACCTGATAACAATGTGAAAAATGTATTTTGAAATATTTATACTAACTAAAACACACCCAAACAGGTAAATATCATATAAAAAGAAGAAAATATTGCAGTAATGACAGCTGCAAATGTTAGAAGATTCCTCATAAAACTATATATAAAAGACAAATGAAATGTATGGGGTTTATCAACAAAAGAGGTGGAATAGAGAAATTAGCCTAATGTGGGAAAATATAACGCAAGAGAGGCAGAGGTATACAAAGAATGATGTATGTGGAATGCTTAAACAGCTGGGCAGCACATAGTAATATAAACACCATCAACATCTTTAAAATATCAGAGAGGATCTTAGTTAGTTAGTCACGGTGCCAACTTCACGGCAGAGGGTCACTCCCATAACTCTCTATTCCTGTGCCAGTGAATATCACACAAAATGCTTCTCACTGCCTCATGTGAAAAGTGGAACAAACAGCAGTACCGCCAAACCAACAGCACGCACAAGCAAGAACCTGCATAAAGCCACTGCCAGAATGCCAACATAACAATCCGCCACGAAAATTACAGTTCATCATTGATGGAAGCGGTAGTCACCAGAAAAGCAGCAGTTTCACACAAATTACTGCATAATGCAAAACTAGCTAGTTCAGCAACCAGCTGCCACCATTTTCTGAAGACAATGCATACAACCAAGGACAGATGTAAAAGCACTCCACACAAATCCACAGCTCACAGTGTCACTCCAAGCACTTAACTCAGTAGTTTGGCAAAGGAACTATGTACTACCAGTCCAACATGAGGAAAATGCGTAAGCAAGCTGTAGCCAGACGCAAAAACACTCCAAAGGCCTTTATAGCTTCCATCACCTGCCTATCCGCCATATTGGACCAGAAGCTCTGCAAAGCAGAGAGGATCTGAGAGTCATGATGGCTGGTATCTGCGCCAGACCAGGCACCTGCTTCTTCTGCATTCCTCTTTCGAGGGAGAGTGGATTGCGTCTAGTTATGCACCTTAAAGCTCAGTTTGTGTGTGTGACTTCAGCATGCATTCATGTAAAGTTTGCTTTCTCAAGACAAATTCCATCCAAGCTCATGGGCTGTATCTACCCATGTGTAGATTTTCTTTCCTAAACATTTTGCCAAAGCAGCTGCATTTATGGCCTACTCTTTGCAAATGTCCAACTGCCGTGGGATTTGTAACTTGCACAACTTGTAGATAAGACCTCCTGAGCTCAGGACCAACTTGTCTATCAGAGTTACTAGTTACACATCTATTGCATATCCCACAGGTTATCAGTATTACACAGAGTCCCCGTGATAACCTAGGGTGTTACCTGGGCCCATAAGGCAAGCACAGCCGCTGTAACCTATATGCATGCCATAAAAGATCACTAAGATGGATTGGTGTGAGACTAGATAACTCATCCCATAGAAAACTTTATATACAAAATTCAACCAATCATGAACAAGTATACAAAGGGCATGATGCGACCACTGGGAGATAAAAGGCAGTAGCAGAAGAAGAAGAGGAGGAGGAGGAGAAGAAGGGTGATAACATGGGGTACCAAAGATCACATGAACTAATGAGTATCACATGAACTAATGAGGATCACATTCGGAGATGAAAGGCTGAAGAAGAAGAAGAAGAAGAAGAAGAAGAAGAAGAAGAAGAAGAAGAAGAAGAAGAAGAAGAAGAAGAAGAAGAAGAAGAAGAAGAAGAAGAAGAAGAAGAAGAAGAAGAAGAAGAAGAAGAAAAAGAAGAAAAAGAAGAAGAAGAAAAAGAAGAAGAAGAAGAAGAAGAATGAAAGTATGAGATATTCAAAATGAAATGAGAATCACATTGGGAGAAGAAAGGTAGCAGAGGAAGGATGATAACATGGGGTACCAAAGATCCCATGGACTAACGAGAATCACATCCCTGAAGTATATTTACCTTTTCTAGAGCCTTCTTGAGGGTAGCTGCTTGCCCAGACAGGGAAGTGACCTCTTCTGGTGTCAGCTCCTCCTGGTATAACTCAGTGAGCTGTTCAGCTTCATATATCAGAGCAACAATGGGCTGCTGGCAGTGGAGGATCTCCTCGTGCAGAGCCTTACAGAGCAAATGAAGTATACATGTAGCAACATCCAACAGACACATGCACAACACCATGATACTGGATACATATACCAGGGGGCTTCAAGTGAAAACCTTAAATGTTTTTATTTTGGTGCGAATATATTCTGAAAAAGTAAAGAACAAATTTATCATGTTTCAATGTAGTCACCACTGCGTTCAATGCAAGTCGTCTAGTGCCAATAAAGTGCTTGGAAGTGCTAGGGAGTCTTCGTGGCGAAGTGGTCAGGCCGTTTGACTCGGGCTCCGAAGGTTGTGGGTTCAATTCTGGGCCGCATCCTTCGGTTCACGAGTGAAATTTTTTGAAGACTCCTGGGTCGTTGCTAGAGCTACGGAGTTCGTGCTTTGTGCAAAGCTTTCTGCGCTGCGGAAAGAGACAGAGCCATATAGGATAAAACCCGGTGCAATGAAGTCGACCTTGTCGACTTTTAAGTGATTTTTTTTAAATGCTTGGATTCCTGTAGAAAAAAATGCTCTTGATCGCTACCCGGTTGTGAATAGTCTGTCAAAGAAATCATGCTGTCTTGAAACTTCCTACTCTACTCATACACTTGCTGGACTGACAGGCCTGCATCACCATACTGGACATTCATTCGCCGATGAATTTCTATAGGTTTCACCCCTTCACTAATAAAAAAACGAGTAGCAGAACACTGCTCCTCTTTGGTGCATGTCAAAAGTGGGGCAGCCATCTTTAAACTGCCCTTATGACATCACCGTGTTCATCTGCACTGTGATGTCATGCGCTTAACACTTTTAACATCCTTAACAACAATATTGATGGGTTACAAGACAATGGCATAGTTATTATAATGTCTATCACACTTGAAAGGTTTTCACTTGAAGCCCCCTTGTTTGTAATAGCATTTCTAAGTATTAACTAAAGTCAAGAGGGACAACTTGATTGCACTGAGTGTTACCCCATCTGGCTCAGTCTCTCCCCACAGTGCTCTTTTGTTGTCATGAGGTTTCTAAACTCTTCTATTGTCATGAGGTTCCTAAACTGTCCTGTTTTGCCATAGCCTATAATATGTCAAGGCCTAAAATTTTGCACACCAACGACATAATCTGCCCTGGGATTACAAGCAGGTACCTATTTTTGTGCCCTTATCTGAGACATTCATATATGCA
Organism: Cepaea hortensis; assembly: GCA_963921405.1. Lineage (NCBI taxonomy): Eukaryota > Metazoa > Mollusca > Gastropoda > Stylommatophora > Helicidae > Cepaea > Cepaea hortensis. The sequence goes on from OY992893.1 coordinate 93,300,133, forward strand.
CTAGAGGTGAATATTACAGCATATCACAAAACACCAACAAGTTGCATGAACAGCGGAGATGTCTTTAGAACCAACCTTATGGGCATCCAATTGACCCTGCAGCCTGCTGACTTCATCCTCCATCTCACAGTCTTCCTTGAGCAGCTGCTCAAACCTCTGAAGTTTCTGCAGCTCCGCTGACATGTCTTCCACTATTCTATCATAGGAGTCCGCCATCTGCACAGACAAGGACACAGTCTTAGTCAATTAATCCACTTTGCTGGGGAGACTACTGACAATTTCCTTAGCAGACACAGGGTAAGAGATAACAGAACTTTATATATACTAAGTTAGTTGCATATCATTTTACAGGACATCACAGTCAACCCCAGCATTTTATGCTGTTTGTGATCTCTTGGCAAGTTTACGTTCAGTAGTTTGCCATTTCTTTCTGAACGACTGGCACTCATACCATTTTGTTAAAAAAAACCCAACACATAGAGGTCTGCTGCCAAATTGCCAGCAGCTGTGTTTTTAACGCGATATGCAGGATTACGAACTGTGTCCGTACCCCCATTTGCCATAGAATATATACTAATGTACTAAATTATATGAGAGAGAGAGAGAGAGAGAGAGAGAGAGAGAGAGGGGGGGGAGGGAGTAAGAGAGAGAGAGTAAGAGAGAGAGAGAGGGGGGGGAGGGAGTAAGAGAGAAAGAGAGAGAGAGAGAGAGAGAGAGAGAGAGAGGGGAGGGAGTAAGAGAGAGAGAGTAAGAGTAAGAGAGCGAGAGAGAGAGAGAGAGAGAGAGAGAGAGAGACAGACAGACAGAGAGAGAGAGAGAGAGAGAGAGAGAGAGAGAGAGAGAGAGAGAGAGAGAGAGAGAGAGAGAGAGAGAGAGAGAGACTCTTCAGTGTCCACATACTCCAATGTACAAAGTTCAGTACAGCTCTCACAAGATTTGTTTATCAATACACAGTTACTAAATTCAAATAAAATAACCACTGTAACACTGGCATCTTCTGCAAATCAAACAATGTTTTTAAGGAACAAACATGTGTAAATTAAAACAAGTTAGTTACGGGTGCATTTATTCAGTAGTTACACTCAAAAGTACAGGATTATGTTACTTGAAAAAAATACAACTAAATCTACACAGCAAAACAGCAAATGAAATAAAATAAAATGGTTGGCAACAACTCAAATGCAAGGAAATCAATCATATACTTGCTGTAGCTCGACGAGACTGAAAGGATCACAGCATTCACACTTAGACTTCTGGTGTGATGATGATAGGGTACTGGACACTTGGACTTAAAATGGTGACTTCTCATCCTTGATTTAGGAACATAAATTACAAGTACCTCAGAAGTCGGAGTAGGTTCACCTGATAACGGGGGACACTGGTAATAGGGAAAGCTGGCGCACAAGCAAAAATCAGTACAATGAACTCCGTAGTAGTAGACACTACTAGAAGTGGTAGCATGTGTGCGGACTACACTTAAGTTCAAAGCCATCAAACAAATATATATACATGGTTCTGATGTGTAGATAACTGGCAACAGAGACAATCAGCATTCACAACCTCCATTTTTCTCCTGAGACTAAGGGCTGTCCTCAGTGCACCAATATAAATTCGACATCATAAATCATTAAGAAAGGTAACCTTCTACCAGAGATAACTCCATGTCTATTTCAACTTTTAATCTGTCAGAAGTTAGCGTAACTCAATACCACCCAAATATTAACATAAGTAAGTGGCACCTTGCCGTCTTTACAGATGAAAATATGTGGATTGTATCTAGAGCTAGAATTCCATCGCACAATGCCTGGGTTTTGCTTGCTTGCTTGTGTTCGTTGGCTTGAGCTCCAACGCGAAGTCCTGTATATCGGATGGAGGCATCCTGTTGTCCAACATCAGTGTGATGTCATACAGGACCTGAGGTTTTCGTGAATATCCGTTGTCCCATGTCTGGCTTATTGGTGTGCAGACTGGTGGTTCCTCGCCGTACAGGCAGACACTCTCCAACTTCGGAGGATGCCTGGGCTTTGATTCAGAGAACATGTGTTGCCCATGCAGCATGATACCTCTCTCGGTCTTACCTAGTTTTCTCCAGAGGAAAGGATGATCAGTACATCTGGAACAAGGTAGGCTGCATATAACAAGTAAATTAAAGGACACTTTTACAAACTTTGGGGAATATTAGGTATCAGGTTCTAGCCCCATATATTGACAGACCAAATGGCACTTGATGATGATGGGGTCAGTAGACTACCAGTCACCATTACTTGCCAAGGCATTTCCTGGTGTCCATTTTAGCCTGGGTTTACTTGGGGGTCCAAGGAAATATGTTCACATACATTACAATAAAACTGCAAACAAATTAAAACATAAATTACAAACAAAAAAGATGAAAATTAAACATAAAAGCCATTTCCATGTTCTTTAAGAGCAACAACAACACAAAAATGTTAGTTGAGGCAGCAATGTTGTAAAATCTGACACGCCATGTCTTTTACTTGTTATATTATCTAAAATCTAGACAACAAAATACACACTGAACTGAAAAACCAAATTTGATCAGTTCATTAAAACTGAAGCACATAAAAGAAGCATATGCTGTGGATGTTGACTGGTTGATTTCATTCCTCTAGGGGACTGAACTCTTAACTTGTAACCCTGATGCATGGAGAATCAGGTCAGGTGAGCTCAGTCAAGGGCAGTGTCTATCACAGTAAGGTTAATATAGAGACTTTCCTTCCAACCCAGTACCACAGAAGCACCTCCACAGTTGAGTGAGTTGCAGAGGTCTCCTTACTGAAACTGGACATATGCATGGTGGTCCTTGGAACACTGACCAGACAGGGGGACGTAGTCTGTGGACAGGCCGCATCATGAAGACATGCATCAAGGTTGTGACCAGTGTGAAATCGGGTCGTTGTCTTGCATGTTCAGCTGTGGATGTCCAGTAAAACAATGAACTTCTGGTGGTACAGACAATCCAGTCAGATGAGTTTCAATGGTAAGGAAAATCCAAGCAGATGTGTTTCTGATGTATAGAAAATCCAAGCAGATAAGTTTCTGATGGTATAGGTAATCTAAACAGAAGAGTTTTTGGTGGTAATTGAACATCCAAACAGAAGAGTTTTTGATGGTAATTGAACATCCAAACAGAAAAGTTTTTGATGGTAATTGAACATCCAAACAGAAGAGTTTTTGATGGTAATTGAACATCCAAACAGAAGAATTTTTTATGGTAATTGAACATCCAAACAGAAGAGTTTTTGATGGTAATTGAAAATCAAAAGAGATGAGTTTCTGATGGTATAGCAACCTGTGTGCAGCCTGTGTGTAAAAGTAAGTAAAGTAAAGAACCCTTCTAAATGCTCCTGATGATGATGATGATCGAAGAGAGAGAAAACCTGTTCCTTAAGAAAGACACAAATATTACAGCTTTGCTGTATATAGTAAAACCCACCAATGTCTTTTGTCAGGAAAGGGCAGAAGGAAGAAAATGCTCTTCTGCAACCTGAGATAGAGCAGTGCTGATGAAACAAACCAGACATACAAATAACATCTCAATAAAAAATCTTATACAGAATGCCCAAAATGATCTTTTCAACTCATAAGACACAAGTTTACCAGAAGATGTTGTAAACCTGCAGTTGTCTCATTTTATAGGGAACTGAGTCTCTGTGGCGAAGTGGTCAAGCCGTTTGACTTGTGCTCTGAAGGTTGTGGGTTCGATCCCGGGCCGCGTCCTTCGGTTTACGAGTTAAATGTTTCGGAGACTCCTGTGGGTCGTCGCTAAAAGCTACGGAGTTCGTGCTTTGTGCGGCGCTTTCCGTGCTGCGGAAAGAGACCGAGCCATAATGGATAAAACCCGGTGCAATGAAATCAACCCTGTTGACTTTTAAGCGACTTATAGGGAAACTGAAGGTTTTCTGAATATCAAAATTTGATCAGATTTCTCGTCTTCAGTGTTTTTCCAGACCTGAAGCTGCCACCCTAGTGTACAGAAGACAACAAGGTCAAAACATTTGTGGAAGGGAGAATGCTTCCGATGGAGAGGATAAGCCAGGTTGACTTTTAATAAAATTGCAACTGGAATAATCAGCTTGAGAACTCTCCTGTAGCTTTGGGAGAAGGGGACGTAGCACGTGGGGGAAAGGCCCATGTGCAGTGATGTCAATTCGTAAATTATTAGTGTGAAAGTTGTAAAGATAATTTTTGGGCAACCTGTATCTCTGTCAGTTCACAGCATCTAAGTTTCTCTATGATTAAACAGCAGAACATCATGCACAAAATGAACACATTGGTCAGTACAAGTTAGGTCACACGTGTTTCAAACAGATCATGTGGTGGGGGTTGCAAACACATCAGCATGTGGGAGTTAATACACAGCTTCACCCACAATTAGGTCATGCACGGTACCTTGGATCTGTCCCTGGCTGGCATGGATTCCCTGCGGGTGACAAGTCTGGCAGCTGGCATTGATGGTTCCAGCGTAGGGGCGTTGGCTGATTCATCTTTGTAAGGAGTTGATGATGACAGAGGTGAAGCCCCTCGTCTGTGTATTTTTTCAACATAGAAGTTGAGTTTCTTCTCCAGTTCTTGCTGAAATGATTCTGGTTCTGGTAAATGTATAGATGTATTGTCCATAGTATGTGACTTCTTTTGCAAATCTTTTTCCGTGCTTTGAAGATCTTTCATGGTATGAGGATATTCATGTCTGCTTTGAAGATTGTCTGTAGGTTGCAGATTTCTTGTCTTGCTCTGAATATCTTCTTTGCTTTGAAGATCTCCAGCTTTGCTCTGACCATCTCCCTCTTTGCTTTTTTGCTTGTACTGAAGATCTTCTTCCTGGACTTCAAACTCACCACTGTTTCGCAAATCTTCTTTTCTCTGGAGACCTCCTTCCTTTCTCTGAAAATCTCCCTTCTTGTTTCCTTGCTTATACTGAAGATCTCCTTTCCTGACATTAGACCTTCCATTGTTCTTCAGATCCTTATCTTTGCTTTGTATATCTGCTTCCTTACTTTCTTGATTATACTGAAAATCTCCCTCCTTGCTCTGGAGATCTATTTGCTTACTTCCTTGTTTATACTGAAGATCTTCCTCCTTGCTTTCTTGTTTATATTTAAGATCTCCATCATTGCTCTCAATTTCGCCTTGCTTATTTCCTTGTTTGTACCGAAGATCTTCCTCCTTGCTTCCTTGTTTATATTTAAGATCTCCCACCTTGCTCTCGAATTCGCCTTGCTTACTTCCTAATTTATACTGAAGATCTCCTTTCTTCCTTCCTAATTTATACTGAAGATCTCCTTTCCTGACATCAAACTTTCCATTGTTTTGCAGATCTTCCTTGTTATGGAGATCTCCCTCCTTACTTCCTTGCTTATCCTGAAGATCTCCTTCCCCACTTTGAAACTCACTTGCCCTAATATGGAGATCTCCACAAAAGGATTCTTGTACCTGAACATCAGGCCACTTTTGGTACAAGAGTTTCTCACTATAACCCTTTTCTCTGTCTAATCCGTCAACTAAACCTGAACCATTTTCCATATAACTATAACCCTTTTCTTTGTTTAATCCATCAACTAAACCTGAACCAGCTTGCATCTCTGGTGCCACACCTTGACATGCAATGCTGTGTTCTAAATGAGCTTTTTCAACAGTAACTGAGCTAGATGTAGGATCATGTCTCCCTAGAGCTAATGATTCTGGTGCTTCTGTCTCTGAAGGAGTTCCTAACGCTGTCTGAGTTACATGAAAACACCTAGTTCTTGTCTGGCAGAAGCTAACAGCTTCCTGTTGAGGAATAGCATGGTGGTTGTCAGCAGTTGTGACTTGTGTTGGAATATGTGATGCATCTTCTGCCATTCCCAGGTGATCTTTCTGCATGTCAGCCTGCTTGATCTGCAACACTTCTTCTGTAGCTTTTAGGTTACCCTGATTGTTGTCCATCTGCTTTATCTGTGTCTCAACAAGTGGGGTTCCTTCTAAATTGTTGGAGTTACTTCTCTTGCTGTCAGCCTGTTTGACTGGTGATTCTTCTTTTACCAACCCTTCATGATCTTTCTCACTGTTAGCTTGTTTGGTCAGTGCTGCTTCATGAACAATTTCTGTATTATCTTTCCTTTGATCAGCTTGTTTAATCTGTGAAGGTTCATCTGCAACTACTGTAATGTCTTTGCTGTTCTCAACGTGTTTAATCTGTACAGTGTCTTCCATTATTTGTGAATTATCTTTCCTGTTGTCAACTTGTCTGATCTGTGATGTTACATCTATCAACCCACAATCATCTTTCTTATTGTCAACAGAGCTGATCTGTGATGTGTCTGTTACAATTCCTGAGTGATCTTTCCTTTTGTCATTTTGTTTGATACATATCTCGCTTTGTGATAATTCTTCTTTGTATTCCGAGGTATCTTTCCTATTATGTTTAATGCTTGGTGACTCATCTTCTATTTCAGGGTTATCTTGCCTGCTGTCAACACGTTTAATCTGTGCCTCCAATTGCCAAGCCTCTTCTGCACATTCTAAGTTAACTGTCCTGTCATTAACATGGCTGATTTGGAATGTTTCTTCGCCTATTTCTGAGTTATCTTTCCTGTTGTCAACATGCACTATCTGTGCTTCAGCGAGGGATGGGCCCTTAGATACATCAAAGTTATTGTTACTGCTCTCCACCTGCTTGAACTGTAACCGAACAATTGAAGCATCTGTTATCACTCCAGCGTTGCCACTGGTGGTATCATCATCCACTTTGGTGGATCTGCTGTTTACTTCTAGCATTCCATTCACCACAGGGCTCAGATCAATACTAACCTTCTCTCCTACCAGATCACAAGTACCATCAGAGAGAGGATTGCCTGTGCTCACAGCATTCTCATAATTTACAACTGATGAAATGTTATGAGGCTTACCAGAATGACTTTGGTGAATTTGCTGCATAAATGTATGCCCCTCTTTTCCTGAAGCATCACGGAAGCTGTGAATTGTTTTTTCCCCATTCATCGCAACTCTTGGTACATCTACACTAAGATCTGTTGACTTCTTGGTGCACTGATCAAAGCGCTTTTGTTTTCCAGGAGATATTTCAGATGGCAACCACTCTTTAGAAACATCTACCTCTGCTGTTGCAAAATGATTACGTGTCTCTGCTAGAGGTGTTCCATGTGAAGCAGATGTTGGCAAATCTGCTAGAGGTCTTCCATGTGAAGCAGATGCTGGCAGATCTGCTAGAGGCCTTCCTTGTGAAGCAGATGCTGGGAGATCTGCTAGAGGTCTTCCATGTGAAGCAGATGCTGGCAGATCTGCTAGAGGTCTTTCATGTGAAGCAGATGCTGGCAGATCTGCTAGAGGTCTTCCATGTGAAGCAGATGCTGGCAGATCTGCTAGAGGTCTTCCATGTGAAGCAGATGCTGGCAGATCTGCTAGAGGTGTTCCATGTGAAGCAGATGCTGGCAGATCTGCTAGAGGTGTTCCATGTGAAGCAGATGCTGGCAGATCTGCTAGAGGTGTTCCATGTGAAGCAGATGCTGGCAGATCTGCTAGAGGTCTTCCTTGTGAAGCAGATGCTGGCAGATCTGCTAGAGGTCTTCCATGTGAAGCAGATGCTGGCAAATCTGCTAGAGGTCTTCCATGTGAAGCAGATGCCAGCAGATCTGTTAGAGGTCTTCCATGTGAAGCAGATGCTGGTAGATCTGCTAGAGGTCTTCCATGTGAAGCAGATGCTGGTAGATCTGCTAGAGGTCTTCCATGTGAAGCAGATGCTGGAAGATCTGCAGATGCTGGCAGATCTGCAAGAGCTTCTGGATCAGTTTGGTGTTGTTGACTCTTTCCACACAAGCCAGTGATAACATTTGCCACTTGTGGAATTCCACCATCCACAAAACTGGTTTCAGTCTTTCCTTCTGGAAATGTATCATCCACAAAACTGGAATCCATCTTCCCTTCTTTAAGTTTACCATCCACAAAAATGGTGTCAGTTTTCTCTTCTGAAAATGTATCATCCACAAAACTGGTTTTAGTCTTCCCTTCTGGAAATTTACCATCCATAAAACTGGTTTCAGTCTCCCTTTCTGAAAATTTACCATCTACAAAACTGGTTTCAGCCTTCCCTTCTGGAGAATGGCCATTCACAAAACTAGTATCCATCTTCCCTTCTGGACATTTACCATCCACAAAACCAAGTTCTGTCTTCTCGTTGGAGACCATACAAATCTTTCTTCCACTGAATGTACTAGTAAAGCTCTCCACAGCTGATTCATGATCTTCTGTGTATCCACCAGATTCACTAAGATTACCTACAATCTGGTTTTCCCTTAGACAAAGCCAATCATCTGCACCCCGTGAATCACATGCTCTGAGGGGATCAGTCTGTGGTTCTGTATAAATCACACACGAACTTTGAGTGTTTGTGGTTCTGGCAGCCAATACCTGTATCTGGGTGGCAATATGATCACTGCTTTCAAATGTATTATCACTGTGGTCTACTGTGTCATTATCCTGACTATCAAGAGATGTGCCTTCAAAGAAGATGGTTTGTAGCAGAGGTAATTGCTGTTTTACTTCCAATGCTGATGTCTTATTCACTGCATTTACATTAACTGAAAGCGCTTCTGATGGTACTTTGTGAGAAGCAACAACCACATCTGATGATCTTTTATCAGAAGAAACTGCTGATTTACTGCAGGAAGTAGCAGCAACAGCATTGATGTTGCACAGTTGACCATATATGTGACCCTGAGCTGATTTAAAAGACAATGTCTCAGATAGAGTTTGGCTGTGACATAGTGCACCATCTTCTTGAGATGTACCAGAAATGTTACCAGCTACCTGTATGTTCGGAATGTTATCTTCAAGTTGTCCACTGACAGGTGTGTCAGTTATGGGTTTCTTGGGAATGTTATGTTCCACGAATGTATCAAAACGTTTATCATTTACTTGTACATCAACAGACTTCTCTACCACTGGCATACTGACAGGTCTATAATTTTTCACTCTGTCACAAATATTAGAATCCACAGTTTCATCAACCAGGCCAGTGTCAATTATATCATCATGTGTACCAGCTAGGCCAGTGTCAATTACGTCATCATGTGTACCAGCTAGGACAGTGTCAATTATATAATCATGTATAGCAACTAGGCCAGTGTCAATTACATCCTTGGTTGTACCAACCAGGACAGTGTCAATTATACCATGTGGACCAACCAGGCCAGTCTCAATTATACCATGTGGACCAACCAGGCCAGTGTCAATTATATCATGTTTACCAACCAGGCCGGTGTCAATTATATCCTGTGTACCAACCAGGCCAGTGTCAATTATATCATGTGGACCAACCATGACAGTGTCAATTATATCATGTGGACCAACCAGGACAGGTTCAATTACATCCTTAGTTGTACCAACCAGGACAGTGTCAATTATATCACTTGGACCAACCAGGCCAGTGTCAATTATATCATGTGGACCAACCAGGGCAGTGTCAATTATATTATCTTGCATACCAACCAGGCCGGTGTCAATGATTTCCTTAGAAGTACCAACCAGGCCGGTGTCAATTATTTCTTTAGAAGTATCAACCAGGCCAGTGTCAATTATATCATGTGGACCAACCAGGCCAGTGTCAATTATATCATGTGGACCAACCAGGCCAGTGTCAATTATATCATGTGGACCAACCAGGCCAGTGTCAATTATATTATCTTGCATACCAACCAGGCTGGTGTCAATTATTTCCTTAGAAGTACCAACCAGGCCGGTGTCAATTATTTCCTTAGAAGTACCAACCAGGCCGGTGTCAATTATTTCTTTAGAAGTATCAACCAGGCCAATGTCAATTATATCATGTGGACCAACCAGGCCAGTGTCAATTATATCATGTGGACCAACCAGGCCAGGGTCAATTATATCATGTGGACCAACCAGGCCAGTGTCAATTATATCATGTGGACCAACCAGGCCGGTGTCAATTATTTCCTTAGAAGTACCAACCAGGCCGGTGTCAATTATATTATCTTGCATACCAACCAGGCCGGTGTCAATTATTTCCTTAGAAGTACCAACCAGACCGGTGTCAATTATTTCCTTAGAAGTACCAACCAGGCCGGTGTCAATTATTTCCTTAGAAGTACCAACCAGGCCGGTGTCAATTATTTCCTTAGAAGTACCAACCAGGCCGGTGTCAATTATATTATCTTGCATACCAACCAGGCCGGTGTCAATTATTTCCTTAGAAGTACCAACCAGGCCGGTCTCAATTATTTCCTTAGAAGTACCAACCAGGTCAGTGTCAATTATTTCCTTAGAAGTACCAACCAGGCCGGTGTCAATTATTTCCTTAGAAGTACCAACCAGGCCAGTGTCAATTATTTCCTTAGAAGGACCAACCAGGCCAGTGTCAATTATTTCCTTAGAAGTACCAACCAGGCCGGTGTCAATTATTTCCTTAGAAGTACCAACCAGGCCAGTGTCAATTATATCATGTGGACCAACTAGGCCAGTGTCAATTATATCATGTGGACCAACCAGGCTGGTGTCAATTATTTCCTTAGAAGTACCAGCCAGGCCGGTGTCAATTATTTCCTTAGAAGTACCAACCAGGCTGGTGTCAATTATTTCCTTAGAAGTACCAACCAGGCCGGTGTCAATTATTTCTTTAGAAGTATCAACCAGGCCAGTGTCAATTATATCATGTGGACCAACCAGGCCAGTGTCAATTATATCATGTGGACCAACCAGACCGGTGTCAATTATTTCCTTAGAAGTACCAACCAGGCCAGTGTCAATTATTTCCTTAGAAGTACCAACCAGGCCGGTGTCAATTATATCATGTGGACCAACCAGGCCAGTGTCAATTATATCCTTGGATGTACCAACCAGGCCGGTGTTAATTTTATCCTTGGATGTACCAATCAGGCCAGTGTCAATTATATCCTTGGATGTACCAACCAGGCCGGTGTCAATTTTATCCTTGGATGTACCAACCAGGCCAGTGTCAATTATATCCTTGGATGTACCAACCAGGCCAGTGTCAATTATATCCTTGGATGTACCAACCAGGCCAGTGTCAATTATATCCTTGGATGTACCAACCAGGCCAGTGTCAATTATATCATGTGGACCAACCAGGCCAGTGTCAATTATATCATGTGGACCAACCAGGCCAGTGTCAATTATATCCTTGGATGTACCAACCAGGCCAGTGTCAATTATATCCTTGGATGTACCAACCAGGCCAGTGTCAATTATATCATGTGGACCAACCAGGCCAGTGTCAATTATATCATGTTCACCAACCAGGCCAGTGTCAATTACATCATGTGGACCAACCAGGCCAGTGTCAATTACATCATGTGTACCAACCAGGACAGTGTCAATTATATCATGTTCACCAACCAGGACAGTGTCAATTATATCATGTTCACCAACCAGGCCAGTGTCAATTATATCATGTGTCCCCACCATGCCAGCATCAACAACATCCTCATGTTTAACAACCCCGAGACCATCCCAGTGTTGCTGTAATGAGTCAGGAGCACGAGGTGCTGAAGCAGGAAACCAGTCACTTGGACCAGTCACTTCTGTACATCGGGTCTTTCTCAGGCTTTCACTAAAAGAACTTACATTCCCAGCCCATTCAACATCCTCCACAGCTCGAGGGTTATCACTGTTCTGTACAAACCCAGAGGAAACAATCAATGATGACATAGTAACACTGTCTAATTGAAGCAATGAATCCTTGGTGATGGGTCCCTCACTTTCTTCAACACTCAGTGCAGCATCGTCAGCATTCGTGGGGATGTTCTGAATCCACTTGTCTGTCGTGCTAAACCTGCTACTACTTTCTTCAAGAATCAATGATGACATTCTAACACTGTCTGATTGAATCAATGAATCCTTGTTGGTAGGTCCCCCACTTTCTTCATCTCCCAGTGGAGCATCATCACCGTTCGTGGGGATGTTCTGAATCCACTTATTTGTTGTGCTAAAACTGTTTCTCCCTCCTGTAAATGCATCATCATCTGCTGTGCTGGTGCTGTGTTGGATCCAGCCAATTCTTTTGCTGAATCTGTCAATGCTTTCTTCTCCAGGAAGTGCACGGTCCTCTGCTTGTTTAGTAAACAGAACATCAGCTGCTTCATTGACTTCTTTCTTGACATCTAACACCTGATTGCTGACTAGAGAAACATTATCGGCAGCAAAATGCCAGCCACTGTTAATCACATCTTGTGATGGTGGGTCATTCAATTTACCATTTACTGGCTTACTGGGGTAGTTTCCATCCAGTGATGTGCCAGAAGTAATGTTCATTGCTGGTTTATTAGGGTGGATTTCATCCAGTGAACTGTTATCCGTTACTAATTTGTTGTTGTGGATTCCATCCATTGATATGCCAGAAATGTTAAACATTTTGTTGGGGTGGATTACATCTGGTGATATGCCAGAACTATTATCCATTACTGATTTGTTGTAGTGGATTTCATCCATTGATATGCCAGAACTATTATCCATTATTGGTTTATCAGAAAGATCATTCAGTGAAGTATCAAACCATTTATCATCTGCTCGTTTATTGCAGAGGTCACCATCCAGTTTAGCATGAACAAGTTCACCATCCAACGGTTTATTTAAAGTGGTACCAGTTTGTTTTTGGGAAACAACATTGTCCAATGATATATCTTCTGATGGTTTCATAGATATAACATTTCTTGGTTTTCTTGAAGTACCATCCGCTAGTTTGCCATCAGTTTTATCTAATGGTTTGTTCAATGTGTAGTCTGCTGGTTTGCCAGGAATTTCAATTGCAGATTCGACATAAGTGCTGTCTGCTGCCCTGCTAGAAGTGGCATCTTTAGCCCTGCTAGAAGTGGCATCTGATGGCCTGCTAGAAGTATCATCTGTAGCCTTGCTAGAAGTGGCATCTGATGGCCTGCTAGAAGTATCATCTGTAGCCTTGCTAGAAATATCATCACTAGCATTGCTAGAAGTATCATCTGTAGCCCTGCTAGAAGTATAACCTCCTTGCCTGCTAGACGTATCATCTGATGGCCTGCTAGAAGTATCATTTGATGGCCTGCTAGAAGTATCATCTAATGGCCTGCTAGAAATATCATCTGTAGCTCTACTAGAAGTATAAGCTGTAGCATTGCTATAAGTGGCATCTGTAGCCCTGCTAGAAGTATCATCTGTAGCTCTACTAGAAGTATTATCTTTCGCCCTGCTATAAGTGGCATCTGTAGCCCTGCTAGAAGTATCATCGGTAGTCTTACTAGAAGTATCATCTGGTGGCCTGCTAGAAGTATCATTTGATAACCTGATAGAAATATCATTTGGTCTGCAGGAAGTATCATCTGTAGCCTTGCTAGAAGTATCATTTGCTTGTCTGCTAGAACTATCATCTGTAGGTCTACTAGAAGTATCATCTTTCGCCCTGCTAGAAGTGGCATCTGAAGGCCTGCTAAGAGTATCATCTGATGGCCTGCAATAGGTATCATCTGATAACCTGACAGAAATTTCATCTGATGGCCTGCTAGAAATATCATCTGTAGCCTTGCTAGAAGTATCATCTGTAGCATTGCTAGAGGCATCATCTGCTTGTCTGCTAAAACTATCATCTGTAGCTCTGCTAGAAGTATCATCTTTCGCCCTGCTGGAAGTGGCATCTGATGGCCTGCTAGAAGTATCAGCTGTAGTCCTGCTAGAAGTATCATCAGTTGCCCTGCTAGAAATATCAGTAGCCCTGCTAGAAGTATCATCTGTAGCTCTACTAGAAGTATAATCTGTACTACTGCTAGAAGTTGCATCTGTAGTCATGCTAGAATTATCCTCTGCAGTTGCACTAGAAGTATCATCTGATGGCCTGCTAGAAGTATCATCTGCTTGTCTGCTAGAACTATTGTCTGGAGCTCTACTAGAAGTATCATCTGTAGCCCTGCTAGAAATGGCATCTGATGGCCTGTTAGAAGTATCATCTGATGGCCTGCTGAAAGTATCATATGTAGCTTTGCTAGAAGTACCATCTTTAGCTTGACTAGAAGTATCATCTGCAGCTTGACTAGAAGTATCATTTGTAGCTTGACTAGAAGTATCATCTGTAGCTTGACTAGAACTATCATCTGCAGCTTGACTAGAAGTATCATCTGTAGCTCTACTAGAAATGTCATCCGTGACTCTACTAGAAGTATCATCTGTAGCTCTAGAAGGTACATCTGATGGTCTGCTAGAAGTATCATATGATGGTCTGCTAGAAGTATCATATGCTGGTCTGCTAGAAGTATCATATGATGGTCTGCTAGAAATATCATCTGCTGGTCTGCTAGAAGTATCATCTGGTCTGCTAGAAGTATCATCTGCTGGCCTGCTAGAAGTATCATCTGCTGGTCTGCTAGAAGTATCATATGCTGGTCTGCTAGAAGTATCATATGCTGGTCTGCTAGAAGTATCATATGCTGGTCTGCTAGAAGTATCATATGCTGGTCTGCTAGAAGTATCATCTGCTGGTCTGCTAGAAGTATCATCTGCTGGTCTGCTAGAAGTATCATATGCTGGTCTGCTAGAAGTATCATATGCTGGTCCGCTAGAAGTATCATCTGCTGGTCTGGTAGAAATATCATCTGCTGGCCTGCTAGAAATATCATCTGCTGGTCTGCTAGAAATATCATCTGCTGGTCTGCTAGAAGTATCATATGCTGGTCTGCTAGAAGTATCATCTGCTGGTCTGCTAGAAGTATAATCTGCTGGTCTTGTAGAAATATCATCTGCTGGTCTGCTAGAAGTATCATCTGCTGGTCCACTAGAAGTATCATCTGGTCTACTAGAAGTATCATCTGTAGCTCTAGAAGGTACATCTTCTGATGGCCTGCTAGAAGTATCATCTGCTGGTCTGCTAGAAGTATTATCTGCTGGTCTGCTAGAAGTATCATCTGCTGGTCTGCTAGAAGTATCATCTGCTGGCCTGCTAGAAAAGTCACCTGCTGGTCTGTGAGAAATGTCTTCAGCTGGTCTACTGGAAAGCTGATCATTCTCTGACATATCCAGATGTACACCCACAGATATCATACCGGCTACACTGTTGTCCACTGGTACAGAAGACCCAGCATCAGATGGTAATCCCAGTGATGCATCAGGAAGCTGATCCCACACACCTCTGAGTTTTACAAGCTTGTCAGTTTGCACTAAAGAACCATGCGCAGCAGTTCTGACTTCTTTATCTCCTTCTGAACATGATGAACACCCTTCTGCATGTACTTTATCAGCATAGAAGTCTACATTCTTTAGAACCCCTTGCTGAATCGGTTCTTGGTCTGGTAAATTATTTTTCTGAACCGATTCTTGTTCTGAAAGTCTGGCATTCAGTGCTGTATCTGTATGCCGATCAGATGGAGCCAGATAGTGTTGAAGCTTATCCATTTGTGGTATAGGTTCAAGTATAGGAGCTGTGATGTCTTGATCTTCTTGAGGAGATGATGTAGACACTTTCATGTGTACTTTCTGAGTAAATACTCTGAACTCATTCTCATAGTCTTGATGAAACTGTTCTTCTTCTGGCAGCTTATTAATCAATGATGTACCTGTAAGTTTATCACCCAGCGATGTGTCAGCCAGTTGATCACTTATTGATCCATCAGTAAGTTTATCACTTATTGATGTGTTGGCAAATTTATCACTTATTGATGTGTTGGCAAGTTTATCACTTAATGATGCATTGGAAAGTTTATCACTCATTGATCTGTCCGCCAGTTTATCACTCATTGATCTATCGGCCAGTTTATCACTTACTGATGTGCTGGCAAGTTTATCACTTATTGATCTGTCGACAAGTTTATCACTTATTGATGTTTTGGCAAGTTTATTACCCAGTGATGTGTCAGCAAGTTTATCACCCAGTGATGTGTCAGCAAGTTTATCACCTAGCGATTTGTCAGTAAGTTTATCAACCAGCGATGTGTCAGTAAGTTTATCATTTATTGATGTGCTGGCAAGTTTATCACCCAGCGATGTATCAGTAAGTTCATCACCCAGCGATGTGTCAGTAAGTTTATCATTTATTGATGTATCGACAATTTTATCACCCAGTGATGTGTCAGCATGTTTATCACCCAGTGATGTGTCAGCAAGTTTATCACCCAGTGATGTGTCAGCAATTTTATCACCCAGTGATGTGTCAGCAAGTTTATCACCCAGTGATGTGTCAGCAAGTTTATCACCCAGTGATGTGTCAGCAAGTTTATCACCCAGTGATGTGTCAGCAAGTTTATCATCCAGTGATGTGTCAGCAAGTTTATCACATAGTGATGTGTCAGCAAGTTTATCACCCAGTGATGTGTCAGCATGTTTATCACCCAGTGATGTGTCAGCAAGTTTATCACCCAGTGATGTGTCAGTAAGTTTACCACACAGTGATTTGTCAGCAAGTTTATCACCCAGTGATGTGTCAGCAAGATTATCACCCAGTGATGTGTCAGCAAGTTTATCACCCAGTGATGTGTCAGCAAGTTTATCATCCAGTGATTTGTCAGCAAGTTTATCACCCAGTGATGTGTCAGCAAGTTTATCATCCAGTGATGTATCAGCAAGTTTATCACCCAGTGATGTGTGAGCAAGTTTATCATCCATTGATTTGTCAGTAAGTTTATCACCCAGTGATGTGTCAGCAAGTTTATCACCCAGTGATGTGTCAGTAAGTTTATCACCCAGTGATTTGTCAGCAAGTTTATCACCCAGTGATGTGTCAGCAAGTTTATCACCCAGCGATGTGTCAGCAAGTTTATAACCCAGTGATGTGTCAACAAGTTTATCACTCAGTGATGTGTAAGCAAGTTTATCACTCACTGATGAGTCAGAAAGTTTATCACTCAATGGAGCACATTTATCACCATCATGTTTGTCTGCGATTGTATCACTCAATGATGTATCAGTAAATTCATCATTCAATGATGTGTCAGCAAGTGTGACCTTCACTGATTTATCAGTAAATTTATCATGAAATAATTTATCAGCAACTTTATCACTCAATGATGTATCAGCAAGTTTATCACTCAATGGTGTATCAGGTTTTTCACTCAATGATGTATCAGCTAGTTTATCACTCAATAATGTATCAACAAGTTTATCACTCAATGATGTATCAGCATGTTTATCATTCAATGATGTATCAGCAAGTTTATCACTCAATGATGTATCAGCAAGTTCATCATCCCATGATGCATCGGCAAGTTTATCATTAAATGATGTATCAGCAAGTTTATCATTCAATGATGGTTCAGTAAGATGATCACCAGCTTGATTGTCTGAGAGTTTTTCACTCAATGGTATATCACCATGTTTATCACTCAATGATGTATCAGCAAGTTTATCACTCAATGATGTATCAGCAAGTTTATCACTCAATAATGTATCAGCAAGTTTATCACTTAGTGATGTATTAAATTTATCAATCAGTGATCTATCAGTCAGATGATCACCAACTTGTTTGTCTAAGAGTTGATCACCCAGTGATCTATCAGGCAGCTGATCACCAACTTGTTTGTCCAAGAGTTGATCATCCAGTGATGTGTCAGTCAGATAATCACCAACTTGTTTGTCTAACAGTTGATTACCCAGTGATGTGTCAGACCTCTTGTCGACTGATCCAGCATGATGCTCTCCATGCCTCATGTGTGGTTGCTCTGGCAATACTTTTGTGTCATCTCCACCAACACAACCAGGCCTAGACTGACATCCACTGTCAGTGCTGATGACAACTGATGCCTTATTTATAAACTCCACTTGATTGATGCCTCTGTTTTGATCCAAGTGATCAAATGCTATACACGTTGGTGGCGTTTCGATAAACTCCACTTGATTTATGACACCTCTGGGTCCAGATCTATCGAACATGTCATAAACTGGTGGTTTATTTATTATCTCTTGATTTATGCCACTGCTCTGATCAGAATCATCATTAAATGATATAAACATTCTTGGGTTCTTTATAAACTCCACTTGATTTATACCAGTTCTCGTTGCAGATTCATCATAATCTGCAGTTGTTGGAGTGAATAATCCTGTAGTTGTTGGAGTGACTAATCCTGCAGTTGTTGGAGTGACTAATCCTGCAGTTGTTGGAGTGACTAATCCTGCAGTTGTTGGAGTGACTAATCCTGCAGTTATTGGAGTGACTAATCCAGCAGGTGTTGGAGTGACTAATCCTGCAGTTGTTGGAGTGACTAATCCTGCAGTTGTTGGAGTGACTAATCCTGCAGTTGTTGGAGTGACTAATCCTGCAGTTGTTGGAGTGACTAATCCTGCAGATGTTGGAGTGACTAATCCTGCAGTTGTTGGAGTGACTAATCCTGCAGTTGTTGGAGTGACTAATCCTGCAGTTGTTGGAGTGACTAATCCTGCAGTTATTGGAGTGACTAACCCTGTAGCTGTTGGAGTGACTGATCCTGCAGTTGTTGGAGTGACTAATCCTGCAGTTGTTGGAGTGACTGATGCTGCAGTTGTTGGAGTGGTTAATCCTGTAGCTGTTGGAGTGACCAATCCTGCAGTTGTTGGAGTGATTAATCCTGCAGTTGTTGGAGTGACTAATCCTGCAGTTGTTGGAGTGACTAATCCTGCAGTTGTTGGAGTGGCTAATCCTGCAGCTGTTGGAGTGACCAATCCTGCAGCTGTTGGAGTTACCAATTCTGCAGTTGTTGGAGCGACTAATCCTGCAGGTGTTGGAATGACTAATCCTGCAGGTGTTGGAATGACTAATCCTGCAGTTGTTGGAGTGACTAACCCTGCAGTTGTTGGAGTGGCTAATCCTGCAGCTGTTGGAGTGACCAATCCTGCAGCTGTTGGAGTTACCAATTCTGCAGTTGTTGGAGCGACTAATCCTGCAGGTGTTGGAGTGACTAATCCTGCAGTTGTTGGAGTGACTAACCCTGTAGTTGTTGGAGTGACTAATCCTGCAGTTGTTGGAGTGACTAATCCTGCAGTTGTTGAAGTGACTAATCCTGCAGTTGTTGGAGTGACTAACCCTGCAGTTGTTGGAGTCACTAATCCTGCAGTTGCAGAAGTGACTAAACCTTTAGTTGCTGGAGTGACTAATCCTGTTGCTGCGGTAGTTACTCCCGTAACAACTGCAGTGGCCAATCCTGGGATTACAGTAGCAGTTGTTGTAATAGTTAATCCTGTGTTTGCAGCGGCACTTGATGCTGCTGCTGTGGCAGAAAAGTCTGTACTTGCAGCAACTGCTGATCCTCTTGATGTTGAGGTTAATCCTGATCCAGCAGCAACATTTGATCCAGTACTTGCAGCTGGGGTTACTCTTACACCTGCCACTGGAGTTACTCCTGATGCTGCAGAAATCAACCCTGAAGATTCTGCTGCAGATACAACTGCCTTACTATCAGATTCTAGCGGTGTTACCGTACTCTCTACATAATCACCTGTGCTTATGCTCTGCCTGTCTCCCAACTGACTTTGACAAGAGGATAATAGTGTATCTACTCTAAAATCCTTTCTGACCATCACTGTTGCTTTCACCCCATCACTGTGCAGATCAGCATTTTCATGATCACTTTTATCTATGCCCTCTTCAGACAATGCCTTTGCAAAAAAGTCTTCCCTGGCAGTTGGAGTTTGCTTTACTCTATCTATAAGCTGTTGGGCGATTTCAGCTGTCAATGGGTGTAGATCCTTTGGCAGCTGGCTAGGGGACAATTCATTGACAACAAGGTCCTCTGTGACAGCCTGCACTGTTTGTGACCCATCTATAAACAGGTGGCAACTGTCATGGTCACTTTCACCCATGATCTGCCCAGCTTCAAACTGACTTTGTCTGCCAGATGATGTATTCACAACCTGGTTCAGGCAGGTATCCAAGGCATTCTCTTCACTGACAAACTGACTTTGTCTGCCAGATGATGTATTCACAACCTGGTTCAGGGAGGTATCCAAGGCATTCTCTTCACTGACAAACTGACTTTGTCTGCCAGATGATGTATTCACAACCTGGTTCAGGGAGGTATCCAAGGCATTCTCTTCACTGACAAACTGACTTTGTCTGCCAGATGATGTATTCACAACCTGGTTCAGGGAGGTATCCAAGGCATTCTCTTCACTGACAAACTGACTTTGTCTGCCAGATGATGTATTCACAACCTGGTTCAGGGAGGTATCCAAGGCATTCTCTTCACTGACAAACTGACTTTGTCTGCCAGATGATGTATTCACAACCTGGTTCAGGGAGGTATCCAAGGCATTCTCTTCACTGATAAACTGACTTTGTCTGCCAGATGATGTATTCACAACCTGGTTCAGGGAGGTATCCAAGGCTTTCTCTTCACTGACAAACTGACTTTGTCTGCCAGATGATATATTCACAACCTTCAGGGAGGTATCCAAGGCATTCTCTTCACTGACAAAGAGTGAGTGCAATCCACTGTCAAATGACTCAGATTTCTCCATGGTAAAGACATTCTGGTGTTCATCAACACTGTTGGATTCTCCTGATGTCTTCAAGTCTAAAGATCCTGAATTATTAGCTGGAGACACCTGGTGTAATGTGTTGTTGGCAACTTCCATAAGATGAGGCTTTTCATTGTCATATAACAGAGGTGAGATTTGATTATCTGGATTGTCAGATGTGGGAGGTGTTTTACTATCTTGACTGTCAGATGTGACTAGCGTTATTTTACTGTCAGATGTGTGAGGTGTTATTTTAGTGCCAGATGTAACTGGTGTTATTTTAGTGTCTTGACTGTCAGATGTGACTGGCGTTATTTTAGTGTTTTGACTGTCAGATGTGACTGGTGTTATTTTAGTGACTTGACTGTCAGATGTGACTGGTGTTATTTTAGTGACTTGAGTGTCAGATGTGACTGGTATTATTTTATTGTCTTGACTGTCAGATGTGACTGGTGTCATTTTAGTGTCTTGACTGTCATATGTGACTGGTGTTATTTTAGTGTCTTGACTGTCAGATGTGACTGGTGTTATTTTAGTGTCTTGAATTTTAGATGTGACTAGTGTTATTTTAGTGTATTGACTGTCAGATGTGACTGGTGTTATTTTAGTACCTTGACTGCCAGATGTGACTGGTGTTATTTTAGTCCCTTGACTGTCAGATGTGACTGGTGTTATTTTAGTGTCTTGACTGTCAGATGTGACTGGTGTTATTTTAGTGTCTTGACTGTCAGATGTGACTGGTGTTATTTTAGTGCCTTGACTGTCAGATGTGACTGGTGTTATTTTAGTCCCTTGACTGTCAGATGTGACTGGTGTTATTTTAGTGTCTTGACTGTCAGATGTGACTGGTGTTATTTTAGTGTCTTGACTGTCAGATGTGACTGGTGTTATTTTAGTGCCTTGACTGTCAGATGTGACTGGTGTTATTTTAGTGTCTTGACTGTCAGATGTGACTGGTGTTATTTTAGTGTCTTGACTGTCAGATGTGACTGGTGTTATTTTAGTGTCTTGACTGTCAGATGTGACTGGTGTTATGTTGCTGTCAGATGTGACTGGTGTTATTTTAGTACCTTGACTGTCAGATGTGACTGGTGTTATTTTAGTGTCTTGACTGTCAGATGTGACTGGTGTTATGTTGCTGTCAGATGTGACTGGTGTTATTTTAGTACCTTGACTGTCAGATGTGACTGGTGTTATTTTAGTACCTTGACTGTCAGATGTGACTGGTGTTATTTTAGTGCCTTGACTGTCAGATGTGACTGGTGTTATTTTAGTGTCTTGACTGTCAGATGTGACTGGTGTTATTTTAGTGTCTTGACTGTCAGATGTGACTGGTGTTATTTTAGTGTCTTGACTGTCAGATGTGACTGGTGTTATGTTGCTGTCAGATGTGACTGGTGTTATGTTGCTGTCAGATGTGACTGGTGTTATTTTAGTACCTTGACTGTCAGATGTGACTGGTGTTATTTTAGTGTCTTGACTGTCAGATGTGACTGGTGTTATGTTGCTGTCAGATGTGACTGGTGTTATGTTACTGTCAGATGTGACTGATGTTATGTTACTGTTAGATGTGACTGGTGTTATTTTAGTGTCTTGACTGTCAGATGTGACTGGTGTTATTTTAGTGTCTTGACTATCAGATGTGACTGGTGTTATGTTACTGTCAGATGTGACTGATGTTATGTTACTGTTAGATGTGACTGGTGTTATTTTAGTGTCTTGACTGTCAGATGTGACTGGTGTTATTTTGGTGCCTTGACTGTCAGATGTGACTGGTGTTATTTTAGTGTCTTGACTGTCAGATGGGACTGGTGTTATGTTACTGTCAGATGTGACTGATGTTATGTTACTGTTAGATGTGACTGGTGTTATTTTAGTGTCTTGACTGTCAGTAGTGACTGGTGTTATTTTAGTGCCTTGACTGTCAGATGTGACTGGTGTTATATTAGTGTCTTGACTGCCATATGTGACTGGTGTTATTTTAGTGTCTTGACTGTCAGATGTGACTGGTGTTATTTTAGTGTCTTGACTGTCAGGCGTGACTGGTGTTATGTTACTGTCAGATTTGACTGGTGTTATGTTACTGTCAGATGTGACTTGTATTAATTTAGTGTCTTGACTGTCAGGTGTGACTGGTGTTATTTTAGTGTCTTGACTGTCAGATGTGACTGGTGTTATGTTACTGTCAGATGTGACTGGTGGTATGTTACTGTCAGATGTGACTGGTGTAATGTTACTGTCAGATTTGACTGGTGTTATGTTACTGTCAGATGTGACTGGTGTTATTTTAGTGCCTTGACTGTCAGATGTGACTGGTGTTATTTTAGTGCTTTGACTGCCAGATGTGACTGGTGTTATTTTAGTGTCTTGACTGTCAGATGTGACTGGTGTTATTTTAGTGTCTTGACTGTCAGATGTGACTGGTGTTATGTTACTGTCAGATGTGACTGGTGTTATATTAGTGTCTTGGCTGCCAGATGTGATTGGTGTTATTTTAGTATCTTGACTGTCAGATGTGACGTGTGTTATGTTGCTGTCAGATGGGACTGGTGTTATGTTACTGTCAGATGTGACTGGTGCTATTTTAGTGTCTTGACTGTCAGATTTGACTGGTGTTATGTTACTGTCAGATGTGACTGGTGTTATGTTACTGTCAGATGTGACTGGTGTTATGTTACTGTCAGATGTGACTGGTGTTATGTTGCTGTCAGATGGGACTGGTGTTATTTCAGTGTCTTGACTGTCAGATGTGACTGGTGTTATTTTAGTGTCCTGACTGTCAGATTTGACTGGTTTTATTTTAGTGTCTTGACTGTCAGATGTGACTGGTGTCATTTTAGTGTCTTGACTGTCAGATGAGACTGGTGTTATGTTACTGTCAGATTTGACTGGTGTTATGTTACTGTCAGATGTGGCTGGTGTAATTTTAGTGTCTTGACTGTCAGTAGTGACTGGTGTTATTTTAGTGTCTTTGCTGTCATGTGTGACTGGTGTTATTTTAGTATCTTGACTGTCAGATGTGACTGGTGTTATTTTAGTGTCTTGACTGTCAGGTGTGACTGGTGTTATTTTAGTGTCTTGACTGTCAGATGTGACTGATGTTATGTTACTGTCAGATGTGACTGGTGTTATGTTACTGTCAGATGGGACTGGTGTTATTTTAGTGCCTTGACTGTCAGATGTGACTGGTGTTATGTTACTGTCAGATGTGATTGGTGTTATGTTATTGTCAGATGTGACTGGTGATATGTTACTGTCAGGTGTGACTGGTGTTATGTTACTGTCAGATGTGACTGGTGTTATGTTACTGTCAGATTTGACTGGTGTTATTTTACTGTCTTGACTGTCAGATGTGACTGTTGTTATTTTAGTGTCAGATGTGACTGGTGTTATTTTACACTCTTGACTGTCAGATATGACTGGTGTTATTTTAGTGTCTTGACTGTCAGATGTGACTGGTGTTATGTTAATGTTAGATTTAACTGGTGTTATGTTTCTGTCATATGTGACTGGTGTTATGTTACTGTCAGATGTGGCTGGTGTTATTTTAGTGTCTTGACTGTCAGATGTGACTGGTGTTATTTTAGTGTCTTGACTGTCAGATGTGACTGGTGTTATTGTAGTGTCTTGACTGTCAGATGTGACTGGTGTTACATTACTGTCAGATTTGACTGGTGTTATGTTACTGTCAGATGTGACTGGTATTATTTTAGTGTCTTGATTGTCAGATGTGACTGGTGTTATTTTAGTGTCTTGACTGTCAGATGTGACTGGTGTTATTTTAGTGTCTTGACTGTCAGATGTAACTGGTGTTATTTTAGTGTCCTGACTATCAGATGTGACTGGTGTTATTTTAGTGTCTTGACTGCGAGATGTGACTGGTGTTATTTCAGTGTCTTGACTGTCAGACATGACTGGTGTTATTTTAGTGTCTTGACTGTCAGATTTGACTGGTTTTATTTTAGTGTCTTGACTGTCAGATATGACTGGTGTCATTTTAGCATCTTGACTGTCAGGTGTGACTGGTGTTATGTTACTGTCAGATGTGACTGGTGTTATTTTAGTGCCTTGACTGTCAGATGTGACTGGTGTTATTTTAGTGTCTTGACTGTCAGATGTGACTGGTGTTATTTTAGTGTCTTGACTGTCAGATGTGACTGGTGTTATTTTAGTGTCTTGACTGTCAGATGTGACTGGTGTTATGTTACTGTCAGATGTGACTGGTGGTATGTTATTGTCAGATGTGACTGGTGTTATGTTACTGTCAGATGTGACTGGTGTTACGTTACTGTCAGATGGGACTGGTGTTATTTTAGTGCCTGTACTGTCAGTAGTGACTGGTGTTATTTTAGTGTCTTGACTGTCAGATGTGACTGGTGTTATGTTACTGTCAGATGTGACTGGTGGTATGTTACTGTCAGATGTGACTGGTGGTATGTTACTGTCAGATGTGTTTGGTGTTATGTTTCTGTCAGATGTGACTGGTGTTACATTACTGTCAGATGTGACTGGTGTTATTTTAGTGTCCTGACTGTCAGATGTGACTGGTATTATTTTAGTGTCTTGGCTGACAGATGTAACTGGTGTTATTTTAGTGTCCTGACTATCAGATGTGACTGGTGTTATTTTAGTGTCTTGACTGCGAGATGTGACTGGTGTTATTTCAGTGTCTTGACTGTCAGACATGACTGGTGTTATTTTAGTGTCTTGACTGTCAGATTTGACTGGTTTTATATTAGTATCTTGACTGTCAGATGTGACTGGTGTCATTTTAGCAGCTTGACTGTCAGATGTGACTGGTGTTATGTTACTGTCAGATGTGACTGGTGTTATTTTAGTGCCTTGACTGTCAGATGTGACTGGTGTTATTTTAGTGTCTTGACTGTCAGATGTGACTGGTGTTATTTTAGTGTCTTGACTGTCAGATGTGACTGGTGTTATGTTACTGTCAGATGTGACTGGTGGTATGTTATTGTCAGATGTGACTGGTGTTATGTTACTGTCAGATGTGACTGGTGTTACGTTACTGTCAGATGGGACTGGTGTTATTTTAGTGCCTGTACTGTCAGTAGTGACTGGTGTTATTTTAGTGTCTTGACTGTCAGATGTGACTGATGTTATTTTAGTGTCTTGACTGTCAGATGTGACTGGTGTTATGTTACTGTCAGATGTGACTGGTGTTATGTTACTGTCAGATGTGACTGGTGGTATGTTACTGTCAGATGTGTTTGGTGTTATGTTACTGTCAGATGTGACTGGTGTTACGTTACTGTCAGATGTGACTGGTGTTATTTTAGTGTCTTGACTGTCAGAAGTGACTGGTGTTATTTTAGTGTCTTGACTGTCAGATGTGACTGGTGTTATTTTAGTGTCTTGACTGTCAGTAGTGACTGGTGTTATTTTAGTGTCTTGACTGTCAGATGTGACTGATGTTATTTTAGTGTCTTGACTGTCAGATGTGACTGGTGTTATGTTACTGTCAGATGTGACTGGTGTTACATTACTGTCAGATGGGACTGGTGTTATTTTAGTGTCAGATGTGCCTGGTGTTTTACTGTCAGATGCAACTGGTGTTATTTTAAACTCTTGATTGACAGATGTGACTGGTGTTATTTTACTGTCTTGACTGTCAGATGTGATGGGTGTTATTTTATTGTCAGATGTGACTGGTGTTATTTTATTGTCAGATGTGACGGGTGTCATTGTACTGTCATATGTGACTGGTGGTATTGTATTATCTTGACCGTCAGATGTAACAGGTGTTATTTTACTGTCTTGACTGTCATATGTGACTGGTGTTATTTTACTGTCAGATGTGACTGGTGTTATTTTAGTGTCAGATATGACTGGCGTTATTTTACTGTCAGATGTGCCTGGTGTTATTTTACTCCTATCAGTATCAGATATGGGATGTATTAATGTAGACATGTCAATTTCAGAAGGCTGAGGTGTCTCCTGATGGACTGGTATTCTACCATCTCTATTAACGCTGCAAATGTCTTGTACCGAAACATCGGCCATTGTTTCCCCAAAACTGTCCATCTCAGATGTTGCAGGCTCCTGGCTATGTTGACTACCATCTGTGGCATTGTTAGAATTAAACACTGAAATCGCTTTGCTCAAATGCTGACTTTCAACATAGGATACTTTCTTGACTTCCCCAGCAGTAGGGGACTCCTGTACTGGAATGTTCTCTCGACTTGTTCCGACTCGCTCACCATCGTTTCTGAGTGAGCATATCTGAAGACTGCCTTCATGCCCGTTGTGTGACATTATTGCAGCATCAGTAACTTTGGTAGCCTCTGGAAAATGTGTCTTTATGAGGTCGTGATCTACTGCTGGTACTCCTGGCTGGAATGTTATGCTAGATGATCTACTAGCAAGCTGCGTCCCTGAGAGTAAGTCTGACTCTCCTTGGTTAGTTTCATTTGAAACATTCTGGTTGATTAAATCACCTTCTTCAATCCTCTCCATGTCAGAGGACCTCAAATATTTCAGTGCTCCTGTGATAACCTGAGATGGATTATCTTCTGATGAAGTACAGCTCTGTACGGCAGCACTGCTGGCTTCTGGTTCTCCTTGGCAGCCTGTAACAGACTGCAGCATCTCTCCAGGCGGGAGAAGATCCACTGAGCCAGTGTTGAATCCTCCATCAGTAACCACCTTTGGTAAATCAACATCCTTATCTTCATGTTGGATGAAAACTGCTGAAGGATTTCCAGTGCCATTTGTAATATCCTGTGTCATAACCGTGCTTACTGTTACAGGATGAGTTGCCCAATTCTCTTCTGAGTCCTTTACAGAAGTATCAATATCATTAATGACAGTCTGAATGATACTCACTGTTACTGGATGGATTACATTATTCTCTTTCAAGTCTCTCAAACCTGTACCAAGCTGTTCTGTTGTGTCATCTGCTGTACTTTTCAGTTTGGCATCTGGACATTTCTCCACAGGCAATAAATCAGACTCCCCAACAGGGGAAGCTGGAGTTTGGACTAAACCTGCATGAAATGATTCAATGTATTGACCTGTAAGACAGTGGCGCCCACCTGTGCTGTGTGCTCCATCAACTGCAATAAGCTTTTGCAAATCTTCATCCACGGTAGAAAAATGCTCAGCCCTACCAACAGTTTCCCTGGCTGGTCTATCATGGTTAAGTTCCTCATGCTGTCCTGCTAGAACATCCACATGAGTCATGTCTGTGGTATCATCCTGTGTTATACATTGCTGATCTGTTACACTGGGGCCAACATCTGGTAAACCTTCCTTCCATTCATCTTGAGCTTTGGGTAAGTGTTCATTTCTTTCATTCTGTGAAGCTGCATTGTCTGGTAGGTGGTGTGTCTCATCACGAGTAGGAATGGGTGTCACATCTGCTGGATGGCTTGTACCATTGTGATAGGCAGGGACTGAAATATCTGAGTTTCTTTCATCGTAACAGAAAGGGAATTTACTGTTGGAGTTGTTAAGTATGCCATCATGCAAGTTAGGGACTGTACTGTCAGCCTCTTTATTTGTTCCTTCATGTGGGAAAGATACTGTACTGTCAGCCTTTTCATATGTCCCATTATGTGAGAGGAAGAAATCACTGTCAGCCTTTTGATTTGTCCCATTATCTGAGAGAGGGACAGCACTGTCACCCTTTTCATTTGTTCTTTTATATGAAAGTAGAACAGTACTGTCTGATTTGTTGTATATTCCATTGTGTGAGAGAGGGACAGTACTGTCTGATTTGTTATATATTCCATTGTGTGATAGAGGGACAGTACTGTCTGATTCGTTACATATTCCATTGTGTGAGAGAGGGACAGTACTGTCTGACTTCTGATAAAAGTCATCTAGTTCTTTACCCAGTTTTGCAGAAAGAACATCACTTTTGCCATCGCCTGGGCTTATGTATTCATCAGAAAGAACATCCGGTTCTCTAACCAGTTTTACAGAAACAATGCTACTTTTGCCATCGCCTGGGCTTACGTATTCATCAGAAAGAATATCCGGTTCTCTACCCAGTTTTGCAGAAACAACGACACTTTTGCCATCACCTGGGCTTATGTACTCATCAGAAACAACATCCGGTTCTCCACCCAGTTTTGTAGAATCAACACCACTTTCACTCTCATCCGACTTTTGGCTTCCATTAGCAGAAACACCCAGTTCTTTGTCACTTCCAGTCAGACTGGAGTCACCACTGACAACAGAACCTACACTTTGATGGAAACTGTCATTCTCTTTTACTGCTCTAATGTCAACACAATTTGAAACACTATCCAGAGTTTGTAAATCCGAATAAGGAATGTGCTGTTCTTTGGAATTGTAACATGTCTCCTGTAATGCAAAACAATTGGTAAAAAACAACACCCTGCAGATTTCAACAAGTCAAATGACACTTGTAGATTTAAAGAACTGGTCAAATAACACCCTTTAGATTAAAACAATTGGACAAATAACACCATGTAATGTAAAACAATTGGTCACTTAACACCAGTGCCATGATCCATGCTGATCTCCCCTAGGTAAAATATGATGTATATGGCTGTTAGGGTAGGGGTTGAGCCAGGACTAAGTGTGCCTAGCATGGTTAGATGATGGGGCATGGTTAGATGATGGGGCATGGTTAGATGATGGGGCATGGTTAGATGATGGGGCATGGGTTTGATGTGAATAAGATGAAGCTCAGGACAAAGTGTTTGTAGCATGGTTAGATGATGGGGCATGATTAGATGATGGGGCATGGGTTTGATGTGAATAAGATGAAGCTCAGGACAAAGTGTTTGTAGCATGGTTAGATGATGGGGCATGGTTAGATGATGGGGCATGGTTAGATGGGGCATGGATTTGATGTGAATAAGATGAAGCTCAGAACAAAGTGTTTGTAGTATGGTTAGATGATGGGGCATGGTTAGATGATGGGGCATGGTTAGATGATGGGGCATGGTTAGATGATGGGGCATGGTTAGATGATGGGGCATGGTTAGATGATGGGGCATGGTTAGATGATGGGGCATGGTTAGATGATGGCGCATGGGTTTGATGTGAATAAGATGAAGCTCAGGACAAAGTGTTTGTAGCATGGTTAGATAATGGGGCATGGTTAGATGATGGAGCATGGTTAGATGATGGGGCATGGTTAGATGATGGGGCATGGTTAGATGATGGGGCATGGTTAGATGATGGGGCATGGTTAGATGATGGGGCATGGTTAGATGATGGGGCATGGTTAGATGAAGGGGCATGGTTAGATGATGGGGCATGGTTAGATGATTGGGCATGGTTAGATGATGTGGCATGGGTTTGATGTGAATAAGATGAAGCTCAGGACAAAGTGTTTGTAGCATGGTTAGATGATGGGGCATGGTTAGATGATGGAGCATGGTTAGATGATGGGGCATGGTTAGATGATGGGGCATGGATTTGATGTGAATAAGATGAAGCTCAGAACAAAGTGTTTGTAGCATGGTTAGATGATGGGGCATGGTTAGATGATGGGGCATGGTTAGATGATGGGGCATGGTTAGATGATGGGGCATGGTTAGATGATGGGGCATGGTTAGATGACGGGGCATGGATTTGATGTGAATAAGATGAAGCTCAGAACAAAGTGTTTGTAGCATGGTTAGATGATGGGGCATGGTTAGATGATGGGGCATGGTTAGATGATGGGGCATGGTTAGATGATGGGGCATGGTTAGATGATGGGGCATGGTTAGATGATGGGGCATGGTTAGATGATGGGGCATGGTTAGATGATGGGGCATGGATAGATGATGGGGCATGGATTTGATGTGAATAAGATGAGCTCAGAACAAAGTGTTTGTAGCATGGTTAGATGATGGGGCATGGTTAGATGATGGGGCATGGATTTGATGTGAATAAGATGAAGCTCAGAACAAAGTGTTTTTAGCATGGTTAGATGATGGGGCATGGTTAGATGATGGGGCATGGTTAGATGATGGGGCATGGTTAGATGATGGGGCGTGGATTTGATGTGAATTAGATGAAGCTCAGGACAAAATGAGTAACTGAAAAGTCAATGAGAATGCATGATTATTTGGGGAAAAGATGGCATGAAAGATGTTTCACAATGGCAAAGTCCTGTATAAATAAAAATACTGATGTTGTGAGAATGGAGGTCTTGCCTTAGTATTTGTGTATTACATATTTTATATTATAGATTACATAGTTCAGGAATTGTGTATGATAAGAATAATAGGAAATAATAAATGAATAACACTTAGTTCTGTGATACTTGGAGTGAGCTATATTTATGTTAGGAGGCTGCTAGAAGTTTATGAAAAGGAGCTTCATGACACTGTAATGTAAAATAACGGGTCACCACTGAAGATTACAACAAATGGCCATATAAAGTCCTGTAGATTAAAATAACTGGTCACATGAAACTGTAGATTAAAACAACTGGTCATATAAGACCCTGTAGATGAAACCAATTGGTCAATTAAGACACTGTAGATTAAAACAATTGGCCAAATGACACCCTGTAAATTAAAACAATCAGTCAAATAGTAAGTTGTAACAATTAATGGTGCTTTTTCATCCTGTAATGTAAAACAACTGGTAAAGTAACACTCTTTAATGCAAGATAATTGGTCAAATAAAATTGAGTACTGAAAAAATTTAACATAATACATTGTACAGTAAAACAACTAGTAAAATAAAAACACAAAATACATAACATTTGACCATATTTTACCATGTACAATAAGACAACATTTAGCACTATAAAAAAAATGAGACAGTGATTATTCAACACCTTATAAAATAACACATTAAAATATCACACTAGAGTATAATTTTTATACTGTAAAACACATTACAATCGGCATGTTAGCAGAGTTGATAGGTCACTGATCATGTCATGAGCTTGAGGCAGACAAGGGTTTGACACCCAGGCTTGTCACTTGCTAAGTGTGGGAACGATTCACCACCTATTTCTCTATGCACTGAGGCCTACAAAATATAATGGCCCTATCCCATTGGTCAAATAATGTTGGCTACATGACAAACCCATACCAGGAAACTGCTTTAGGACAAATATATTTAAAAAAATCATATTACATATTCTGTTTGAGATTGAACAGTCAACGTTTAAAAAAAATCCAGTCACTACATTCCCAAGCTAACATACAGAAAGTTTTAAATCTCACATCCTGCTATGGTTTTTGTTTCTATTTATTCAGCATGGATGCCAAGGGTCGGCTCAGAATGATCTAGTGAAGGGCTGTGGTAGATGAGATGCACAAAAGCAGATCAGAGTTGGGGAACTTGATCAAAGATGGCTGTGAAGCAGAAAATAGCATGCTATTATATGAACTTTACCAAGGGTGGCCCTGAGGTCGAAAGGCTCTGTTGTTATCTTAACATGGTATCAGGACATGGTCATGTAACTCTCTGATTTTTTTAAACAGTATTAATTTTAAGAGTTAGGGTCATATCAAAGCTTTACTAATTATGTAGATAGGTAGAAAGGGAATACTTTAAAAACTATAACCAGAACACAAGGAAACTAATATTGGTGACATTGGCCCTGAAGTCAAAAGACTATGTTGTTATCTTAACATGGTATAAGGACATGGTCATTTTTCTCTCTGACCTTTTATACAATGTTAATTTTAAGAGTTATGGTCTTTTCAAAGCTTTACTAAGCTTTACTACTAACCTGTACGACATGAGAGACCCTACCAGAAGCTATGCTACTGACAATACAGATCATGAGAATATGCAGGCTCTTCTATCTCCTCAAGATGGATACACAACAGAATGGTGATATTTCACAACCAAGAAGAAGACTAATGTGAACAAAGAACAAATATGCAACACTTACGGGAGTTACAGGCGTGGAGGATGTAGATCTGTCAAGTTGTCCCGGTTGTTCAGCAGACGTGTGAATACCAGGAGAAAATCCTCCTTGGAAGACGGCACCACCATTCTGTAAACCATTTGACAGGGCATCCTCATGAGCAGAGATTTCCTGGGTAGGTAAATAACTGCTTCGAAGCTTCTGCGACTGCACAACCCCAGATACAAAACTAGCATCAGGCACTGGCTGTTCTGGACCAACGCTGGATACCCATGTAGGCAATGTGTGAGGTTTTTGAACTGCATCTTTCTGTCCACCCAATGTTGCTGGAACATATTCTTGTAACTCCTCAAGACGTGGCTGACGCAAACCTTTCTGCAGAACCTGCATAGCCAATAGAGAAGGGACACAATCACTAACAGAACTTCATCATTAGCAGCACAACTGACCGTGCTGAGTGGTGCTGGCAATCATGGTTCTCAACATACATATACCTTGTGTTGTTGATACATCTGACCACTGGCCATCTTCTCGTGTCACAGTCACTAAAGAAGAAAATCAGGTCTCATGAACTTACATGCAACAGAAAAGTTGTCAGAATACTGTGGACCAAGAAGAACAAGCACACTGCCATTCTGCAAAACATGAACCTTGAAGAAAGCATCGTGTTTCAGGAACTGAACTAATATGGCCATATTAAAGGTCTGCTGAATGTTGAGCAGCCCTCACCAAACCTGACACCCCACAATGTGCCAATGGATTCGGCAGAGGAGAGCAATTGGGAGGGTACAAGATTTATCCTGGTGTGAAGAAATACAACCTAAGACTAAATGTCAGGGCAGGGCAGGCCAGGCTCTAAGATTTGGTCTGCAATTGGTCTAGGATCAAAACTCAAACAGGTGGACAGTTAGAGCATTGCTTTGCTGATCCGGCAGCTTGTCTTCTTTAAGATGTATTGATGTTACTTTTCCTCTGGAGTAAACTAGGCAGGCCAAGAGAGAGACCAAGCTGCATAGGCAACTCATGGTCTTTGCAATTCAGCCCAGGCTTTGTGCTATGAAGAGGTATAACTCCATCCCTGGTCTTACTGCCATGAGTTGTAGTTACTATGCCTGTTTTGAAGCACAGTGTAACAAACTATCCTCTGTCAAGACGGCCAGGTGCCAGTGAGTAAAGACCACAGTGGCTTGTGGAGAACAGCGCTGGAAGACATGGTTCCAGAGAAGAACAGGCAGAGGTCGACAGGCAGGACTATGGACACAGGACATTGCAGGCACCATGGTCGTGTCAGTGATTGAGGCAGGAGGGTTGGCCAGGCTCTACAGACACAGTCAATGATGAGACTGACAATCTACAAGAGACCCGCTACATGCTGCTACTCATAGCCATCTTCTGTGCCACTCTGACAACTCATTCAAACATTAGTTTCCTTTGCCGACTTCCATCTCTAACACCCTTCATCTTCCCAGTTGTCATGACAAGTCCTATGTCTATACAGTGAACAAATCATGATGATTGTCTTGCTCATATGTAGATGATCATCTGGTTTTGTGAACTGGCCTCCTGCAGTACAATGGATAAACAGAACACATCTCAGAACTTCACATAGAATAGTGAACATCACATAGAATAGTGAGCTTTACCTAGAATAGTGAACTTCACATAGAATAGTGAACTTCACCTAGAATAGTGAACTTCACATAGAATAGTGAACTTCACATAGAATAGTGAACTTTACCTAGAATAGTGAACTTCACCTAGAATAGTGAACTTCACCTAGAATAGTGAACTTCACATAGAATAGTGAACATCACATAGAATAGTGAACTTCACATAGAATAGTGAACTTCACACAGAATAGTGAACTTCACATAGAATAGTGAACTTCACATAGAATAGTGAACTTTACCTAGAATAGTGAACTTCACATAGAATAGTGAACTTCACATAGAAAAGTGAACTTTACACAGAATAGTGAACTTTACACAGAATAGTGAACTTTACACAGAATAGTGAACTTCATCTAGAATAGTGAACTTCACATAGAATAGTGAACTTCACATAGAATAGTGAACTTTACCTAGAATAGTGAACTTCACATAGAATAGTGAACTTCACATAGAATAGTGAACTTTACCTAGAATAGTGAACTTCACATAGAATAGTGAACTTCACATAGAATAGTGAACTTTACCTAGAATAGTGAACTTCACATAGAATAGTGAACTTCACATAGAATAGTGAACTTTACCTAGAATAGTGAACTTTATATATAATAGTGAAATTTACCTAGAATAGTGAACTTTACACAGAACAGTGAACTTCATTGGAGAGAAGGATATATGAAAAAATGATCGAGGAATAATGTGTTGTCAGTGTGTGAGAAAACATTCAGCAGAATCATTCTGGACAGATTAAAAGATGTCAATGACAAACAACTAAGGGGTTGAACAGGCACACTTCCGACCACTGACCAGACAGTCACATTATGCATAATAATAGAGCAAAGCATTTAAATGAATTCACTGCCTTATACCGGATTTATAGACTATGAAAAGTCTTTGACGGCACTGACATGAAGTTCTAACGCTGTTCCACATGTAAGATCAATGCCATCAGCAGACTGCGGTGTCACAGAGGTAGTCCAGCTATCAATATAGATGTTTTATAATCATCAAGTTTCCAGCGTAATATGTTCTAGATATATGTTAACTGGCACTGAGGACAGGATTTGTCATTTTCACATTCCTGTTGTTGTTTTGAACAAGTGTCCTGTGTCATTTAAAATACTAATATTTTTGGGGGGTGTGTCAGCTCATGTTGAACTGAAGTGTAGTCTGTACACGTGCTACTTCTAGTAGTTGCCACTACTGGGGGAGTGCACTGGACTGAATTTGTGTGTGCATTAGCTTTCTCTATTTCTTTTCCTTACGTTCGCTTTGAACCCAAGCATATTCCATATTTGTACGACTACATCTAGTGCAATGGACTGACTTTTGCATGTGGATTAGCTTTATCTATTAACAGTGGCCCTTGCCATCAGGCGAATCCACTCCGATTTCTGAGATACTTGTAACTTACATCCTCAAGTCAAAGATGAGAAGTCAACATTTTAGTCCAGCTGACCAGTGTAGGGGTTGAACCCACTACCTCAACATCAGCACATCGTAAATTTTTTTTAAAGTGAGTATTCTTATCCATTCAGCCATGCTGACCAAATATGATTTAAAAGAAAAGCAACACTCACAGAGAAGGCTGAAACTGAAGCTGAAGATGTGGTCTGAGAGCCCAGCTGTTTTGTGGTAGTATGGTCACTAGCAGAAAATGTCTCTTGAAAAGATGAATGTTGGAACCGCAGACGCTCCGACCCGGTGTCTTCCCTGACAGAATGTGTCTGGTCTGGCGAAGTTTTGTCTCTTGTCTGTGACTTAACCAGGTCCGGTACAAAACCAGAATCAGAAATGAACTGTTCAGGAACAAAGTCTGAAGCCACTCTGGCCTCTTCTCTTGTTCCATTCAGATTTGTCAAAACATATTCTTCAAATTCTTCAATAGTCTGGCTGAGGTCATCTTTGTAGGCAGCCTGCAAAACAAACATATGTAATGACACATGAGCATCTTCAAGAATGAATGTAGTTACACAAGTAAATAGCTAGTTAGCTTTGATTAACATCTAACGATCCACACTCTTCCTTGTATTCTTCTTGTACCAATCTTTCACTTTCTAATTCTTTCATACAAAACTGCTACTGGAACTATTAGTGTTGGAACTCTTCCTTGGCTGCTGAGGATGGGGACGGAGCGCTTATGGGAATGCCCCGAATGCTGTGATGTCGGTTCCTAAATCAATCAATCAATCAATAATACAAAACAATCTCAACATTCTCTCTCTCTCTCTCTCTCTCTCTCTCTCTCTCTCTCTCTCTCTCTCTCTCTCTCTCTCTCTCTATTTTTTTTCTTTCTTTTCTGCTTCTGATGAAAGGAATAAAGGAATAAAGGAAATTATGGTATACATAAGGTGGCCTGAAACAGGGTTATTTGGCCACGTAATGAGAAGAGAAGCACTGGAAAACATTGTGACAACTGGGAAGATCAATGATAGCAGAGGCAGAGGCAGACAGAGATGCTGGAAGGACTGAAACAGTGGCATGGTGGACTACCATCGACAGAGTTGATCCAGAACTTCAAGGACTGAGATTTGTGGAGATAATTAAACACATATGCCAGATTGGCAGGGCATGTGATGATGATGACGACAACGAGCCAGCTGTACATCAACAAGGCACTGTCATATCCAGTTGTCTCCTATCACATGCGCCAAATCCCAGTCTGCCATTCTATCTTCATCATTTCTTACTCTCCTTCTTCATTCACCTTCAGACCTCAATATGAATAAATGCAAGGAAAGCAGCAGTCAACTTAAGCTTCTTGCCATCAGCATAGTTTGTTCTTAAACAGAGTGGGTGTAAGCCAAAATACTGTTCTCTGTTCTGCATATGCAGTAAATGTTTAGCTGTCATTTTACCAGTTCCACAATTACATTCAGCAGTATCTCCTATCTTTAGTTTATCAAATATGTGGTATTTCAGACTGTTGTGGCCTGTCTATAGTCTGAAAATAGTAACTTGTTCTTTTTCGTTGTGTGGCAATATGTATTATCTTCCAAGTGATCTGGATGCTCTGATCTCCACTTGGTTCCATAATTGCTTCTTATAAATCTCTTGGCCTCATCATAGGTTATGTTTATATCAGGCTGAGGTAGTCTTCCACCTTTGCTAATCTTTCGGCTTCTTCATTTCCAGGCATGTTACAATGTGAAGGAATCCATTGTATTACAACCCTGTTGGATTTCTGGCATAGTTCATGTAGTGCTGCCCTTAGGTCTGATAATTGTGAACTGTTTCTGCTCCCAAGTATTGTAGCAATCCCTTATAATATCTGTATAAACTAATGAGCCAACTTTAGGAGGCTGTCCGCCTGCTCATGTCTAGGGAACTCTGTCACTGAATAATTGAGGTTTCCCTCACAACAAAAACAAACAACCTAAAGCAGGAAAATACGATGGGTCTATGATGTGACAGGGCCGGCCATTTTGTTGGCCTTGATGTGGGGAGAAATAGCTGGCCAGTGCATTATTTGAGATACCCGGCCCGTCGGAATGATCCAGTTTCCCTCATGATGCATCACAGTTCACTAGAATGAACTGGAATAGTACAAGCACTACAAAACAGAATTAACAAAGACTAGTAAACGGTAGAAGAAATAATAAATCATCACGACTGACTTAAGTCAAAGTATCAACACAGTCTAGGGAAGTAACAATAACACAGTTGTTACTTATTCAAGTAATAGATTAAAAACAATGTATTCCCTTAGTGAATGTAAACACAGAAGCCCCACACAAAGGATTGCATGATTTATTGCCTGGCATATTTTGCTGCATCTCATCAGGTGCACACTGCAGAGTTTTTAGTAATAGAATAAAATAACAAAATCATGAAGGATGAAATCAAGATCTTACAAAGGGTGTTTGAGGCAGCGATGCATGACAGTGTACACATTTTTACAATGAAATCAAGATCTTACAAAGGGTGTTTGAGGCAGCGATGCATGACAGTGTACACATTTTTACAATGAAATCAAGATCTTACAAAGGGTGTTTGAGGCAGCGATGCATGACAGTGTACACATTTTTACAACAGAAAAAACAGTAATACACTAGAAAACTTACTGAGGTAACCGCTGCGGAGGTAGTTGGTCTGCCCTTCCAGCCTGGCTGTTCTGAGGTTGTATTTTCATCAATGGAAAATGTTCCATCCGACTGCTTTGATGAAGCATACTGCTCCTCAGAAAATGTCCGATCAGACTGTTTTGATGAAATATTTTGACCCTCAGATAATGTCCGATCTGACCATTTTGTTGAAGCATTTTGGTCCTCAGAAAATGTCAGATCTGACTGTCTTGATGAAGCATTTTGATCCTCAGAAAATGTCCGATCTGACAGTCTTGATGAAGCATTTTGACCCCCAGAAAACATCTGATATGAATGTTTTGATGAAATGTTTTGACCCTCAGAAAATGTCTGATCTGAATGTTTTGATGAAGCATTTTGACTGTCAGAAAATGCCTGACGTGACTGTTTTAATGAAGCATTTTGAACCTCAGAAAATGTCTGATCTGACTGTTTCGATGAAATGTCTTGACCCTCAGAAAATGTCTGATATGAATGTTTTGATGAAACATTTTGACCCTCAGAAAATGTCCGATCTAACTGTTTTGATGAAATGTCTTGACCCTCAGAAAATGTCTGATATGAATGTTTTGATGAAGCATTTTGACCCTCAGAAAATGTCATATCTGATTGTCTTGATGAAGCATTTTGACCCTCAGAAAATGTTCGATCTGACTTTTTTGATGAAATGTTTTGATCCTCAGAAAATGTCTGATCTGAATGTTTTGATGAAGCATTTTGACTGTCAGATAATGTCTGACGTGACTGTTTTAATGAAACATTTTGAACTTCAGAAAATATCCGATCTGAGCGTTTTGATAAAACATTTTGACCTTCAGAAAATGTCACTTGAAAGGAAGCACTTTCATTTGTATTTTTATACTCTATATTACTCAACTGTGTTACTTCTAACTCCAATTCTCTCTGCACCGGGGTTAAGTTGTCTCTTATCTTTTGTGATTGAGACAATCTGGACACAGAGGCAAACCCTGAATCTGCGACTGAATCTGAATCTTGTACAGTGCTTGAGATAACTCTGTTTGATTTCTGAAGTGTTCCTTGTAGTTCTTCTCTTGCATTCAGCATTGCTGATGTATATTCTTCAGGTTGTTTGATAGTCTGAGTTGGATCATGAAGACCTCTCTGGATAGTTTGTGATACCGAGAAAGTATGCACAGAATTAGCATCAGTGAAAACAGCTGGTATTGTTCCCTGGATGCCTTGTCTGAAACCAGCAGCAGAGTCCACAACTCCTGTGCTAGTGATACCATGTCCCGTTATTGTACCACCATTCTCAAGGACGCTGCTGGCATTCTCATCCACATAAAGAGAATCAAGTTCTTGTCTAAAGGTATCTCTGGACAGATAACCCTGAGGAACATCTGAACTGTCAACAAGATCTTTACCATCAACATCTGAGACAGCACTACCAGTTCTCAATACTGAAATTAAATCTTTCTTCTCCAACTGTGACAAACTCTGAATGTCTTCAGATTTGAAGCCAGGCATTCCCTGAATGTTAGAGCCTGGCTGAACATTAAATGACTCTTTTAATGCTTTCGCCTCATGTGAGCCGGACAGAGGAGACAAGTAGCCTGCTTCCAATGCTGTCTCTATGGAAATACTATCTCCCGTGACACTGTCATAAAACAGGCCAGTCCCCATGTCAATCTTCCCCATCTGTAAGGCAGTTGTGAAGCTGCAAGCCTCTCCTGCCTTACTCAGTTCTTTATAAATAAATGGCCTCCCATCAGATGCGACAACCAGTCCAGTTCTTACAGCATCGTCTATAGAATACATCTTCTGGGAGGCTTGTTCTAAAAAATGACCGGTGTGTGGGTCAACAAGTCCAAGCTGCAATGCATCACGGAATGTAACATATCCAGCATCTCCAGGCTCTCTGGCTGCAGTGCTGACATGTGAAGATTTCTCCATCTTCTCTGAGATGACCAGGCCCTGATTCATGGCTTCTGCCAGAGAGATCACATCTCCGGTCACAGGGTCAGTGTACTTGCCTGATGGGTCCAGTATGCCCTTACTGATTGCCTCCACAATGCTGACTTCTTGACCAGTCTCAGTGTCAACCACAGCGGTGATGTTATAAGTCCCTGCTGCCTTCTTGGACGTCACAGTTGTCTGAGACTTGGAAACTGTTTGGATAGACCCAGTAATGAGTCCCTCTTTCATGGCGTCCTCCATCAACATCTGAACACCAGTGACTGGATCATTAAAGACGGTACAGTTCTCATCTATAAGTCCTCTTTGGATAGCCTCTTCAAGTCCTAGCCTGAGACCACTCTGAGGATCACTGACACTGGTAACATTGATCTGTTTGGCATCTTGTTTCTTCTGGTCAGTAAGTCCGGCTTCAGATGTGTCTTTCCCATCCACTAAGCCATGCTTCAGAGCTTCTTTGACCGAGACTGGTCCGGTTGAATGGTTGTACATGCCGGTGTCTTTGTCCAGAATTCCTCGCTTGACTGCCTCAGACACAGGTATAGATTTACCGGTCTGTGGGTCTTTAACAGCTGTCACTAGCACATCATTTATTACCACCACCTCCTGTGTTCTCTCCTCCTCCTCCACTTCAGCGCTCACCAGACCAAGATCAATGGCCCTGTCCAGCTGAATGTGCTCACCCGTTTTGCTGTTGATAATGACTCCTTTGTCTGGGTCAAATACTCCTTGACCAATAGCTTCGGACATCAACAGTTCTTGTCCAGTCGCAGGGTCCACAACTGCTGTAATAGTCATGGACTTCTGAGTAACAGATGTCACTACTGGTTCAGCTACTTCCTGGTGAGTGCTCATAAATGCTCTTCTGTTGGAATCAAATGATGGCTCTGCTGGTTCTTTCTTATGGTTTGCTTGCTTATGTCCTCCAGGCTTTTCTGCTAATCCAGATGTGAGAATATCATGTCCAGTCTTTGTCTCTTGTCTGTATGTATTATTTATTGATCTAACATGGTCGTCCGCACTCAAAGAACCCACATTATGGCCATCTCTCACTCTACCTTTGATGAGGCCCTCTTCGAAAGCTTGAGTCAAAGGAATAGGATCCAGGCTGGCGGGGTCATTGTATGCCCCAGACTTTAAATCCAGCAGGCCCAGGGATATTGCTTCTGCTACCTCCACAAATGTGTCTCTGACAGGGTCATACACAGATGAAATGTCACAAGACTTTTCTTCAATGGTTCTGGACTTCATGATAGTCTGCTTTGTACTTAAACCTTCTTTTTCATCAAAATCAACAGACATGCTTTCACTCTTTGAAATATGATATGAGCCTTCTGAGTCAATGATTCCTTTTCTGATGGCTTCACTCCATGAAACATATTGCCCTGTCTTTGCATCAAAGACATCCCTATGTTTAGATTCATCAGTAACATCAGTCAAGATGGAACTTGCTTCAGCACCTTTCAGCAGTCCTTGCTTTAAAGCGTCGCCCAGGGACATTGCTTCTCCAGTTCTTGTATTAGATAGAGTACCAGCAGAAACATCCAGAACACCTTTCTCTATGGCCTGGGAAACTGGCATCTCACTGTTGGTTGCAGGATCTACTACCGCATGAATTCTGAAAGATGAAGACTGTGTTAGAACAGACTCAACAGATCTCTGGTATTTCTCTTCAGTTTCCTTGTGGGACTCAAGTGTAGTAGCTGACACCAAGCCCTGTTGTATGGCATCACTCAGGGAAATCTTACTCCTTGTCTTCTCATCATGAAAGTATCTCCCCTCCTTGTCAATGATGCCTCTTTCCACTGCTTCTGATAGAGACACACTCCTTCCAGTAGTGGTATCTTTCACAGAATTAATCTGCAATGATTTCTTCTCTGAAAAGGCAACTTCTGTTGTTAGTCCACTTTTAGTCATTTCTTCAACGGTGATCAATTTATCAACAACCTTCCCAGAAACAAGATCTTCAAATATTGCTTCTGAAATGGGGATTCTCTCGCCAGTAGCTGGGTTCTCATATGTGCCATCTTCTAGATGTATGATGTTTCTGTCAACTGCTGCATCCAAAGGAATGTCCTGTTTAGCAATGGGATCATACACACTCACCACTTGAATCTTCTCAGTTGACTTGGAGAACACCTGTGTGCCAGGTGAGTGCAGTGGTGACTCCTGGACAAGACCATCTTTTATACACTGATCCAGACTCCTGGCTTGCCCAGTGCTGGAGTCCACAACATAACCGTTGTCATCGAGAACCCCGCGGAGCAGAGCTTCCTCCAGATTCATGGGCGTTCCCGTGAGTGGGTCTTTAATGATGGCAGAGTCCTTTTTGATGAGGTCACTCATGATGGCATCACTGACTTGCATCTGTTTGTTGGAGCTGGGATCTGTGAACACGCCTGTTTTGGGATTAAGATATCCACTTGAAACAGCTTCATGAAGCTTCATGGCATCAGAAGCACTACTGTCAGGAATACTTTGTTTTAGCACCGTGACTTCCAGCATGCTGGAAGACAGCTGTTTTGCAGAAGTGATCTGGAATGAAAGACTAGGCTGGTCAGCTGGAGAAGGTTCAGCAGCTCTGTTTTTATCACCCACCATCAGAGCTTGGAATGATTCTTTGGCAGCAACTGCTGCAGCGAATGGAGCACCAACAATAGCCAGAACTCCAAGCTGCGTAGCTTCCCTGAGTGTCAATTTCCGTCCACTCTTTTCATCGAGGAATCTTCCTGTTGCTGGATCAATTTTACCTTCCTCTAGTCCTTCTTCTATAGAGTAAATATCCCCAGACTTCACATCATACACTGTAAATTTCCTATCTATCATTCCTTTGTCCACTGCATCTTGGAACGACAGACTTTCTCCAGAAGTGGAATCATGGAAGACTCCTTTCATGTCATCAAACATTCCTTGATCAACAGCTTGTGGGAGACTCAAACCTTGTCCATCACTGGATGGAGATGTGTCAACAATCTGATCCCTGATTGCATCCAATAAAGCAATTCTCTGCCCGGAGTTGGGGTCTGTGTACTGCTGGTCTTTCAGATTAATAAGTCCCTTGTCTAATGCTTCAGTGAAAGATAATCGTTTACTTTCATCTGCTGGTTGTCTCAAGGAGCTCTGGCTTTTTACAACCTGAGATTCTTCTTTGGGAACTGTAATGAGCTTCTTTGGTGTATGAATAGTTGGGCTCTTTTCTTTGGGTTCTACTGGTTGTGTTTGTGAATCATCAGATGGTACGATCAGACCAGATTTAATAGCTGCAGGCAGAGACATAATCTCATGGGTAACTGGGTCTTTAAAAGTATCAGTATCTTCATCTATGCAACCCCTTCTGACAGCTTCCCTCCAGGATAGAGGCTTCTTTGAAGCTACATCATGTGAAACAGTACCTAGTTCTGCATGATCTGGAATCAAACCTTGCATCTCAGCTTCTTGCAATGAGATTCTTTCCCCAGAAGTTCTGTGGATGAGCTCGCCTGCTTGAGGATCAAACACATGACAGGCTATCGCAGAGTTCAGAGACAACTGCCGTCCACTGTGAGGATCAACCACGGAAGACTTTTCTCCATCAAGGATGTTTCTGCTGAGAGCTTCCTTTACAGACAGCCTGATACCCGATGAAGGATCAATTATTTGCCCTGAAGATGCATCATACATTCCTTCTTTTGTGGCATAATTGAGTGTGTAAGGCTCAGTAGAGGAAGAGGCCTCAATTGTGGTTAATGTTGACAGTTCAGCTGCCATCTCTGAAACAGACGCTAAAGCAGTAGC
Source organism: Cepaea hortensis (assembly GCA_963921405.1). Taxonomy (NCBI): domain Eukaryota; kingdom Metazoa; phylum Mollusca; class Gastropoda; order Stylommatophora; family Helicidae; genus Cepaea; species Cepaea hortensis. Next base: position 93,343,842 of record OY992893.1, read on the forward strand.
TGTAGATGAATTGATCAGCCCCTTCTGAAGTGCACTCTCTATGGGCACAGTGTGACCTGTTGATTGATCTGTGATTGTGCCCAGCTCCCAGTCAATGTTAATTTCTGGAATGGTTTGAACAAATCCTGCGGAATGACTTGCCAGAGCTTCAACAATATCAGAATTAATCAGACCCTTCTGTACAGCCTCTGGGATGGTCATCTTCTGTCCACTAATTGTGTCAGTGACTGTCCCGGTCTCCCAGTTTATCTGGAGATTGTTCATACTGGCATGTCTGAAAGTTGTTGTCTGTGCATCTTCTCCATCACTGGGCAATAAGATGGTGGTGTCCCCAGCTTCATCTGTTTTAGCAGAACCAATGGGAATGTTTCTAACGGTGGACAATGTCTGATAAATTTTCTGAGAATCTCCTGTAGCATCTACTGCTTTCCATGATTCCATGGAAACAGTCTTGGTCGATGATATGGTGTTATCATTTCTTATAGAAGTTGAGATTTTGGTTGAAGAAGCAACAGTCACTTCTGATGGCTGTCTCTCTGGGGTTTGTTGTAATGAACCAGTGGTTCCCCTTGGTGTTGAAGTGGAGAATGCTGGTGGCTGTCTCTCTGGGGTTTGTTGTAATGAACCAGTGGTTCCCCTTGGTGTTGAAGTGGAGAATGCTGATGGCTGACTCTCTGGGGTTTGTTGTAATGAACCAGTGGTTCCCCTTGGTGTTGAAGTGGAGAATGCTGGTGGCTGTCTCTCTGGGGTTTGTTGTAATGAACCAGTGGTTCCCCTTGGTGTTGAAGTGGAGAATGCTGGTGGCTGTCTCTCTGGGGTTTGTTGTAATGAACCAGTGGTTCCCCTTGGTGGTGAAGTGGAGAATGCTGGTGGCTGTCTCTCCAAATTGTGTTGGAATGAAACAGTTGGTCCTTTTGGTGAAGCATTAGAATCTCCTGGTGACTGTCTCTCTGGGGAAGATTTAAATGAACCAGTGGTTCCTTTTGGTGTTGAAGTGGAGACTGCTGGTGACTGTCTCTCCAACATGTGTTGGGGTGAAAAATCTCCTGGTAACTGTCTCTCTGGGGAAGATTTAAATGAACCAGTGGTTCCTTTTGGTGTTGAAGTGGAGATTGCTGGTGACTGTCTCTCCAACATGTGTTGGGGTGAAAAATCTCCTGGTAACTGTCTCTCTGGGGAAGATTTAAATGAACCAGTGGTTCCTTTTGGTGTTGAAGTGGAGACTGCTGGTGACTGTCTCTCCAACATGTGTTGGGGTGAAAAATCTCCTGGTGACTGTTTCTCTGGGGAAGATGTAAATGAACCAGTGGTTCCTTTTGGTGTTGAAGTGGAGACTGCTGGTGACTGTCTCTCCAACATGTGTTGGGGTGAAAAATTTCCTGGTGACTGTCTCTCTGGGGAAGATGTAAATGAACCAGTGGTTCCTTTTGGTGTTGAAGTGGAGACTGCTGGTAACTGTCTCTCCAACATGTGTTGGGGTGAAACAATTGATCCTTTCGGTGAAACAGTAGAATCTTCTAGTGGCTGTCTCTCTAGGGTAGGTTGGAATGAAACAGTGGTTCCTTTTGATGATGAAATGGAGACTGCTGGTGACTGTCTCTCCAAGGTCTGTTGGGATAAGATAGTTCCTTTTGGTGAATACGTGGCAGTTGAAGGTGTGATATGATCAAATGAATGATCCAATTTAGAATCAGGTGGAAGCACTATGTTTTCATGGTCACTGTATTTGATGTTAATTTCTTGAATGTCCCTAGCTGTTGGATCTTCTGTAGGAGAGCTGAAGTCTGACTGTGAAATATTTCTGGCAGCTGTTCTATGAGGTGGGGTCTGTGATCTTTTGATTTCTATGGATATTTCAGATTTCTGTGCCAGTAACTTAGCAGGGCTGGATTTTCTGTTTCTGGCAGCATCAACTACCATCTTCCCTGCAAGTATTGGAGCACCAGCAATGGCCATTAAACCCAACTTCAGGGCTTCTTCTGGGGCCATTTTTCTACCTGACTGTTTGTCAACTACAAACCCAGATCTGTCTACTAGACCGCTTAGCAATGCAGAATCCATAGGAACCTGTTCTCCAGATCTTGTATCCAGAACCACGATGGATTCAGGTCTCAGCTCACCTTCCATAATGGCTTTTCTCAAAGGGATCTGCTCTCCAGTTTTATCATCGGTGACGGACAGAGATTCAACACTGAGCTTATTCTCTACCAAGTTCTGCTCAATAGCTGTTGGAAGAGCTGCTTTCACTCTTCTGACAGGGTCATAAACCTCAGCAGTGTTGCCATTGATCAGACCCTTCTTCAGTGCGGACTCTAAAGGCACTCGTTCTCCAGTTGATGTTTCTTTTACAGTGACCATTTGTCCTTCAATGAAGCCTTTATTCAGACCTTCCTGTAAGGTGAACCTGTAACCAGATGTTGGTTCTATGAATCGGCCTGTAATGGAGTTGAAAAGTCCTGCAGAAACAGCATCAATGATGTTTAAAGCTGCTGTACCTTCAGCTCCTTGTGGTACAGAATTCTCAGAAAATCCAGCTTGCTGGACTTTCCTGACATCAAACTTACAAACTTGGGGATTCAGAAGTGTTGTCTTGATACAATCACTCAGGGACAGAGTTTGTCCAGAAGATGGTTCTTCAAGGGCTGGAAGATTTGGGTTGATCACCTTTCTCTCTATTGCTTCTTGGAGAGTCAACAATTCTCCAGACTTCTGATCCCTCACTTTCCCACTCTCCAAATTAACCATGCCAAGTTTGACAGCATCAATATAAGATACCCCATCTGGGGACTTCAATGGCACAGCTCTACTTCCAGGTAATTTAGCTGTTTGCTCAGGTGCATATTGTGGGGTGTCATTTTCAACATCTGCTGAGTAGTGAACCACTTCGGCAGCGAAAGAGTCATCTTCAGCTGACTCATCATGAGTAACTGTCTTTTCCAATTCCATGTCAACTTTGGACCAGGGTTTCTTTGATTCACGTGGCATTCGAGGCGTGGACAGTTGAGTTTCTAGCAAGTTCTCTTCCTCCAAAGACTTCTCTATCTGAGCAGCGCTGGACTGCTTTGATTCTAGCAGATAGCCAAACTCTTTAGCTTTGCCGATGTCCATTTCTATACGTGTTTTGGGATTAAAGTACGTGCCTTTGTCAGGATTAATGATGCCATCTTTGAGAGCTTTCTCATATGAGATGTCCCTGCCGGTTCTTGGATCAATGACGGATGTGATGTCTTTGAAGGGATACAGGGGCTTATCTGCTGACACTGCACTTCTCATGATGTCATCATCCCGTCTCTTGGATGTCACTTCTCCATGGATGAGGCCTTTCTCCATGGCTGCAGTGATACTCATGGTTTCTCCGCTGCTAGGGTTGCTGTAGGTTCCCCTCTTGACATTGAGAACACCAGATCTCACAGCCTCATCGTAAGAGATCATGTCCATGGTTTTGGGATCTATGACACTTGTGATGCTCATGGTCACAGTTTCTGAGTGGATATCTTCCGTAAGAGTTGCCTCCAAAGACTCCTGCTCTTCCGTGATGTGTATGCTGGAGATTTCTGCCTTATCCAGCGGATCATCAGACCTGGCTTCCGGTGATTCTGCCAAAACTAATCTCTTATCTATAGCATCTCCCAGCGTCATAGACTCACCAGTCTGAGGGTTTGTGTAGATGCCCTTAGTCTGGTCCAATATACCTTCCACTATCGCCTTGGAAACAGAAATCAGCTGGCCAGTGACCGGGTGAATGACCGCGGTCACTGAAAGCGTGGTCAGCTTTGTTGTTGTGATTTTGTTAACATCCTTGTCAACATCTGTTTTTACAGAGGTCAGCTGAGCAAAGATGAATCCTTTGGCAATGGCTTCATGAATGGGAACCCTTTCTCCAGTACTTATCCTATTGTAAAATCCTTCAGACTCATTAATGATACCCTCAGCAATGGCTTCAGCTATGCTCATATGCTTCCCGCTGAGTGGGTGTAAAACAGTTTTCAAGATGTAGGATTTGGTCTCCCTCAGAATGGAGTCTGGACCAGCATATGACTCTCCCATATCCTCCACAATCACATATCCCTTTTCAATGGCTTCACTAATTTTCATGGACTCAGGTTGTCCATCAGGATTCCTGTAGATGCCTTTCTCTAGATCCAGAATGCCTTCACTGACTGCTTGACTAATAGTGAGTCGTTTTCTTGTTTCGGGATGCAGTACACCTACAATAGAAAAGGCTCTTGTCTCCTTGATAGAAGCTCCTTCCTGGCTGCCAACCATCTGTTCAGCTTTAATCAATCCTTTTTCTATTGCTCTATTCAATGCCATTGATTCTCCTGTCACTGGATGTGTGTACTGCCCTGAGCTGAGGTTGATTAAACCTCTCTTGATGGCGTCTTCAACATCCAATTCCCTGCCGGTTCTGGGGTCCACAACTGACTTCAAACTGATATCTCGTGTTTCAGAGATGACCGACGGAATCAACAATGGTTTGGCTAGGGTAGTAGTCGTGAAGGAATAATGAGACTCAGTTCTGGTAATGTAACTGGATTCTAACTTCCTAGAGCCTGGTTCTATGGGGAAAGTCCTTGTCTTATCCCCTGAGGTGTCTGTCATAAATGTTTCTGCAGTCATCTTTGTGAGCTTGGAATCCATCTCATCTATGCCTGAAGGTAGAGAGCTGGGTTCATACCATTCTGATAACAATCTAGGCACATCATTCTGGACAGAATCCTCACTGCTTGTCTTTGGCTCTTTCACAAACCCCTGCAAAACAGGCTGTGATGTGGTTAAGACCTCATGTGAGTGAGGCACCTCAACTTGAGTTAGAACTGTAGTCGTTTTCACCACGGAGCACAAGAGGCTTAGAACATTTGTAGCATCTGTTGAAGTGATGAGTCCCACAGAAGCCGCATCTTGAATGGTCATTCTTTCCCTGGTGTTGGCATTCACAACAGACCCACTATCTATATCCAGAAGCCCTAACTTCAAAGCCTCAACAACAGAGATGTTTCTATCCTGGGCATCCTTCATGCTGGTGGGCTTGTTAAGGTCTTTCACCAGGGTTCTGTCCATGAGCCCTGAGCTTGCTGCTTGTTGCAAAGACATCTCTCTGCCAGTTCTGCTGTCTACATAAGATCCCTGAGCAGTAACTATACCTCTCTTGAAGGCATCAGACAATGTGACCACTTCGCTTGTCCTCGGATCTTTAACTCCAGTCCGAGAAAATTGAACATCTTCATGAACCAGCTTCACAATTCCCTTCCTCAGAGCATCTAAGATGGGCAGCTGAGATTTGTCTTCTGGGTTGATTATTAAGCCAGATGGCGTCATGATACCTTTGGCAATAGCTTCACGTGCTGAGAGAACACTGTCAGTGTTCACATCAAGAATGCATTTCTTGTCCTTGCTGATGACGCCCTTGTTTAGAGCTTCTGCAAAAGTCATCACCTGGGATGATATAGGATCAAAGATTTGCTCATCCTCAGTGATGTTTCCTTGTGAGACAACATCAGCCACTGAGGTGGCAGCCTTCACAAGACCTTTGTTCACAGCAGCAGAAAGAGACAGTTCCTGATGAGATGCCTCATGGTTGTAAGTCCCTTTATGTGGATCAATAATCTGAGATGCCATGGCATCCGTTAAAGTGATGTAATGTCCATTTGTTGGGTCTTCAACTTCTTCATAGTTTGGATCAATGTAGCCTTTTTCTATTGCTTCTATAATGCTCATATCTATCCCTGAGACAGGTTCTGTGACTTTCCCTGTTATTTCACTGCAGAGACCTTTCTCAAGGATTTGCCCAAGACTAAGACCCCAGTCCATTCTCTGAGACTTGGAGTCTGCAAACAGGGCTTGTGCGTGTGTTACAGAAACTAGTTCTACCTTCTCTCCGGACAAGATACGCGAGCAGGATTCTGATAAGATTCCTCTAGCCACAGCCTCAGAGACTGATACTTGTTCTCCAGTTATGGCATCTGTGAATGTGTTAGTAACTGGATGATACAGCCTCTTCTGGATTGCCTCCAAGAGGGACAGCTCCTCTCCTGTTTGGGGATCATGAGATCCACAGGGAGATGTCAGCTGCTTCAGAACCACCTCATCAATGTAACCCTTCTTCGCTGCCTGTACAAGAGACATTCTCTGTTGTGTAGCAGGATCAACAAAGGTCTTCGTCTTGGTGTCAACCAGCCCTGTCTGCAAGGCCTCCACCAGGGCAACCTTCTTGCAAGTATAAGGATCTAGGAAAGCAGTTACATGTAATACTTGTCCCCGAGGAACAACCTCATTTTTCCTGATGGTAATTACAGTCTGTTCATGATGCCTCTGGACATGTTTGGCTCCTAACATTGCTGAAGAAGCCCCAACAGAAGGGGCTAGCTGGAGTGTGGAAGCATTCTCCATTGCTTTGAGGGTCACAGACAGTTCAGAAAGACCAATTCTATTTGGCTGTGTAGCTTCTCTAGCAGGTTCTGACTGATCTGATGTGGCCATTTCTGGCCGGAGTGTTCTTTCTTCAGCTAACTCGGCAGACATGGTGGACTCTGGCAGTATCTGTAGAGTGGTCTTATACAACTGGCTCGGTGTAGTAGCGTAAGTAGCTTGTGATGGGGTAGGACCTTCAAACTGCTGGGTGAAGTACTCCATCATGTCATCATCCACCAGCATGGATGACCTTTTGGCCAGCTCAGCACGAAATGTACGCAAAAGTGGAATCTCCTCGTCGATGACAATCTGAAACTGCAAACAACAGACACGGTTATAAACCAGCTTATAAATAATACACATTAACAAATCTCTCTTTCTCTCTTTGTGAACATGTGTGTGTGTGTTTGTGTGAATGAGTGAGAGGGGGGGGGGGGGGAGGGAGAGAGAGAGAGAGAGAGAGAGAGAGAGCAGAAAACTTAGAATATTAATTTCTAATGTTAAATCAGTACTTCGATGTAGATCAGAAACACGAGGAACAACTAAAACAATTACAAATAAACTACAAACAGATTACAAATAAATTAAAAAAATTCACTGGTACCAAAAGAAAAGGAGTAAAATGCTGTGACAAGATCACCAATGTCGAGCTCATGGAGAGAACCAGACAAATACCAGTGAACCAAGAGGTCAAGGAAAGACGCTGGATAGAACAGGCACAGAGAAAACTCAAGAATAATATAAATAGAAAGGTCTTTGTCTGGAATCCAATCCACAGGGCAAATGAAATATAGAAAAGTCTAAAGACACATGGAGAAGAGAAGTAGAAGAAGAAATGAAAAATATGGGGAATACATGGGCAGAGTTGCATGGGATAGTTAAGGAGGACCTAGAGTGAGTTGAAGGAGGGCCTGGAGTGAGTTGAAGGAGGGGCTGGAGTGAGTTGAAGGAGGGCCTGGAGTGAGTTGAAGGAGGGCCTGGGGTGAGTTGGTGGAGGACCTATCCCCCAATGAAGGATACAAGCTGGCAGAAGAAGAAGAAGGAGAAAGAGGAAGCCTACCTGCATGCCTCCATGTAGCGACATGTCATGTGTGATCTGCCTCAGCCTCTTGTTGGCCCAGTCCACCATCTCCATGTACTGTTTGTTGAGGCGGTCCAGCTCATCTTTCACTATGTCCGAGCCGTCCTGCTGTTTGAATCTGTTCACGCTGGGGACCCTGGGCTGTGTGGGTGATGTGCCCACAATTTCTTTAAACTGTTTTAATCTCTTGTCTGATAACTGAAAGAAGATAATCACACTTATGATCATCATGAAAAACTGTTTTAACTCCCGTCCTACATCCCCTCCCCAGTTTTTCCTCCCATATGTTAGAGTTGAGTTAAGAACTGATATCACAGCACTCAGGAAATTCCCATACATGATCTGTCCTCATTTTCAACAACCAGTGAAGAACCCCCCCCCCCCCCCCCCCAAAAAAAAAAAAAAACTAATGGTACCCTTTGCAATCTGATTATATGTCCGACTGACCTTTCCTTGAAACACTGAGTGTCGGCCAGATCCTTGTGCCATGCCCTAACACACCAATCTCTCTAGGCAGTGGTTCTCAACCTTTTTTGGTCCGTGCCCCCCTTCACCATATTTTCAGAACGTCATTCCCCCCCCCCCCTTTCGTATTTTTTACCTAAAAATTTAGCCCGAGCCCCCCTTCACCATATTTTCAGAATATCATTCCCCTCCCCCCTGTCGTATTTCCTACCTATTAAAAATCCCCCCCCCCCATCCACCCTACGCAGTATACGTAATAATGGAAGCTAAGTTTAATAGCAAAAACTAAAACAAGTCTAGACGTCCACATAAAACAAGATTTGTAGGTCTACTTTCTTTATAAAATGAATTTTAGAAAGGTCAGACGTTCAAAACCGTAAACTATAAAGGGAAAAACAATATCAAATAATCGGTTCTTGTTTTAACGCGATCTTGAAATAATCTTAATCCCCCACCCCCCGAAAACCCTAAAATTCCCCCCTGGGGGGGGGGGGGGAGATTCCCCACCGGTTGAGAACCACTGCTCTATGCCATCATGGTTTACTTGTTCTTCCACACTAAGCATTTGATTCCAAAGGGCCCTGGGCACATCTACCTTATTGTGCACCCAGCGACACAAAGTAATAGAAACCATGATACAGAACCTAGGATTCATAGTGCAGAGTGAATCGCACATCAAACCAGCATGCATCTGAGAGTTACATCATCATGTACACAACCAGCAGAATGAAGTCCTTTCACCAGTAGTGTGGCACAGTTGCCCAGACGTACCAGCTTCTACCTGTTGTTGCCTGCTATCATACTCTCACACAACAGATGTACCAGCTTCTACCTGTTGTTGCCTGCTATCATACTCTCACACAACAGATGTACCAGCTTCTACCTGTTGTTGCCTGCTATCATACTCTCACACAACAGATGTACCAGCTTCTACCTGTTGTTGCCTGCTATCATACTCTCACACAACAGATGTACCAGCTTCTACCTGTTGTTGCCTGCTATCATACTCTCACACAACAGATGTACCAGCTTCCACCTGTTGTTGCCTGCTATCATACTCTCACACAACAGATGTACCAGCTTCCACCTGTTGTTGCCTGCTATCATACTCTCACACAACAGATGTACCAGCTTCTACCTGTTGTTGCCTGCTATCATACTCTCACACAACAGATGTACCAGCTTCTACCTGTTGTTGCCTGCTATCATACTCTCACACAACAGATGTACCAGCTTCCACCTGTTGTTGCCTGCTATCATACTCTCACACAACAGATGTACCAGCTTCTACCTGTTGTTGCCTGCTATCATACTCTCACACAACAGATGTACCAGCTTCCACCTGTTGTTGCCTGCTATCATACTCTCACACAACAGATGTACCAGCTTCCACCTGTTGTTGCCTGCTATCATACTCTCACACAACAGATGTACCAGCTTCTACCTGTTGTTGCCTGCTATCATACTCTCACACAACAGATGTACCAGCTTCTACCTGTTGTTGCCTGCTATCATACTCTCACACAACAGATGTACCAGCTTCTACCTGTTGTTGCCTGCTATCATACTCTCACACAACAGATGTACCAGCTTCCACCTGTTGTTGCCTGCTATCATACTCTCACACAACAGATGTACCAGCTTCTACCTGTTGTTGCCTGCTATCATACTCTCACACAACAGATGTACCAGCTTCTACCTGTTGTTGCCTGCTATCATACTCTCACACAACAGATGTACCAGCTTCTACCTGTTGTTGCCTGCTATCATACTCTCACACAACAGATGTACCAGCTTCTACCTGTTGTTGCCTGCTATCATACTCTCACACAACAGATGTACCAGCTTCTACCTGTTGTTGCCTGCTATCATACTCTCACACAACAGATGTACCAGCTTCTACCTGTTGTTGCCTGCTATCATACTCTCACACAACAGATGTACCAGCTTCTACCTGTTGTTGCCTGCTATCATACTCTCACACAACAGATGTACCAGCTTCTACCTGTTGTTGCCTGCTATCATACTCTCACACAACAGATGTACCAGCTTCTACCTGTTGTTGCCTGCTATCATACTCTCACACAACAGATGTACCAGCTTCTACCTGTTGTTGCCTGCTATCATACTCTCACACAACAGATGTACCAGCTTCTACCTGTTGTTGCCTGCTATCATACTCTCACACAACAGATGTACCAGCTTCTACCTGTTGTTGCCTGCTATCATACTCTCACACAACAGATGTACCAGCTTCTACCTGTTGTTGCCTGCTATCATACTCTCACACAACAGATGTACCAGCTTCTACCTGTTGTTGCCTGCTATCATACTCTCACACAACAGATGTACCAGCTTCTACCTGTTGTTGCCTGCTATCATACTCTCACACAACAGATGTACCAGCTTCTACCTGTTGTTGCCTGCTATCATACTCTCACACAACAGATGTACCAGCTTCTACCTGTTGTTGCCTGCTATCATACTCTCACACAACAGATGTACCAGCTTCTACCTGTTGTTGCCTGCTATCATACTCTCACACAACAGATGTACCAGCTTCTACCTGTTGTTGCCTGCTATCATACTCTCACACAACAGATGTACCAGCTTCTACCTGTTGTTGCCTGCTATCATACTCTCACACAACAGATGTACCAGCTTCTACCTGTTGTTGCCTGCTATCATACTCTCACACAACAGATGTACCAGCTTCTACCTGTTGTTGCCTGCTATCATACTCTCACACAACAGATGTACCAGCTTCTACCTGTTGTTGCCTGCTATCATACTCTCACACAACAGATCAGTGGGTTGGAGTCTATATGCTGAAGTGGTTAAGTTGCTCGTGTGTCGTTCCCAGGACTGCGTCATTCAGACCACGAGAGCAATTTTTTTTTCCATAGACCCCTAGGGGTCATCACTGGTGCTACTGAGTTCATGTTTTGTACAATGCTCATGGCAAGCAGCTTGCCATTATGCTGAGAGAGACCGAGTCACATGGGATAAAACCTGGTGCAATGAAGTTAACCCCCTCAACTGTACTACTTCAGACCAATGAGAATCTGTCACAACAATACAACACACAAGAACCAGGTCCAGGTGAAACATCCACAACTTATCTGGCTTACTTTTGTTACTCACCATGACACCTTATCTTCTTGTTGTTGGCATCTTGTGTATTTGTTGTGGTGATCTTGTGTACTTGTTGTAGTGATCTTGTGTACTTGTGGTGGTGATCTTGTGTACTTGTGGTGATTTTGTGTACTTGTGTGTGATTTTGTACTTGTTGTAGTGATCTTGTGTACTTGTTGTGGTGATCTTGTGTACTTGTTGCGGTGATCTTGTGTACTTGTTGTGGTGTACTTGTAGTGATTTTGTGTACTTGTTGTAGTGATCTTGTGTACTTGTTGTGGTGATCTTGTGTACTTGTGGTGATTTTGTGTACTTGTGGTGTGTGATTTTGTGTACTTGTTGTAGTGATCTTGTGTACTTGTTGTGGTGATCTTGTATACTTGTTGTGGTGATCTTGTGTACTTGTTGTGGTGATCTTGTGTACTTGTTGTGGTGATCTTGTGTACTTGTTGTGGTGATATTGTGTACTTGTGGTGATCTTGCATACATGTTGTGGTGATCTTGTGTAGTTGTGGTGATTTTGTGTATTGTTGTGGTGATTTTGTGTGCTTGTTGTGGTGTACTTGTGTGCTTGTTGTGGTGATCTTGTGTACTTGTGGTGATCTTGTGTACTTGTTGTGGTGATTTTGTGTATTGTTGTGGTGATTTTGTGCTTGTTGTGGTGTACTTGTGTGCTTGTTGTGGTGATCTTGTGTACTTGTGGTGATTTTGTGTACTTGTTGTGGTGATTTTGTGTATTGTTGTGGTGATCTTGTGTACTCGTTGTGGTGTACTTGTGTGCTTGTTGTGGTGATCTTGTGTATGTGTGGTGATCTTGTGTACTTGTTGTGGTGATCTTGCGTACTTGTTGTGGTGATCTTGTGTACTTGTGGTGATTTTGTGTACTTGTTGTGGTGATTTTGTGTATTGCTGTGGTGATCTTGTGTACTTGTTGTGGTGATCTTGTGGTGATCTTGTGTACTTGTTGTGGTGATCTTGTGTACTTGTTGTGGTGATCTTGTGTACTTGTGGTGATCTTGTATACTTGTTGTGGTGATCTTGTGTACTTGTTGTGGTGATCTTGTGTACTTGTTGTGGTGTACTTGTGTACTTGTTGTGGGTACTTGTTGTGGTGATCTTGTGTGCTTGTTGCTGTGGTCTTGTGTGCTTGTTGGCCACTCCAATGTTCAATCTGAACATTTACATTCCAACTATTGATGCTGACATGCAGGTTTGGGACTGAGTATGAAGTGATACAACAATGAACAAAATAAATTAGAACAATGAATCTGGATGATAGATGACTCTATAGAAATACTCTAATGATACCAGCCATGATGTAAAGTGGGAAATGACATCTGAAGATGAGAAGAGAAAATGTGATTCATTATCTTACCTTCGCCTCACGGATAAACTGTCCACCTTGTCTGTTGACAGTCTCAATCTGGTATCTTCGATCTCCAAGTTCATTATAGATAGCCTAAAACAGTCAAACCGGAATCAACAACTTATAACCACGGAAACAACTACTGTTAAGACACTTAGTATCAAGTTCAACACTGGGGTATGCCAGGGAATTTTGATGAGGACTTGTGACATAAAGTTTGTATGCCAATGCAGTTGCCATATAGAGCTCAAGATTAAAAACGATAAAGTATGGCATTGAAGTGTGAAGTCTTCACATATTCTTGATCATGACATAATGAGGTGGGGTGCCCAGTTTCTTGTCACCTTTCCTTCAAAGATAATTCCCAGTTGTCTGTTACCCATTTTACGTGGCTAGCTCTGTCCAGAGTCACTGTCATGACTGGCAAGTGGACGTCCAGACTATGTCTCTAGTATCATATACGGTTTATGTTCAGCAGCCTGATGACCTGGTCTATTCGTATTATATACGGTTTATGTTCAGCAGCCTGATGACCTGGTCTATTCGTATCATATACTGTTTATGTTCAGCAGCCTGATGACCTGGTCTATTCGTATTATATACGGTTTATGTTCAGCAGCCTGATGACCTGGTCTATTCGTATCATATACTGTTTATGTTCAGCAGCCTGATGACCTGGTCTATTCGTATTATATACGGTTTATGTTCAGCAGCCTGATGACCTGGTCTATTCGTATTATATACGGTTTATGTTCAGCAGCCTGATGACCTGGTCTATTCGTATTATATACGGTTTATGTTCAGCAGCCTGATGACCTGGTCTATTCGTATCATATACTGTTTATGTTCAGCAGCCTGATGACCTGGTCTATTTGTATTATATACGGTTTATGTTCAGCAGCCTGATGACCTGGTCTATTCGTATCATATACTGTTTATGTTCAGCAGCCTGATGACCTGGTCTATTCGTATTATATACGGTTTATGTTCAGCAGCCTGATGACCTGGTCTATTCGTATCATATACTGTTTATGTTCAGCAGCCTGATGACCTGGTCTATTCGTATCATATACTGTTTATGTTCAGCAGCCTGATGACCTGGTCTATTCGTATCATATACTGTTTATGTTCAGCAGCCTGATGACCTGGTCTATTCGTATCATATACTGTTTATGTTCAGCAGCCTGATGACCTGGTCTATTCGTATCATATACTGTTTATGTTCAGCAGCCTGATGACCTGGTCTATTCGTATCATATACTGTTTATGTTCAGCAGCCTGATGACCTGGTCTATTCGTATCATATACTGTTTATGTTCAGCAGCCTGATGACCTGGTCTATTCGTATCATATACGGTTTATGTTCAGCAGCCTGATGACCTGGTCTATTCGTATTATATACGGTTTATGTTCAGCAGCCTGATGACCTGGTCTATTCGTATTATATACGGTTTATGTTCAGCAGCCTGATGACCTGGTCTATTCGTATCATATACGGTTTATGTTCAGCAGCCTGATGACCTGGTCTATTCGTATCATATACTGTTTATGTTCAGCAGCCTGATGACCTGGTCTATTCGTATTATATACGGTTTATGTTTAGCAGCCTGATGACCTGGTCTATTCGTATCATATACTGTTTATGTTCAGCAGCCTGATGACCTGGTCTATTCGTATTATATACGGTTTATGTTCAGCAGCCTGATGACCTGGTCTATTCGTATTATATACGGTTTATGTTCAGCAGCCTGATGACCTGGTCTATTCGTATCATATACTGTTTATGTTCAGCAGCCTGATGACCTGGTCTATTCGTATTATATACGGTTTATGTTCAGCAGCCTGATGACCTGGTCTATTCGTATTATATACGGTTTATGTTCAGCAGCCTGATGACCTGGTCTATTCGTATTATATACGGTTTATGTTCAGCAGCCTGATGACCTGGTCTATTCGTATTATATACGGTTTACGTTCAGCAGCCTGATGACCTGGTCTATTCCATGTTCTGCTAAGGCATTGATCATTTTAGCTGTCATGTTGTCTGGAGATCTGGTGCCAGATTGCATGTGGTTAAGGGCATTCTGAACTTCCAATTTCAAAACGATGCTGGTCTCTTATTGTTACTGGAGATACACAACTGTTGCTTAGGTGAATCATTGTAAAGATCTTTCATATACTCTGACCATGTTTCTAAAATCTGATTCTTGCTTATTACAATTTTGCCTTCTTTGGTTTTCAGACAATCCATTCATGTGGGTGCTGTTTTGTTAGTGGGATCACTAATTCTTTTGTGCATTGATTTCATGTTTTTGGTATCATGTTTTTCTCTGTAATTTTCCTTAAACCATGCGTCTTTTCCCTCTTTAGATAATTTTCTAATTTGTCTGTGAATCTCTTCATATTTTCAATGTTTAATTGTGTTGTCGGAGGAGAAGCGGCTAGAACACCGGACTCTCATTCGGGAGACCTGGGTTCGATCCCTCGGTAAGGTGTGGGATTTTTTCTGTCGAGGGCAAAAAGAAAATCCTAACCTGCACAGTTCGCACCGACTGCACTAGCCAGGCGGCCTTAATTCCTCAGGCTCAAAGACCCCTCTGCCATACACCGCAAGGTACTATATTGGCAGTAAATGACAGTTTTAAATGACAGTTCAATTATGTTGTTTCTACCTTTGTCTTCAGTAATCCATTTCCCACAGTTTATCATCTTCAGTTTGGGATAGTTGCTTCTGCAGCCTCTCTGACATAATTCTTCAATATTTTCTATGGATCATTAAGATCTTGAAATAACATTTTTAGATCAGTTAGTTAGGTGCATATCCTTTACAGGACTTCAGTCAAACCCAGCATTTTTGGGCTGTTTGTGATGTCTTGGCAAGTTTTATGTTCAGTAGTTTGCTATTGCTTTCTGACCGACTGGCACTCATACTTTGTACAGAAACCAAAGCAAGGCGGTCTGCTTTCAAATCGCCCACAGCTGTGTTTCAAACACAGTATGTAGGATTGTGAATTGCATCCGTAACTCCTACACCACAGAGCCGGTAGACAACGTATTACATCTGTTCTTGATTTCTATGTTAACTTTTATCTCTGTCTAATTCTTCAGGGCACACAGAACAGCTTTAATATGTCTTGGTTTATATTTGACCTTCTTTAACCTTATATGTATTTTGTCTATAGCTAACTTATATTCTTGTAGCAATCTGTAATTAGTACACTTTTTGTGACTTTAAAAGCATTCTGTTGATGAGGATGAAGTCAATCTGGTTTCTGATCATTTTGTCAGGACACTGCCACTTCCATAATCTTCTTGGATGTTACCGATATCAGGTGTTTCCAATAATCATATCATGCTGGAACCCACAAGTCAAACAAATTAGCGGGAGATCTAAAAACACACGGAGAAGAGAATTACAGATATGAATAATACTGGGAAAGCATGCAGGAGATAGCAAAAGATAGCGTGGTTTGGTTGAGGACCTATGCCCCTACGGACAATCATGGGCAGAAGAAGAAGGCTTTAATTGTATTATTATAGTCACATTATGTCAAGACCTGATGGAAGTCTGTCTTTAGTCTTACCAACAAGTTTCCAAATCTGCTTTGGGCGATCTGGAGGCAGACGGCTCCATCTTGATTGTGATAGTATGAGGCATCGGTCATTTAGAAAACAAGGGCAAACTACCAAACATAAAATTTGCCTGGCACAACACAAACGGCCAAAAAAATGCTGGGGCTGATTGCCATCAAGGACATCCAAGAAGGTAACAACAAGTTAACAAATATACATACCATTGTTGGTTGGAGCAGCTGTTTCACCTCCAGGTCACCGACTAACGGAGGCTGTGAGGACACCCTCTTTTCCATCTGTGAGATCCAGGTCTGTTCAGTGTTGAGTCCATTTCGGTAGAGTGTCAGTAGATTCTGGCAGTTGACAACACTGCGCAATCTGCAACATCACATACACAGATGGCTCATATCTGATATGCTATATGTTATCTAAATATCACATACATGTATGTGACATATCTGTTACAAGTTATCTAAATATCACATGCATATATGTTGCTTTCTCATTTGTTATAAATTACCTGTAACATCACATAAATGTACATTGATATCTCATTTGTTACATGTTATATAAATATCACATACATATATCTGTTACAAGTTATCTAAATATCACATGTGTATGTTGCGTTCTCATTTGTTATAAATTACCAGTAACATCACATAAACATAAATGTACATTGATATCTCATTTGTTACATGTTACCTATGTAGAACAAACACATGGAGTCAATGGATGCCCATTGATCTACACAAATATGAAGGTAACATCAAATATCCAATACGCCTCAAAGCATGTAGAGATCTGATCCCATCGCTTGGCTATGTTCTGCACCTGTACTCACCTTTCTGTCACCTGGATAGAGATCTGATCCCATCGCTTGGTTAAGTCCTGCACCTCTGTCTCCAAAGCATCCACATCATGGTGCCTGGTGGTGCCCGGCCGGCTCTGCTCCACGCTGGTGCGCAAGGAGACCAGATCATCCTTCAGGTGTTGCAGCCTTGCCTGATGCTGCTGCAGCCACTCCTGGAGTTCCTGCAGGTAACAATAACGTTAGCGGTATTAACTGGCACTTATAAGGCAGAACAACAGTGACAATTAGAACACACACCTGCAGACAGAAGATCACATACTCAAAGACTTGACCGAATATGACATATCTAGGCAAACCTTCTGACCTAGAGAAACAACAGTGGTAGCTAAACTGTATGGACGTCCTAGTAAACTAAGAGAGAAAGTGAAGTTTATACAAGAGACAAAATTGTAGATATAGAAAGTACGCAAACACATGGGTAAATGTCTTCAGAAAGGGATAGATATGCATGAATTGAAAGTAGGCAAACACAGGGGTCAGTATCTTCAGAAAGGGATAGATATGCATGAACTGAAACTACACAAACAAAGTGTCCCTCGGAGCAGCTGTCCGCATGCTTGCCTGTTGGGCCTGGAGATCATGTGTTCAAACCCCATCAAAGTATGGGGTTTTAAAACTTGACCTTCACTTCCAGGTTGATCCAGTCAACATTGTATACCAGGAGATTTTCTGGAAAGTGAAGGTTGCCAGAATTACACTGCCTACATTGTTTGTGTGGTGGGGGATTAGGTTAAGGCATGTGTGGGTGGGTGGAAGTTGTATGTATGGGTGGTGGGGTGTGTGTGAGTGGATTGGGGATGTATGGGTGGTTAGGGAGATGTGTGTGTGTGGGGGGGGGGGGGGGGGTAGGGACATGTCAGTTGGTGGGGATGTGTGTGTATGGTTTGGGGATGTGTGATGTGTGGGTTGGTGGGGGATTGTGTGCATGGGTGGGGAATATGTTGTCGATGGAGATGTGGCTGGGGGATGGGTGGTTTGAGGTGTGGGTGGGGAGAGGATGTGTGGGGTAGGATGTGTATGTGGATGGGCGTGGGATGTGTGGGATGGTGGGGGAATGTTTGTGGGTGGCGAGTGTGTTTTGGTAGGGGGATCAGATGAGGGCAGTGTGTGTGGGTGGGGGATGTGCGGGAGGAGGATGGGTCGGTTGGTGGGGTATGTATGTGTCCCTTGGTGTACGTGTGTGTCGGTAGGTGGGGGTGTGTATGTGTCCCTTGGTGTACGTGTGTGTGGGTAGGTGGGGGTGTTGTGTGGGTGGGGTGATGTATGGATAGGTGGGAGATGGGCTTCATAACATGGTAATTAGCCTTGTTTATGTTTACAACATTCATTTCACAATGTTTATTTTTCTTCCTATGTAAATGTATAATGCTCTTGATGAACGAAAGACGAGTGATTGGAAGGGCTGAATGTAAGACGGGCCTGCGCGCCCAATTTGTGACCCTAATAAAGTTGATTTGATTTAATTTGATTTACCAAATTTTCTGGAAAGTAAAGGTAGCCAGAATTACATTGCCTACGTTGTGTGCCAAATTTTCTGGAAAGTAAAGGTAGCCAGAATTAAACACTCTACAATGTGTACCAGGAAAGTACAGGTAACAAGAATTACACTGCCTACATCACCCCTCAAGTGCTGATTAAAGTATTACAAAATATGTGGCTAACACCATATACCCAATAAACTTGAGGCCATTAAAAAGGGGTCTTTATGTTCCTTGGTCATTCAGAAAGCAATGGCAAACTACTGAACATAAACTTCCCAAGCAATCACAAACAGCTAAAATATGCTGGGGTTAACTGTGGCGTCCTGTAAAGAATATGCAACTAACTTTTTTTTTTAGTTTACTATATTAAGATGGACTTGGAGAGGAGATGGTTCCCCCCAACAAGAAGGTCTCTTACACCTGGAAGTACTGATGATGATTAATATACACTGTGTGTTGATTATACATCATGGTATCCCCAGTTGTGGGCTCATTTGATTGGTCAAATTTTGACTAAAGTGGACTGGTCAATACTAAATACTTTCACACAGAGACTTATAACAGAATAAAATGCTCAATTTACCACAAGTTCATTTTTCACAGACTTGAGTTCCAGAAGATCTGAGGTCATGTTGCTGTGTGCGGCCAGAGTGGACTCAAGGTCACCGACCAGCTGCTTGACATCGTTCAGGTCAGTGATGGCGACCTCACATCCCTTCAACCTGAAACAAGAAGAGCTATGTTCACATCTCCATGGGAGACCTACAAATTGCCTGCAACTACGTGTTCCTAAACCTGCTACAGAAAACCAGCAATTTCAGGATAATGGAATGAGAACAAAAGTTTAAGGTCAGAATGGTCCAATGGATAAGAGGGCTCGCTCTTAAACATCTGGTGTGCTGGTGCATGCTTAAGTCAGACACACTTACCTGTGAGGTACATAACTAGGTGTGATTCACTCCCCTCGAAGAAGAACAAAGGAAGACGTTAAAGAAGAAAGAGGAGGAAAAAAAGGAAAAAGAGGAAGGAAAAAAGGAAGAAGAGGAGGAGAAAAATTGAATTGAATTGAACTGATCTTTATTTTCAAAGGGTAACAAATTGGGCGCGTAGGGCCGTCTTACATTCGGCCCTTCCAATCACTCATCTTTCGTTCATCAACAGTGTATGAAGCATTCACATAGGAAAAAAAACACATTGTCAAATGAATGTTGTAAGCATAAACAATGCATATTCTCATGTTATGTGACACATCCCCCCCCCTCACACACACATCCCGCACCAACCCACACACACATCTCTCACCTACTGACACATCACCCACCTATACCCACACATCCCCACACACAAAAGAAGGAAGAGTAAGGAAGAACAGGAAGACAAGTAGAAGACGAAGAATTGACTAGTGGCCCACTACAATACATGCCTGTCGATGTAGATATGGGAGATGACTTTCATCTGTTCAGCTTTGAGCACCACCAGGTTGAGTTTTGATTCAATGTTAGAGTTGCGGGGGGACAACTCTTTCACTTCCTTCTGGAGAACTTTGACCTCATGCTCTTGCCTATCAAAATTCAGCTGAAATTCCTGAAACCAGGGGAAAAAAGCTCACATGAACAATAAGGCTAGTATCTGAGATGAACACATATAGGACAGCAAAATTCAATTAAAACACACATATACACAAACGTTTCAAGGGTTTAGAGGCAAGAGAGCGACTTCATTAAACATGATTTTATCCCATATAGCTTAGCCTCTTTCCACAGGGAAGCCTACTGAAAGTGTTGCACACAGCGTGAACTCTGTAGCTCCAGCGATGACCCCCTGGAGTCTCCTAGAAAAATGGGCAATGACGGAGTCCAGAA
This sequence comes from Cepaea hortensis, assembly GCA_963921405.1. Classification (NCBI taxonomy): domain Eukaryota; kingdom Metazoa; phylum Mollusca; class Gastropoda; order Stylommatophora; family Helicidae; genus Cepaea; species Cepaea hortensis. Next base: position 93,364,090 of record OY992893.1, read on the forward strand.
TCGATCCCACAACCTAAGTGGCATGACTGAACCACTTCTCCTTGGAGACTGCCTTACACACATACATGGACTCACTTACTCTTTCTTTCTCTGTTAACCTTTTGTACAGCAGAGCCAAGGGGGAAATTAGACCTTGTAATCTTGTAACAAATGAAAGTAAAATGTCTGAGAACATGTATCTTTCCTGTGGCAACAAACAATGTGAGTCATACAACAATCACTAAAACAGCAAAACTTATTCTCATAACGGAGCGCTGAAGAAATTCTCAATCCTCAGGCCAGCTCTCCTACCTCTCACATTTTTATGCTGAGGGTGTCTTCAATGTCCTGTCTCCACCTTCATGCAGGTTTTCCAGGAACCATGTTTTCTATCACTGTTCTTCCAGGAACCATGTCTTCTATCACCATTCTCCCAAGAACCAGGCCTTCCATCACTCTTATCTCCAAGCCACTGTGATGTTTAATACATTCACAATATTTTAGTTTCAAGGCTTGATGCAGTTTATAAGCCAGTTTTCTCCCATGTTCAGATCTTACATCAAGAATTTTTCTTCTTCTTGATCTACAGATTTCTAAGAATTGTTTGTAACATTTAACTTCTAAAGCATTGATTTCTTCTCTAGTGTTTGTGAAATGGCCCATAACTCACATGGTATTGTTGACACATACATAAATTATGTTCATTTTGCCAGATCAATGCATGCATGTGGGTCATGGAAGATTCCAGTCCAGAATCATCACTTCTACTGCTGTATTAATGCTGTGAGGACATCACAAAACTGGTTTCATTATCTTTGTTATATGTATCACTTTTATTAAAGTGTTATTGTTACATTTATTACTAAATACTGTGTAGAGCCAATACGGGTATTCTTCATGCTTTAAAAGAGACCAAACCACAAAGAAAACTTGGCATGAACATTATGAAAAAACAGGCATGCTAACTGCTTGACCATGCATTTCTTCTGATGGAAAAAAGGAATTTCAATCAAGTTTAAAACTATGGAAGAAAGATTTCAATAGAGCTTAAAATAACGGAAGATATATATTTATACAAAGTTTAAAATAATGGAAGAAAGGTTTAAATAAAGTTTAAAATAATGGAAGAGAAAGATTTCAGTAAAGCTTAAAACAATGGAAGAAAGAGGTTTCAATAAAGTTTAAAACAACGGTAGCGAGAGATTTAAATAAAGTTTAAAGCAACAGAAGAGAGAGATGTCAATAAAGCTTACAATAATGGAAGACATATATTTAAATAAAGTTTAAAACAATGGAAGAGATTACAATAAAGTTTAAAACAACAGAAGAGATTGGTTTAAATCAAATTATAACAACAAAAGAAAGAGATTTAAATCAGGATTAAAACAATGGAAGAAAGAGATTTAAATAAAGTTTATAAACGCACCCTGTATGATCGGAATGATTCCTGTATGGCCACATTGTTCTGCGGCAGTGGTCGGTGGAGCAGTGTGGAAAGCTGTTGATCAGATAACATCAATTCTCTGTTGACAGCATCAACTCGCTGGAGAATGATCTGTGCTGAGCTGACGTGCTTCTCGTCTGAAGATTGAAATAAGTCAATTGTATTTAAGTCAACTGTATTTAAGTCAACTGTATTTAAGTCAGCCGTATTTCAGTCAATTTGTATTTCAGTCAAACATATTTCAGTCGGCTGTATTTCGGTCAACTGTATGTCAGATGTTGGTTAGCTCACAGTTTAAAAGTCAAGGACACTTTGCCTTGCCTCGTGGCATGCTGGGTACATGTTGCTTGTGTAGACCAATCAGTACTCAATGAAAACTGTAATATGTAAATTGTATTTCACAGGTTGGTTAGCTCAAGACATCGGGTTAAATAACTACAAGCAGCATGATGATGGAGGTGATGGCTTTCATATGGCTGGAATCACAGAATTATTCCCACGTTTGTGTCCTAAGTGATTCAGTCATTTTTATTTTAATTGCATGTCCTTCACAGGACGTAGCAGTCAACCCCAGCATTTTTGCTATTCGTGAATCCTGGGCAAATTTTACGTTCAGTAGTTTGCCATTACTTTCTGAACGACCGGCACCTATACCTTTTTCGAAAAACGAGCACCGCTGTGTTTCGAACCCGGGTATACGGGCTCACACACCGCGTTCGCAAGACCTTAGCCACGGCGACCGGCTTCAGTCAGCATGATCCAAAAGGTTATTTATGCAGATAGTGGAGAGCTGCAGAGGTTTGCTGTTCATACGGTCACCTTTAGCTTTATTCCGGGACATGTTGGAGCTGAGGGAAATTAACAAACTGATGAAGTTGCTGGCTCTGCATTCCCTGCAGATGGCCTGCCTATGGATCGTGCTGATATTACTAATGCCGTCTGAGAGATGCGGAGAACAGAGGATTTTGATGCCAGTGAATCCACATCTTTGTCTAGAATGAGAGACTCAGGAGTAAGAATTGGCATGGCCAGACACGAGGGGCATATCGAGAGAATGCGGGGCCTCGTCAACCAACAGTTAACTGGCAATATTAGCTGCCACATGCTGATGCATATGTTGTGAGGTTGGGGAGGTTAGCCGTTAGTTACTCTGGCAGTCCGGGATATTTGTAACATCCGTTAAAGGACATCACAAAAAGATGACATTACTCCAGTTAACAGCCACAAGCTGTGCTACATGTAGCCTGCACTTCAGCTTGTTCAATGGACATTTCAACCTGTCACATTTCCTCGCACCAGAATAAGGTGTGTACCCTCCCAGTTGTGCTCCTCCACCAAAGAGAGTGTACCAACGGTACAATGTGGGGTATCGGGTTTGTTGCACGCTGTCCAACATTTGGTGCTAACAGAAAGCAGTTGGTACCGTCTACCATTATACGGTAACTCTGTCATATCTAACTAAGACCTGACTAATGTCAGCCGGGACCAGTGACTAGAATAAGTAGACAACAAATATAGAAGAACTGCTTTCTTGACTCAATTTACCTCTGGCTGCAGCCCTCGCACACAGATCTGAGTAGATCTGCTCACACAGCTGCAGCTCCTCCAACAAGAGGCTCAGATCCCTGTCTGAGGCACCACTCTCGGCTATCAGCTGCTCGCCATCTTGCTTCAGTGCTCGCCACACAGCCTCACACTGTGCTCTGTCCATGGCCAGGAACTGAAGGCACACACAAGCCACATTTGAAAAATGGATAAACAACTTATGAAATACTGACACCTCAAAAATGAAAAATAGAAGAATGAACTTATGAGATATTGACAAATCAAAATAAAATAAAACTAAAGTCAAGAGGGTCATCCTCACTGCAATGAGTTTTATCCCATATGGCTCAGTTTCTCTCCACAGAACAGCAAGCCACTTGCCCAGAGCATCATACAAAGTTGTACGATAAAATCTGTAGCTCCAGAGATTACCCCCAGGAGACTTGGGAAAAACTTAACTCGAGGTCTGAACGACGCAGTCAGGGGATTGAACCTACTTTGATCAGAGCACGAGGCAGAAATCTTAACCACTTTGCCATCAAAACCCGCAGTGACAAATAAACTATGAAACATCAATAATAAACCATTGATTTTCTGGCTAGACAAATAAGAAGAGTGGATAAATAACCTATGAAATACTGACAAGTCAAAGATGAAATGCAGAAAACTAAATGATAAAATATGAATCAATTCAATATTAACTCTATTCAAAGAAAATACAAAATACTCATAATCACATACAAAGCATCGACTAAATAACTCCAAACACTAATGTGAAATACAGATAAACTGTAAAGATGAGCCAAATGTGAACAATAAATAAACTATTAAACCCTGATTAGTGAAATATAAAATACAGGTACTAAATTACAAAATAATGATAAATAAATTATTATCACAGAATTATCTCATTACTAAAAGAAAAAACTACAAAGTATAATTTTGTGAATCCAGAAACAGTTGTCGGTTTATTTGAATTTTTGTACTTAATAGAAAATTTTAAGACGCATCTTTGGACCCATTAGGGATACACAAAGTGGAGAGTGGAAAAGAAGAAGTAACAAAGACATTTATGATCTGTTTAAGTCCCCGCTAATCACTGGTATCATGAAGGCCAATAGACTACAATGGCTGGGGCATATAGAAAGAATGGAAGATAATAGGGAAACAAAACTCGCTTACACTCAGGAAATAAATGACCATAGACCCCTAGGTAGACCAAGAAGGCGGTGGAGAGATAATACATATACAGACCTACAAGCACTTGGAATCAACGACTGGCAAGAGAAGGTCCACCAGAGAGACGAATGGAGACGGATTGTATCTGCAGAAAAGAACCTCAATGGCTCGGAACACTGAAGAAGAAGAAGAAGAAGAATAGAAAATCAGTAGAAGACAGCAGATATCACAGAAGACAGCAGGCAACAGAAATACTGAAGAGACCAGATTTAGACAGAGAGTGTGGTGACTAGACCTTGCCTGCCTGCCCATTGGTCAAGGGTTCAACCAGCACTGGCAAGGATTCAAATGTTAAAACCGACCAGGGTTCCCAGGTTGAGCCAGCCTAAACTGTGTACCAGGAAATGTCTGGGGAGGTAAAGGCAGCCGGTGTGAGACTGGCCACATCACTGACTGAGTGCCAATAGGATTATATAAATATGGGTGTAGCACCATATGTCCAATGTGACTTAACTGATTCATTGCCATGAGCCGATTAAATGGCTCAATGGAACTACTCTAGACTGCCAAATGCCGATAAGTCAGCTTAGTATTGACACTGTGATATTTGTTTCATTTCTCTTATGTTCTGCAAATTTTTAGTGCCCGGTAAATGAAACTTTACACACATAAAAGATATGCCCTTTGAACAGTATCAGACAAGACAATTAATTGTTTTTTTTAAGATAAATCGATAGTGTGAAAGAGTTTTGTTTTTATTATTTTAGAAATGGCAACGCCCTATGGTTCTTGACCTCACATATTTTCATTAGATTATAGTTTTAAACAATGTTAGAGTATAGTTATTCGTATGTAAAGGACTTTGTGAAAGATTCTAAACTGATAGCACATGGTTAATGTGGTTATTCAGTTAAAATAAATTATTTAGCAGGCGGTCATAATGGAAACACAACTAACTGTGAAAGTTTGTCATCATACAAGGACACATGTCGAATTATGTTTGCTTTAATGGGCCACACTTATGCCCGACAGTTTGCTTTGCAGCCTATCACAAATAAGCTGAGCAGTATTGTAAACAACAACAAACAGAAATGTGTATATATTAATAGACAACAACAAACAGAAATGTGTATATATTAATAGTCAATCTATTGAGAACAAATCTGCCAAGTTTTTTCCTGATTTTATCAACTTTGTGTGAAAATGACATGCTTCAAAATATGCAGTTATAATTATTTTTTGGATGGCTTTAAGACGCAATTCTTGTGATATTGGTGAATAAACGGGGTGTTTATCATTATTCAGTAAATTTAACAGGATTATCTTCAAAGGATGAGAAATAACGCTTTGGTAAGTGGAAATTTTAAATAATTGTCACCCCCCTTTAATGCAAATTGTTGTTACAAAATTATTATGATATTTCTAACCTCTCCTAAAATTATCAACACTGACATGTTCCTTGTGCAATCTTTATTTTGATATATAATACAATATATCTGCTACAATTTTAACCATTTTTACATCATTATTGTGACACACCCCTACATCCCATTTTCTGCCATGAATTTTTGTTTGGTCATAACCTACTTTTTTGTTTGGTAGTGAATCAGTTAAGGTCAGAAAAAGGGTCCTTTATATACCTTTACTGACAGATTCAAACACAACCATCTCAAAACCATGCCACTGTTTTACTGAGGGAACAAGTGTGCTTCAAGGATGCAGCAGAAAGGCATTTTAAAGAACAGGCCTACTTGAAACACACCAATGACCCCACTTTCTACACACCTTTTTCAGATCCCAGGCTTTGACTTGTCTGATGGCAGCAAAGATGGCGGACATGCGCACCTTCCTCTGTTGGCCCCTACATTGGGCAGACAGTCTTTCATGTTGAAGCTTTAGTCTGAGAGAACAAGAGAATAATATACTTGGTAAAAATGTCTTATTGGAGCTTCATTATAAGAGAACAAGCATGGAGAATAGTATACTTGGTACAAGTTTCATAATGACAATACTGTACTCAGTACATATTGCATAAAGAAAATGGTATACTAAACAATACTATACTCTATACAACTTCCATGTAAAGAATATCATATTCTGGACAACATTCATGTAAACAATAGTATACTCCACAAAACAATACTATACTCAGTACAACTTTTATGTAAAACAATACTATACAAATTATGACTTCTATGTAAAGAATATTATATTGTGAACAACTTTCATGTTCATGTTATCATACACAGCACACTTTTCATACATGTGACACTACACTCAGTACAACTTTCATGTAAAGAATACATAACAAGGATAACTTGTATGTAAAGCACACTATACTCAGTACAACGTGCAGATTCTTGATACAATACTCAATTAAACATGTTTATGCACATCACCGGCTCCATGTTGAAGGAGTTACAGACACAGTTCGTAATCCTGCATACCAGCATTAAAAACACATCTGCAGGCAATTTGGCAGCAGACCATCTGGCACTGGTTTTTTTACAAAATGGTATGGGTGCCGGTCGTTCAGAAAGCAATGGCAAACTACTGAACGTAAACTTGCCAAGAAATTACAACAGCAAAAAAATGCTGGTGTTGGCTGCGACGTCCTGTAAAGGATATGCAACGATTTTTTAATGCACAACACTATACACAGTACAACTTTCATATGAACTAAACCGCCCACCCCCTAACTCACCCAGCAGCACCTAGATGAGCTGGTACACAAACCTGAACACAAACATACAAACAGTGAAAGGTCTGACCTGTTAGCCACGTCGATGGCCTCCTGGTTCGGGGGAGGAATCAAAAGACAAGCAGACGGAATGTTGCCTTCAAGACCTGTCATTGTCTTCACCTGAGAACAGTTTTCATTCCATTGTCTATGTACGTCTACATATATGGCTTGTGTACACATAAATATATGGTTTATATACATGTAAATATGTGGTTTTTGTACATGTCAATATATGGTTTGTATACATGTAAATGTACGGTTTGTGGACATGTAAATTTTTGGTTTGTGTACATGAAAATGTATGGTTTGTGTACATGTAAAAGTACAGTTTGTGCACATGTAAATATATCTTCATGTACATGTAAATGTATGGTTTGTGAACATGTAAATGTATGACTTGTGTACATGTAAATGTACGGCTTGTGTACATGTAAATGTATGGCTTGTGTACATGTAAATGTATGGCTTGTGTACATGTAAATGTATGGCTTGTATACATGTAAATGTATGGTTTGTGTACATGTAAATGTATGGTTTGTGTACATGTAAATGTATAGTTTGTGTACATGTAAATGTATGGTTTGTGTACATGTAAATGTATGGTTTGTGTACATGTAAATGTATGGTTTGTGTACATGTAAATGTATGGTTTGTGTACATGCAAATGAATGGCTTGTGTACATGTAAATGTATGGCTCGTGTACATGAAAAATGTATGGTTTGTGTACATGTAAAAGTACAGTTTGTGCACATGTAAATATATCTTCATGTAAATGTAAATGTATGGTTTGTGAACATGTAAATGTATGGCTTGTGTACATGTAAATGTATGGTTTGTGTACACAAATAGGAAAAGTAGGGAGAGGAGGAGAAGCAGGAGGAGAAGGCATGCCTGACACGAATATTAAATCACCAGCTTGTCATAATTACCTTCCACTGAGTTTTCTGGGAGTTGTTCAGGAGGAAGCACTCTTCACCTCTCTGCACAGAGATACCTGAGTCATGATAAGGGCACAGAGTTCGGACCCTGATGGAAGTAGTGACTCTCAGAGAGCGAAGTTTCAGAGGGATGATATCATGACTCTGCACCACCAACGATGACACTCGGCGGTCATACTCTCGGATCTGGTCCTGAAGATTCTGTTATTACAAATTTAAAGCAAACAGAAATTGGTAAAATATATAGCTATGGAAATGTTTTCACATTATTGTTTGTATATGAAGCCTACTTCAATTATTTCTGAGTACTGGTTGTGGTTGTAGGAAGGATACCATCTAACAATGTGATATTCCTTTTGACTGGTTCTGTTCTCCTTCACTTGTGACTGAATGGAAAATACACTTGATAAAATATCATCATTCTCTCATCTTATCTCATCATGTTCCTCTTGTACCTTGCGGTGTTGAGGTAAAGTATAAACAGCGGGAGAGTGCCCGCTTATGGGCTTCATGTATCAATATTCCCATGGACTCTGTTATTCCCTGCGTCCATCATTTATGTGGTCGGCCTCTTCCTCTGCTTCCCTCTGGTCTATACATCATTGTTTGTTGTGGTATACTGTTAGTTGGTAACCTATTTGCATGGCCAAACCATTTGACTTGCAGCCTTCTAATAAAATCTAGTGCAGCTATAACCCCCATTTTAGTCCTGATTTCTTCATTTATGATCTTATCTTTTCTTGATACATCGAGTATTCTTCTCAGGAATCTCATTTCTGTTGTCATGACTTTTCTTTTCTCTTTTTCTGTCATTGTCCAGGTGTGGCATTGGTAACATAGAGTTGGTAGGAAGATTATGATGTAAAGTGCTTTCTTGGTAATTATTGATACATGTTTGTTCTTTAGCATTGGTGCCATTTGTCCAATGAGTTGGTTTGCCTTACTGCATCTATTTTCGATCTCGTCTTCTGATTTGCCATTTGATGATATTATACTTCCTAGGTACTTGAGATTCTTTACTTGTTTCAAGGGATGTTCGTTTAGGTGAATTGTTGTTGCTTTTTCTTCTTTAGTTACAGTCATTACCTCTGTTTTACTTGTGCTAATTTTTATGTTATGTTCCCTACATATTTCATTTAGACTATTCATGTGGTCTTGTAATTCAGCTTCTGATTTTGCTATTAGTGCTTGGTCGTCCGCAAACAGGAGTTCTCTAATGGTTAGATTTGCAGATGGTTCTTCTTTTGTGTTCTCGTCATGAGTCTCTGTTTGGCTGGTTTCTTTACACATGTTGTCTATATATGTTATGAACAAGAGATAGGACAGGACACAACCTTGTCGTACTCCAGATCTTATGGTGAAGGGTGCTGAGTGTCCTCCAGTTGCTCTCACTATGCATTCATCATTATCAAATATTTTAGCCCTTGGGCTGGTCATGAAGCTTCCTGATAATGTCACCCATAGCTGTCTGTCTGGTGTGGCTCTTTAGCTTCAGGATCTTTGTATTGTTAGATAGATCTGTGCTTGCCTGTTTTATATTGTCATTGGTCTATCCCTTTATCTGTTCCTCAGTGGTGTCTCCTCCAGTACTCTCTTTGATGTTTCTTCATGTCTTTGGGTATGACAGGTCACGAGAGTCTTTGCTTTGAGGTGACTTTCAGATGTTTTCTATGTTGTGTTATATTTTCTAGAACTTGTTGATTCTTCAATTGTACAATCCAGCTGATTATACATCTTAAAAATGTATAAAAAAATATGTATGGCAGTCAAAATTTTTTGGGCATGTTATGAGAAGAAATGAATTGGAGAACTTGGTGACAACTGGTAAGATCGAAGGGAACAGACCAAGAGGAAGACCTAGAAGCAAATACCTGGATGGCTTGGTCGAGACAGAAACACAGAGCTGATCCACGACTCTGATGATCGAGTGAGATGGCAAAACATGACTGCCCACGTTTACCGGCATGGCACATGATGGATGGATGGATGGCAGTGAATCTTGGAATGCAAATGAACAAATTAGGAAGAACTTGGAAGCAAAAGAGATGTGGTTCCAATGACGAATGTTGCGAATTCCTTGGACTGCCAGAGTAACTAGCGATGATTGCCTGAAAAAGGCTAATGAAACTAGAACATTATATACAACAATAAGAAAGAGACAAACAGCTTTCTTTGGTCATATTATGAGAAGAGAGGCATTGGAGAACAACGAGACAACTGGAAAGATCGAGGGGAAGAGAGGCAGAGGCAGACTAAGAGAAATGATGCTGGATGGATTGAGATGGTGGCACGGAGGTATATCAGCAGCATAGTTGATCCAGAACACGAAAGACCGAGATCTGTGAAGAGACATAAATGCCCATGCCAGCTGGCAGGGCACTTGATGATGATGATAAGAAATATATCATCATCATGTGCCACGCCGATAAGCGTGGGCGGTCATGTTTCGCCATCTCACTCGATCACCAGAATCATGGATCAGCTCAGTGTTCCTGTCCCGACCATGCCACATGGCCAAGCCATTCAGGTATTTACTTCTCTGCCTTCCCCTCGATTTTGCCAGTTGTCACCAAGTTCTCAAATTTATTTCTTCTCATAATGTTACCAAAAAATTGTGACTGTCTTCGTCTAATTTTTCTAATCAGTTTACGAAATATATAACAACATCAAAAAAAAAAAGAATAAATAAAAGTAGGATTAATATTATTTGTGATTTATATTCTGGTCTGGAATTTTTATGAATGTGTTGTTTCTCTGAATTATCACATCTTCATCATCATCAAGTGCTCATTTACCTACATAAATTCCATGAATGAACAACTAAAGTGAAGAAAATATCTTACCTGTAGGTCTGCAAGCAGAACCTGAGTTTGCTCAACGGGAATGTTGTCAGAGGGAAACCGATTGTGAAGAAGTTCAGCCTGACGGGTCATCCACTGACCGCAGTGCTGGGCTTCCTCGAAGAATGTGTTGTGTTCTGTGCAGTGTTTGACCTGGGCCTGCAAGCAGCTGGCCAGCTGCAGCAGCCAGGGCCACTGAGCCTGCAGCGTGGACATGTAGGCCTGGAAGGCAGCAATCACAGTCAGCTATCAACATGCAACTCTAGACATTAACGGGTGATTTGTCATCTGTTCTTCTTCTTCTTCTATCTTATATCTAGCAGTGTGGCTCAGACCCTCAACCAACTCACACCCAAGTCATTCTATCTTTAGCTACCCAGCTATTCCATGAGGATCTGCCCAGGTTCTTCCCATCTTATTCATTTTTGTTTCTACTTCTCTTCTATGTGTGTTTTCTCTTTAGCATTCCATTTGATTTCTTTCACTCTAACATTCCATTTGTCTTGTCTCACTCTAACATTCCATTTGACTTCTTTCACTCTAACATTCCATTTGACTTTTTTCATTCCAACATGACAGGTGCCAGTTCTTGAAGTTTTCCTAGATGAAAAGGGTAAGTGAGAGATCCAGACATCTTGCGGCTTTCTTTACATTGTGTTACACCTCTAGAAGAGCCTCCCCTCATCCTGGTTGGCTGAGAAATCTTTAGACTTCTTTACGGTTGGTTGGATGTTGCAGCTAAAGTTTTCTACAGGATGGCGCAGCCAATCCCATGACAACCCTCCCGAGTTGCCTCTTATGATATGCATGGTACATTGTACTACTTATCACAGTGTGCAAGTGTACAAGCCTTGTCCTAGTGAGAGGAAATACAAGCTAAAGACTAAATGTTATGGCAGGGCAGACCAGGCCTTAAGCCTTGGTCTGCAACTGGTCTAGGATTGAAGCTCTGAATGAACAGTAAGAGCACTGCTTTGCTGATCTGGCAGCTTGTCTTGTTCCAGACGTATTGGTGTTACCTTTTCTCTGGATTAAACTAGGCAGGCCGAGAGAGGGATCATGCTGCATGGACAACACATGGTTTTAACAATTCAACCTAGGCTTTATGTTATGGAGAAGTACAGCTCCATCCCTGGTCTTATACCGCCATGGGTTATAGTTTATGATACTTTTTTTAAACATATGTCTGTCAAGACGGCAGGTGCCAGCACTTATCACAATCTAGCAAGGAACTCTAACAGTCAATATTTCAGCACATGTACTATTGTTGATACCGGCTCTGTGGTGAAGGGATTACGGGCACAGTTTGCAATCCCGCATTCAAAACACAGTTGTGGATGATTTGGCAGCAGACAGCCTTGAGTTGGTTATTTTATAAAATGGTAAGAGTGCCTGTCATTCAGAAAGCATTAGCAAACTACTGAACGTAAACTTACCAAGAAATCACAAACAGCCAAATAATGCTGGGGTTGACTGCCATGTCCTGTAAAGGATATGCAGTTAACTGTATTTTTAAACCATTGTTGACCATTGTTGATTACCTCAATGGAGCGTGCTAGAGGATGTCGATCCAGGATCATAGCACTGCCTTTCTCTTGTACAGCATTGAACTGTCTTTCCCTGGACTCCATTTGTCGAACGAGGGACTGAAATAGGCACAACACAATAGTTTGCAATTTGGATGACTTCTCTTCATATGTTTCAATCAAAAACAACAAATATATGAGAGAGAGAGAGAGAGAGAGAGAGAGAGAGAGAGAGAGAGAGAGAGAGAGAGAGAGAGAGAGAGAGAGAGAGAGAGAGAGAGAGAGAGAGAGAGAGAGAGAGAAAGAATGAAAAAGAAAGAAAGAAAGAAAGAAAGAAAGAAAGAAAGAAAGAAAGAAACAAAGAAAGAAACAAAGAAAGAAAGAAAGAAAGAAAGAAAGAGGGTGGGAGGGAAGGAAGGAAGTGAGGGAGGGAGGAAAGAAGTAAGGAAGGAAGGAAGGAAGGAAGGAAGGAGGCAGGCAGGCAGGCAGGCAGGCAGGCAGGCAGGCAGACAGACAGAAAATGAAGTATTTCACGAAACAACAAAATTTACTGAAGACATATGCTGCAATCGGTAAATGAAGTTCCTCTCTCTCTCTCCAACTCCCCCCCCCCCCTTCTCTCTGTCTGTCTGTCTCTCTCCCTCACACATACAAGAGATCACCACACATGTAATCCCTACCTTGTGGTATTCATCCAGCTCTACAAGATTCAAACCCCGGGCTGACCAGTCCCGAGACAGTTCAACATTCTCCTTTTCACTCAACCACTTCAGCTCGGCTGTGGCCAGCTGCAGGAACTCACTCAGGGACTCCAGACATCGAAGACGACGACTGCATGTTTTCTGAACATAGTATGAAACAGAGAGTTAATACTCTTATCCTACTCTTTATTGGAATCATACATGTGGATGTCAAGACACACATGTCCAGTTCACAACAAGGGTACAAATGAGTAAATTGTTATTTCTGTTATCGTGTAGTTGCATTGGCGTGTGTTTGTTGTTTGTGTGCTGATGAAGGCTTTGGCCACAACATCCATTTTGTAACTTTTGATGGTGTTCTAGTAAAGCTTACCGTCAATGTCTCGTTTTTGTGTGTGATTCATTCATCGTAAACTTATCATAGTTGAGTTTAGCTGAGTTGTTGAGTTATTGTGTTGAGTTTAGTTGAGTTGTTGCGCTGAGTTTAGTTGAGCTGTTGTGTTGAGTTGACCTAAGAACTGACATAACTGCACTCAGGACATTCCTATACGCGCTCCGTCCCCTCATTCAACAGCCAGCTGAGAGTCACACTACTAATCCTTCCCACAGCTATCTGATTGAAAGTTCTCCTAGTCTTCCCTCTCAGTTTTTAGTGGAACCCCTGCTGATCGCCCGCAATATCATTCTTTTCACATACGGGTTCTCAATCTGTTGCCCCGCCTTCTCCACCTGGTCACACAGGCGCTCATAGTAAGATTAAGAAGATTCAGTTCAAATATGAAATAAAACATCACAAACACCCGGAATACTCCAACAAGTACTCTATCCCCTTCTTCAGCAGCCAATTAGTTCTCAGGCTGATGGTACCAGCGGCTGGTGGATTGGATGTCCACCTCTGTTTTCCTTTATCTGTTGAGTGTCGTCCATCGGTTCACTTCCGGCTGAGTCAGTGTCTCCAGATGTGGGTCGTTTGTTTGTTTGTTTTGCTGTACCTTTTTCTCAATCCCAGACAGCCTTGACCACATTAATCTTGTCAGTGATTACAAACTCCTTCACAGAGAAAGCATGAGAGGAGGATTCTGATCATCAAAAGAGGTCCCCTTCCCAGAATATTTCAGCTCATCACGCACCCGGTACTTCATGCCCTCACTCATATTCTAGCACCTTTGGCCGTGAGAAACCAGCTACTTTCCTGGCCATTCACCTCTGTCATCGCCTTCACATCAGTGGTTCGCTATGCACCAGTACACGTTATTACCACCAAGTTGCCTTCTCCGTACCCCATTTGTGGCTCACAAAGCCGCACTCCTGCTCATCCCTATAACTCATCCTATGGACTACTTGGTTGTCGGTCTGGGGTTTATCATAATCTAGTTTGCTGCCCAAAGGAGACACAACAATCAGTCAATCACCCTGTTCATTTTTTCACACACCCGCATACCCCAGGCAGAAAATATTTGGGTCAAATATACACACAGGCACTGGTTTATGCTAATACAATATAATGCACAATTCTGTGTACTATGTTAAAGGAAATGATCAGGCACCTCTAATGTAGAAGATCCCATGAATGGACCGAGCATGTATCATAGTAAAGGACCCTTTTCTACACCTTGAGGCCTGCTGGGCATACAGTGCTGGCTCCATATTTCTACAGGTGATTTGGTCAATATCAAGCCGGCCTCCTTGACTTTCCAGAACAGATAGTGGTACCCAGGCTGGGAGCTCAGGTTAAAAAAAAAAATTTGAACCCTGCATCTAGGGGATTCAAAACTATAACCAACACGCCAGCATAATAACAATGTGCTACAATGGTTCTCAAGCAGACTTAACTGATATAATAATAATCAATCTCTTTCTCTCACACACTTACTATCTACCTCTCTTTCTCTCTCTCTCTCTCTCTCACACACACACAAGTGCTGCAGTGACAAGTCCGCATCAACATAACCTAAAAGTTCCTTGGCTACACCGCCCTGTGCACTGTAGTTGTGGTAAGACTTGGGCAATTTTTAACTGAGCAAGGCCCAGCACTCTCCAGAATCTGATATGCCACTATGGCTTTAACCAACACTCGTTTTCCACATCAGGATGTGTCTAACTTACCGAAAGAAGGGAATAGGCCACTTCAACTGCGGACAGTTTTTGTGTATACAACTTCTGTTCCTCAGGTGAAAGGCTAGCCTGTGAAAGAAACCAACAAACAAATCACATTCAACAAAAGTTCAAGAAAACAGCTCAGGACTGCAGCAACAGCATACCAAACTTCATTTGCTTCTGTTTTCTAATTGCCAATAAAGCAAACGCCCACAAAAGAACTCTTCAATTCTTTACAATATATAGTTCTTTCTATTTCCTTTCCATTTTACTCATCTGTTTTTATAGTTTCTTCCATATCCTTTCCATTTTACTCATCTGTCTTTATAGTTACTTCTATTTCCTTTTCATAAACACACCTCTGTCTTGATAATTTCTTCCAAATCCTTTCCATTTTACTCATCTGTCTTGATAATTTCTTCCAAATCCTTTCCATTTTACTCATCTGACTTGATAATTTCTTCCAAATCCTTTCCATTTTACTCATCTGACTTGATAATTTCTTCCAAATCCTTTCCATTTTACTCATCTGACTTGATAATTTCTTCCATGTCCTTTCCATTTTACTCATATGTCTTTATAGTTCCTTCCATTTCCTTTACACAATGCAAACATATCTTTATCTTTATAGTTTCTTCCACGTTCCGTGACATGAATGAGCGACCTTACCCTGTCATTGATACACTTGTCAATATGAGATGGGAATGAGTGACCTTACCTTATCAGTGATACACTTGTCAATATGAGAAGGGAATTAGTGACCTTACCTTATCAGTGATACACTTGTCAATATGAGATGGGAATTAGTGACCTTACCTTATCAGTGATACACTTGTCAATATGAGAAGGGAATTAGTGACCTTACCTTATCAGTGATACACTTGTCAATATGAGATGGGAATTAGTGACCTTACCTTATCAGTGATACACTTGTCAATATGAGATGGGAATGAGTGATGTAACCTTATTGATACACTTGTCAATATGAGATAGGAATGAGTGAACTTACTCTGTCATTTATACACTTGTCAATATGAGATAGGAATGAGTGAACTTACTCTGTCATTTATACACTTGTCAATATGAGATAGGAATGAGTGAACTCACCCTGTCATTGATACACTTGTCAATATGAGAAAATAATGAGTGAACTTACCCTGTCATTGATACACTTGTCAATATGAGATAGGAATGAGTGAACTTACTCTGTCATTTATACACTTGTCAATATGAGATAGGAATGAGTGAACTTACTCTGTCATTTATACACTTGTCAATATGAGATAGGAATGGGTGAACTCACCCTGTCATTGATACACTTGTCAATATGAGATAAGAATGAGTGAACTCACCCTGTCATTGATACACTTGTCAATATGAGATAGGAATGAGTGAACTCACCCTGTCATTGATACACTTGTCAATATGAGAAAATAATGAGTGAACTTACCCTGTCATTGATACACTTGTCAATATGAGATAGGAATGAGTGAACTTACTCTGTCATTGATACACTTGTCAATATGAGATAGGAATGGGTGAACTCACCCTGTCATTGATACACTTGTCAATATGAGATAAGAATGAGTGAACTCACCCTGTCATTGATACACTTGTCAATATGAGATAGGAATGAGTGAACTCACCCTGTCATTGATACACTTGTCAATATGAGAAAATAATGAGTGAACTTACCCTGTCATTGATACACTTGTCAATATGAGATAGGAATGAGTGAACTCACCCTGTCATTGATACACTTGTCAACATGAGATAAGAATGAGTGAACTCACCCTGTCATTGATACACTTGTCAATATGAGATAAGAATGAGTGAACTCACCCTGTCATTGATACACTTGTCAATATGAGATAAGAATGAGTGAACTCACCCTGTCATTGATACACTTGTCAATATGAGATAAGAATGAGTGAACTCACCCTGTCATTGATACACTTGTCAATATGAGATAAGAATGAGTGAACTCACCCTGTCATTGATACACTTGTCAATATGAGATAAGAATGAGTGAACTCACCCTGTCATTGATACACTTGTCAATATGAGATAGGAATGAGTGAACTTACTCTGTCATTGATACACTTGTCAATATGAGATAAGAATGAGTGAACTCACCCTGTCATTGATACACTTGTCAATATGAGAGCGGAATGACTGCACCTCCTCTTGTTCATGTCTATGTACATCTGACAGTTTCAACAGCAGAGACAAATCACTCTCGTATGTGGCTTCCTCCAGCTGTCTCTGCAAACACAAATGACAAGCATGTACAGAACTCCTCGGGGAATGACAAGAAACTTATCGCAAGAGAACAAAGAACATATCATACTGTAGGATGACACCTTGCCATCAATAGATAATAGTTTGTCAAATGGAGTTATACCTTTCCATAGTGCAAAGCCTGGGCTGAATTTAGAGACCATGTGTTGCCCATGCAGCATGATCCCTCTCTCTGCCTGCATAGTTTACTCCCGAGGAAAGGTAACACAAATACGTCTGGAAAAAGACAAGCTGCTGAAGCTGCCACATCAGCAAAGCAATGCTCTAACTGTACATCTTTTGGAGTTCCATCCTAGACCAGATGCCCACTAAGGCATTGCTGTGACTCTCTTGCAGTCTCGCAGCATGCAAAGTGTGTAGTCTGGCAGGCTTTATCATAGTGGGGGTAGTGGACAAGCCCCCCCCCCCCCCCCCCCCCCCTTCAATAGCTAGACTAGTCTTTGCCCAAGGTGCTACACATAGTTGTCAAGTCAAGTGCTGAAAACAAAGAAGTTAGCTGCATATCCTTTACAGGACATAGCAGTCAACTCCAGCATTTTTTGGCTGTTTATGATCCCTGAACAAGTTTACTTTCAGTAGTCTGCCACTGCTTCCTGAACGACTGGCACTTATACCATTGTATGGAAACCAACTCAAGGCAGTCTGTTTACAAATCACCCACAAATGTGTTTTGACCTCGGTATGTGGGATTACGAATTGTATCCGTAACCCCTTCACCACAAAGCTGGAAAAAAACAAAGACAAAAAAACAAAAAACAAAGAAACAAAACCAAAACCAAAAAACACAATTCCTGCAGTAGGAACCCGCTGGGGTATGTGGAGTGTGAGGACTGACATTTTTGTAGACCTGAGTGCCAGGAGGAATACACTAGTCTCTACCTCCCACAGCAAATTGTGACAGCTGGCATAGAACCCATATCTGAGCTTAACATCCTAACCATAACACCAACATGTCAGCTGAAGAGAGGTGTTGGTCAATATAAACCATGACCTCATCACACAGCATCTCTGTGTTGTATAAAATCCTAACCATAACAAAAACATGTTGGCTGCAAACCATTTGCAAGATTCAGACAACATGAAAGCCCATGCGTCGGACTTAAAAGACTTGACTCCACCTTCTGGAAGATCCACAACTAAACAAACCACAACATTGACTATTCACCTACAAACTATGTGATATAAAAACTTACCTGTTTTGAATGTACCCATTCCAGACAGTCCTGCACATGTCTGAAGGCAGGATTGGTTTCCATCAGTCTCCCCTCTGATGCCACCTCGGCTCGGCTCTTGGTGAAGCTTGCCCTGCGGTCTTCAGTAGACCTGCCCAACAGCGGGTGCATGATCTGACTGTACAAGTGGCTCTTGAGGCCAGAAACTTGGTTCTGAAGCTCCGATACTCTGAAAGAAAGATATTCACATGAAGCACAAGAAACTAAAACATCACTGAATTTTATGATGTATGCAATCTAAACCTTCCTGGCTTTCTAAACAAGTGAAGGGGGTAGGAGAGATCACTTGACCCAGCGATCCCAGTCATCTTTTCCTTCTAGCATTTTAAAAGTTAAGTAAAGGACTCCTTTTCAGCACTCCTAGTTATGTTTAATGTATTGTTACTACAGTATGAGCCCTAGTTATTTTGAATGTATTGTCACTATAGTACAGGCTGACCTAGTTATGTTGAATGTATTGTTACTATAGTACAGGCTGACCTAGTTATGTTGAATGTATTGTTACCACAGTACGAGCTCCCCTAGTTATGTTGAATACATTGTTACTACAGTACGTACTCCCCTAGTTATGTTGAATGTATTGTTACTATAGTAAGGGCTGATCTAGTTATGTTGAATGTATTGTTACTACAGTATGGGCTCCTCTAGTTATGTTGAATGTATTGTTACTACAGTACGAGCTCCCCTAGTTATGTTGAATGTATTGTTACTACAGTATGCGCTCACCTATTTATGTTGAATGTATGGGAGGAAGGGGGAGGGGGGGGGGGGGGGGTGCTAAACGGGTACTCTGCCTATGGGTGTCCCGTAGACTAACAGAGGAAAGGAGGCATCTTACATCTCCTTTGATAGGGGATACTCCTACCCCACTAACCGGACAGAGATCCTAGTTTGACAAAATGTATTATTACCAATGCTGTACAGCAGCAGAACTTTATGATCAGTGAACCAAATCTTACCTTCTATGGAGCTGATCAGCATACATGTGGTTCCCATCCTGCAAGGTCTGGCAGTCTCGAAACAACCCTCTCAGAGATTCCTCCACGTTCTTCAGACCCCGGTCCAGAGCATCACAGTTACGCTTGGCTTCAAAGGCATGCATCATCTCCAGGCCCCTGGCCGTGTCATCAATCCGGCGACCTAGATCTCTGAGTGCTTCTTCACAGTGCCGGACTTCCCGTTGAGTCTTCTCTGCTAACCGGTGCAACCGCTCAAGTCTGAAAAGTACAAAAATCATCACTGCACTGTTTTGTCAAGCCTATTGCTGTGTACATCTGACTTTGACCAGCATTATCTCAAGTTTGCTCTCCCTAGCCTTTGACTGTCCCCAGTCAACCTACAAGGCAGCAGGTTTGTGTATCACGGTGTATAGTTTGCTCTCCCTAACCTTTGTCTGTCCCCAGTCAACCTACAAGGCAGCAGGTTTGTGTATCACTGTGTATAGTTTGCTCTCCCTAACCTTTGACTGTCCCCAGTCAACCTACAAGGCAGCAGGTTTGTGTATCACTGTGTATAGTTTGCTCTCCCTAACCTTTGACTGTCCTCAGTCAACCTACAAGGCAGCAGGTTTGTGTATCACTGTGTACACTTTGCTCTCCCTAACCTTTGACTGTCCCCAGTCAACCTACAAGGCAGCAGGTTTGTGTATCACTGTGTATAGTTTGCTCTCCCTAACCTTTGACTGTCCTCAGTCAACCTACAAGGCAGCAGGTTTGTGTATCACTGTGTATAGTTTGCTCTCCCTAGCCTTTGACTATCCCCAGTCAACCTACAAGGCAGCAGGTTTGTGTATCACTGTGTATAGTTTGCTCTTCCTAGCCTTTGACTGTCCCCAGTCAACCTACAAGGCAGCAGGTTTGTGTATCACTGTGTATAGTTTGCTCTCCCTAGCCTTTGACTGTCCCCAGTCAACCTACAAGGCAGCAGGTTTGTGTATCACTGTGTCTGGTCCCTTTCCCTTGACTTGTCCAACATGGGAGACCCTACAAGTAGTTGCATTACTGTCGACATATTGGGGGTCAGTGGCACACACAAGACCCTCTTTTACTTCAAGGAGGAAAAACAACAGAGGGGACTTGTACAAACAATGAGCATACAATCTCTTCCACATCTGCTGAGAATGTCATGAACTAACTTCATGACTTATTATGTGTCTATGGGCACCTAGTGTACAACCTAGATACGGAAAGTTTGAATGTTATATTATATCAATATGTATCCAAAGTGGCATGCTTAAAAGACTTAGCACTGAATGTATAGAAAGTACGGGACATTGCCATATGCCCACCATCCTCATCTACAACAGCCAGTGAAGAGTCCCAATAATGGTACCAGTAGCAATCTAATTATGTGTCTGTCTGGCCTTTCCTTGGAGTCTTGAATGTCGGCCAGATCCTCTGGTCACTCCCTGCAGCACCATTCTCTCCAGGCTGTGATGATTTAACTGTTCTTCTACACTATACATAGATACCAAAATTCTATGACCATGTCTGCCTTATCATGCACCAATACTCCACTAAGTGGTGCAGACCCAGCTGGATCTGGGCTGGGTCAGGGTCCCAGGTTCTAAGACCTAGTCAACAGAGTATTCTCACTGCACATAGAACCATTCAGTCCAACAGGGTCAGAACCCCCTCCTCAGTATCTCCCTCAGCGTTTATCAGCAGATGACGCCAGTTCTGTGTGGGT
This sequence comes from Cepaea hortensis, assembly GCA_963921405.1. NCBI lineage: Eukaryota > Metazoa > Mollusca > Gastropoda > Stylommatophora > Helicidae > Cepaea > Cepaea hortensis. Next base: position 93,385,304 of record OY992893.1, read on the forward strand.
TGACTGTTCATCCTTGCCCCCTGCATTGTGTTCCTGTCTGTCTTCATCTCATTTTACTTGATGTTCCTGCAGTCAAGTGACTGCTGCAGATTCTCAATCATCACTTGATTCATTTAACCACCTCTCTGAAGGCATCCACTACATCAGCCCGGTCCACTGATCTGCTTTCTTCAGTAGCCCATCAATTTGCTCATTTCCTCTTACACCAGTGTAATCCCTGGTTCTATATGACTGAGCCTGTATGAAGCCATGGCAGGTATTTGAGAGATTGGCAGTTATTTTAGAGAATGGTAGTTATTTGAGAAGAACAGTTTATAAATGAGACTTTCAGGAGACTACTGTTGGAAAGTAGGGTGCATGTAGATCAGCCTCACACCTAAAGCACCACACAAGGAAAGCTACCACAAGATAGTGTACTTTTATCAGTAATACATGACAGGACTGGATGATGGCACTAGTCTCCCCTGATCTCTAGGCGCAGGATGATCAGATGATGCCTTTCCTTCTCTGACAAAAGCAAAACAGCAGGAGGCGTCATGAGCATGCTGCATACCTGAAAATTATCTGCACAGTTGCTAACTGTGATGAGTTGGCCTTAATTTCCACTGCCATGGTACAATTTCATAATTATAAAAACTACCAACATCATAAAATGTACGGTATGTGAGAATGTGTGTCAACAGTCCTCTGTCCTTCCCAATGCTGTGGAGTTGTGCTTTGATCTGAGGCTCTCCTGATGTGATCTTAAGTGGGAGATTTGACTACTGATGGATAGTTTCAAGTGTGCTGAAGATGACCCCTGATCCCAGTTGATCTCAACAACAATTTCCATCATTTGGCTCAACAGTTCCAGGTAAAACATGTTCCTTACCTGACCATCTCGGTTTGTAAAGCCGTGTCTCGCTCCTGCATGGCTGCCTCAAACCTGCTCCAGACACGGGACAAGTTGTGAGGAAGGAATTCATCTTCAATGCTGAAGTGTGAGGGCTCTGACGTCAGGCTCTGCTCAAAGCAAGACAGAACAAAAAATTACTCAACATGAGACATAACAACTAGTCAAAATGGGTCATAACTAATATTAAAAATGGAATATAACTAGTCACAATAGGACATAACAACGTGTCAAAATGGGAAAGAACAATAAAAGTAAAATTATTAGTACACTGTTTGCATAGTGTATATGTGAATAAAGTCATTATCATAGCTATTATATAGATCACAACAACATCCAACTCTCAGTCAATGTCACACTCAACCCTCAGTCTATGCCACACTCAACTCTCAGTCTATGTCACACACAACCCTCAGTCTATGTCAAACCCAACCCCCAGTCTATGTCACACTTTACTCTCAGTCTATGTCACACCCAACCCTCAGTCTATGTCACACCCAACCCCCAGTCTATGTCACACTCAACCCCCAGTCTATGTCACACCCAACTCTCAGTCTATGTCACATACAACCCTCAGTCTATGTCACACCCAACCCCCAGTCTATGTCACACTCAACCCCCAGTCTATGTCACACACAACCTTCACTATATGTCACACCCAACCCTCAGTCTATGTCACACTCAACCCTCAGTCTATGTCACACCCAACCCCCAGTCTATGTCACACCCAATGCTCAGTCTGTCACACAACCCTCAGTTTATGTCACACTCAACCCTCAGTCTATGTCACACCCAACCCCCAGTCTATGTCACACTTTACTCTCAGTCTATGTCACACTCAACCCTCAGTCTATGTCACACCCAACCCCCAGTCTATGTCACACTTTACTCTCAGTCTATGTCACACCCAACCTCCAGTCTATGTCACACTTTACTCTCAGTTTATGTCACACTCAACCCTCAGTCTATGTCACACTTTACTCTCAGTCTATGTCACACCCAACCCCCAGTCTATGTCACACTTTACTCTCAGTTTATGTCACACTCAACCCTCAGTCTATGTCACACCCAACCCCCAGTCTATGTCACACTCAACTCTCAGTCTATGTCACACCCAACCTCCAGTCTATGTCACACCCAACCCTCAGTCTATGTCACACACAACCCTCACTATATGTCACACCCAACCCCCAGTCTATGCCACACCCAACCCTTAGTCTATGTCACACCCAACCCTCAGTCTATGTCATACTCAACTCTCAGTCTATGTCACACCCAACTCTCAGTCTATATCACACCCAACCCCCAGTCTATGTCACACCAACTCTCAGTCTATGTCACATCAAACCCTCAGTCTATGTCACACCCAACCCTCAGTCTATGTCACACCCAACCCTCAGTCTATGTCACACACAACCCTCAGTCTATGTCACACCCAACCCTCAGTCTATGTCACACCCAACCCTCAGTCTATGTCACACACAACTCTCAGTCTATGTCACACCCAATCCTCAGTCTATGTCACACACACAACCCTCAGTCTATGTCACATCCAACCCTCAGTCTATGTCACACCCAACCTTCAGTCTATGTCACACACAACTCTCAGCTATGTCACACCCAACCCCCAATCTATGTCACACCCAACTCTCAGTCTATGTCACACCCAACTCTCAGTCTGTCACACCCAACTCTCAGTCTACATCACACCCAACCCCCAGTCTATGTCACACCCAACCCCCAGTCTATGTCACACCCAACTCTCAGTCTATGTCACATCAAACCCTCAGTCTATGTCACACCCAACCCTCAGTCTATGTCACACACAACCCTCAGTCTATGTCACACCCAACTCTCAGTCTATGTCACATCAAACCCTCAGTCTATGTCACACCCAACCCTCAGTCTATGTCACATCAAACCCTCAGTCTATGTCACACCCAACCCTCAGTCTATGTCACACCCAACTCTCAGTCTATGTCACATCAAACCCTCAGTCTATGTCACACCCAACCCTCAGTCTATGTCACATCAAACCCTCAGTCTATGTCACACCCAACCCTCAATCTATGTCACACACAACCCTCAGTCTATGTCACACCCAACTCTCAGTCTATGTCACACCCAACCCTCAGTCTATGTCACACCCAACTCTCAGTCTATGTCACATACAACCCTCAGTCTATGTCACACCCAACCCCCAGTCTATGTCACACTCAACCCCCAGTCTATGTCACACACAACCTTCACTATATGTCACACCCAACCCTCAGTCTATGTCACACTCAACCCTCAGTCTATGTCACACCCAACCCCCAGTCTATGTCACACCCAATGCTCAGTCTGTCACACAACCCTCAGTTTATGTCACACTCAACCCTCAGTCTATGTCACACCCAACCCCCAGTCTATGTCACACTTTACTCTCAGTCTATGTCACACTCAACCCTCAGTCTATGTCACACCCAACCCCCAGTCTATGTCACACTTTACTCTCAGTCTATGTCACACCCAACCTCCAGTCTATGTCACACTTTACTCTCAGTTTATGTCACACTCAACCCTCAGTCTATGTCACACTTTACTCTCAGTCTATGTCACACCCAACCCCCAGTCTATGTCACACTTTACTCTCAGTTTATGTCACACTCAACCCTCAGTCTATGTCACACCCAACCCCCAGTCTATGTCACACTCAACTCTCAGTCTATGTCACACCCAACCTCCAGTCTATGTCACAACCAACCCTCAGTCTATGTCACACACAACCCTCACTATATGTCACACCCAACCCCCAGTCTATGCCACACCCAACCCTTAGTCTATGTCACACCCAACCCTCAGTCTATGTCATACTCAACTCTCAGTCTATGTCACACCCAACTCTCAGTCTATATCACACCCAACCCCCAGTCTATGTCACACCAACTCTCAGTCTATGTCACATCAAACCCTCAGTCTATGTCACACCCAACCCTCAGTCTATGTCACACCCAACCCTCAGTCTATGTCACACACAACCCTCAGTCTATGTCACACCCAACCCTCAGTCTATGTCACACCCAACCCTCAGTCTATGTCACACACAACTCTCAGTCTATGTCACACCCAATCCTCAGTCTATGTCACACACACACAACCCTCAGTCTATGTCACATCCAACCCTCAGTCTATGTCACACCCAACCTTCAGTCTATGTCACACACAACTCTCAGCTATGTCACACCCAACCCCCAATCTATGTCACACCCAACTCTCAGTCTATGTCACACCCAACTCTCAGTCTGTCACACCCAACTCTCAGTCTACGTCACACCCAACCCCCAGTCTATGTCACACCCAACCCCCAGTCTATGTCACACCCAACTCTCAGTCTATGTCACATCAAACCCTCAGTCTATGTCACACCCAACCCTCAGTCTATGTCACACACAACCCTCAGTCTATGTCACACCCAACTCTCAGTCTATGTCACATCAAACCCTCAGTCTATGTCACACCCAACCCTCAGTCTATGTCACATCAAACCCTCAGTCTATGTCACACCCAACCCTCAGTCTATGTCACACCCAACTCTCAGTCTATGTCACATCAAACCCTCAGTCTATGTCACACCCAACCCTCAGTCTATGTCACATCAAACCCTCAGTCTATGTCACACCCAACCCTCAGTCTATGTCACACACAACCCTCAGTCTATGTCACACCCAACTCTCAGTCTATGTCACACCCAACCCTCAGTCTATGTCACACCCAACTCTCAGTCTATGTCACATCAAACCCTCAGTCTATGTCACACCCAACCCTCAGTCTATGTCACACACAACTCTCAGTCTATGTCACACCCAACCCTCAGTCTATGTCACACACAACCCTCAGTCTATGTCACACCCAACCCTCAGTCTATGTCACACCCAACCCTCAGTCTATGTCACACACAACCTTCAGTCTATGTCACACACAACTCTCAGCTATGTCACACACAACCCTCAGTCTATGTCACACACAACCCTCAGTCTATGTCACACACAACTCTCAACTATGTCACACCCAACCCTCAGTCTATGTCACACACACAACCCTCAGTCTATGTCACTCACAACCCTCAGTCTATGTCACACCCAACCCTCAGTCTATGCCACACCCATCCCTCAGTCTATGCCACACCCAACCCTCAGTGTATGTAACACCCAACCCTCAGTCTATGCCACACCAAATTCTCAGTCTGTGCCACACCCAACCCTCAGTGTATGTCACACCCAACCCCCAGTCTACGTCACACTCAGCTCTCAGTCTATACCACACTTATCTCACAGTCTACGCCACAACTGTATTAAATGCCACCCTCTGCCCTTGCACAATAACATAACATTTGACCCTACATTTGTGCTGCAGCTTGCCCTTTCTCTAATGCATCAATCTAGGATTTATGTTGTCAAGCCCACTGCCATATGCCTTCAACTGCCCCTGGAGAAGACTTTTGTACAAGGAATCACGGCAACTTGTTGAAAATTCCCCTACACACAGACCAGGGAAGTCTATGCCACATGGCTCAACGAAGAAGAACACAAGACACGATCACATACCTGAATCTCATCAAACAGTTTCAAGGCTCTGTTCTTTGTTTCTAGCCGTGGAGGCACCTCTTCGCTGTGGAATCGGCTGAAATCTGAGTAGGCAGCCTGAAAGTGGTGCATAGTCATGATTAGTGTTCTTTTTGTAATCAGGAAATCATGACAAGTGTTCTGTTTGTAATCACTTATAGTCAGGAAATCAGGATAAGTGTTCTATTTGTAATCATTTATAATAAGGAAGTAATGACATGTGTTCTGTTTGTAATCATGAAATTATAACAAGTGTTCTGTTTGCAATCATTTGTAATCAGGAAATCATAACAAGTGAACTTTTTGTAATCATTTGTAATCAGAAAATCATGACAAGTGTTATATTTGTAATCATGAAATCATGACAAATGTTGTATTTGTAATCAAGAAATCATGACAAGTATTGTTTGTAATCAGGAAATTGTGTCAAGTGTTCTGTTTGTAAACTTCATGTCAGTTGCTAACATAATATGTATGTCTGATACTGGCGTCTGAATTCACTGTGTGAAATGTTAAAAAGTTGATGAATAACAAAGTGATGATAACAGGTTTGGTAATCGGCACAATATAAAGACATAACAAAACAGGTAGGATGGCACAAGGAAAGGAATAACAGAATTGAGAGAAGCAGAAATGCAGGAAGGAAGGAAGGCAAGAAGGGAAGAAGCAAGGCAGAAATGAAAAAAAATATGACCATGTAAGAAAGGATAAAAGGAAATGTGTGAGCATGTAAGAAAGGATACACAGAAAGATGTGACTATGTAAGAAAGGAAATAAGCAAAGGAGTGACCATGTGAGAAAGGAAACAAGAAAAGATGTGACCATGTAAGAAAGGAAGCAAGCAAATATGTGACCATGTAAGAAAGGAAACAAGGAAAGATGTGACAATCTGAGAAGGCACTGACACATAAGAAAATAAGATAGGAGAAATAGTGGCCAAGTAAGAAAGGAAGCAAGGAAGGTATACGAGAGGGAAGAAATGAAGCAATGAAAGAAGCAAAGAAGATAAAACTGAAGGAGCACTCTTTTGAGCATAGCCTACGATGGGTAGCGTTGTGATGTTCTGTTGTGATAATTTGGTGTGTCCAGTGTGTGCTGCGTGGTTACACACCCGCTTCGCACGCGTGATCCGGGACTGTTTCCGGATCCGGTCAGGGATATGCACTACTGACGAGCTCAAATGAGGGCGAAACTCGAGTATAGTGCTTCCATATTGATGTGGATAGGCCTTAGGGTCATGCCAGAATGCGATCGGCGTTGCCAGTAGTGGGTTGTGCTCAATATTTAAAACTGAAGGAAGCAAAAAAGAAGTGCAAGCAAAGAGGCAATTAAGGCAATGAGAGAAAGATGCAAACAGAGAAGAAAGTAAGCATGGTACAAGAAGCAACTTACTTTCATCTCCAAGAGGGTTGTAGGATAACCTCTGCCCAGCATGGACTTGATGCTCTCTCTCATCCAGGTGAGGAGAGAGGCAGCCATATCTCTGTACTCCTCTATCTTCAGCTGTCTTTCCTGAGGAAGTACAGAAATATCATCATCATTATGTGCCATGCCAATAAGCAAGGGAGGCTAAGTTTTGCCATCACACACGATCATCTGAGTCGTGGATCAGCTCTGTGTTTTTGTCTTAATTATGTCATGTAGCCAAGCCACCCAGGTATTTACTTCTCTGCCTTCCCTTGCTCTTTTCTCCTCAATCTTGCCAGATGTCACCAAGGTTTTCCAGTTTATTTCTTGTCATAACGTGGTCAAAAAATGTTGACTGTGTACGTTTAATTTTTCTAATCAGTTTATAGTTTTCATCTGTTTCTTGTAGGACTTGCTCGTAGAAATATTCATCATCCATAGACTCAAATCAATAGCTACGCTACACTATGTATATTACCTCTTCTTTTCTATATTCCTGTTCTGTCTTTCAGCCCGTGTGTATGACAGAACATCTGCAACAAGTTATGGTGTGTGCTTCATACATGGTGGTGTTCACATCTCATCATCTCCAACGGAATGTATCAATTTGGGAGCTAAGATACTTCCATGCCATGATTAACTGTTGTCTAGGATTTTCTCTTGTTGTTTTCCTCTATCTCTCTTTCAAGAAATATTTCCAGCTGTTAATATGTATTCCAGTTTTTAACTTTTGATAATGTGATCCAAAACATTCTCACTACTTCATTGTGCTATGCCTCAACAAGCAATTGTTGAGGTTTGCATTCCCTAGTCTTTGACTGTCTCCAGTCTACCAACAAGGCAGCAGGTGTGTGTCTCACTTCGTCTGGTCCCAATCCCTTGACCTGTCCGACATGGGAGACCCCATCAGTAGCTGTGCTACGGTTGGTTAATACACAACATCATTCTTCTCTCCCCACACCCCACCCACCCAATGGCCGTGTCACAGAGTTTTGAGATATTTTACAGAGACAGCTGTCCCACCAGCTAAGTCTCCTTCTATCTTGTGCTGGTGCCCAACCATGGTGGTTATACAGCTGTACGAATTTGTTGCGAACCTGATTCACTATTTTTCATAAGATAAATGATACAGTAACCTCGACTGGCCTAGCAAGAAGGCAAGATTTGTCCTACTGCTCAAAGAAAGAGAATGAAGTCCAGCACACAGCATACCACAACAAGTAATGATGCACAGACCAAAAGGAAACAGAAAACAGGTCGACCATGTCAATGATGGTCAATGGAATAACAGAGTCCATGAGAATCTCAATAGATGAAGCCCATAAACAGGCATTCTCCCGCTATTTAAGCTTCACCATTGCCACTTTTTATACTTAAATCTCGGCACTGCAAAGTACAAGAGGAACAATGAAAAGTACAAGAGGTACAATGAGAAGAACAATGACAGCAAGCCGTCCAGGCGATGAGGACAGTGCTATTGATCTGGCGCTAGTTTCACCTTTACTCACTACAGTGTGTAGATGGGGTGTCCTAGGACACCATGGCAGCGACCACCACCCTTGCAGCATATTGGTGGAGAAAGGCAGAACCAGGCAGCACAAGCTAAAGGTAAAGACGTTCCAGTATGACAGTACAGGGCAAGATGTGGTGAGTAAAATAAGACGTGGCAAGCGCAGAACGTTTCAGGGCAGGAAAAAAAGCTGGGAGCAGCCACCGTGGTGGAGTTTCGAGGTGGATAAGGCTTGGGTGGATAAGCGTAGTGCTGTAAGGAGATGGCAAAATGCCAAGAAGAACAGAGCTGGTCATCCTAGTCCCTGCTTGCACTTAGAAAGAGAGATGCACACAAAAGTAAGCTATTTCAAAAAACTGGTCACGGTGGTTAAAAGGGAAAAATGGGCAGAGGTGTGTCAAAGGGTAAGCACAGACAAGTCACTGAAATTGTTCTGGCGACTACATAAAAGCATGAGTGGTGTAGTCAAGAATAAGAGCATTTCTGACTTCCAAGGTGCTGACCTCATCTGGCAGAGGACTGACGAGGACAAGGGCAAAGCCCTCTTTGAACGCTACCTTGAGCAGAGCAACCAGACAGACATGGGAGGTCGAAATCTGGCCAAGGAGGTCACCTCAGACAGATGCAAGGCCCAGAACACTTCGGATGAAGACACAGTGACAGTGAAAGAAATCAAGGCTGTGCTTCGACGATCAAAAAACAGTGCTCCAGGTCCTGATGGCATAAGATACGACGACATAAATAGGTGTACCGACAATGAGCTAGAGAAACTAGCAGACATGTACAACAACAGTATAGGGAGTGCTAGCATCAAGGAGGAATGGTTACACAGCTATCTGATTCCCTTGCCGAAGCCTGACAAAGACCACAAAAAAATTCAGGGATATCGAATTATAACCATGCAGAATACAATAGGCAAGCTGCTGGAGAAGGTAATTGCCAGGAAAATATCAAGCCAACTAGAGAGGCAAGGTGTTTTCCCACCTACCCTGGGTGGGTACCGTCCAAAAAGAGAAACCTGGACCAATGCAGCAGTCTTTGCCCAGGATGTCTATGAAGGTTTCCACTCAGGCACTGAAACCGTTGCTGCAGCGATTGATCTTGAGGACGCATACAACAGAGTACCACTGGATTTTTTAATGTTTCAGCTTCTTGAACTAAACGTAAGTCCATTCCTCCTTAGTTGGATCGCTGCAGCCCTCTTCCAACGGAAAGTAGTTTTTAGATGTGGCAGTTGGACTTCGGAACCAACAACAATATATCCTGGCCTACCACAGGGATCACCATTATCTCCGGTACTGTTCAACGCCTACACAGTGAGAATCACCAGTGAGCAGAGCACTGGACCTGGCAGGACATTGTCATATGCCGATGATGTTTTAGTGTATCGTCAGGGTAAGGATAGAGAGGAGGTTGCTGGGGAACTACAAACCGAACTCAATCGCATAAGTACTTGGTGTGATGAAGCTGGGGCAATGGTCAACCCAACAAAGGCAACAGTGACTTGGTTCTCGTTGAATAATCATATTGTCAACAATCCAACACCAACTGTAATGCTGTGTTCAGAGACGGTGGAAAGAACGCAGGCAATGAATTACCTGGGAATACGGTTTGATCGAAGCCTTGCTTATAATGTGCACATAGACCAGGTGATAACAAAGGCCAAGCGGGGTTTGGCAGCGATGCGGGTGATGGCAGCAGCAAACTGTGAGCAGCGCCATCTATGCCTTCTGTACGAGGGGCTGGTCATGTCTGTTTTGGAGTATGCAATGGCAATCTTGACTCTCAGCCATAAGCAGATAGAAAGGATGGAAAGGATACAGAATGAAGCTATGCGCATTATTCTTGGATGTACAAGAGATACAGCATGCAGGGCGATGCGCTACCTTCTTGATTTTCCAACCATTGAAGAGAGAATACAAGTTTGCAGGGCACGCGCCTACCTCAGAATTAACGCAAACACACAACATCCACTGCATAGTGAAATTAGGAAGGTGAAGGGCAGCAGGTTAAAAAGAGGACGGTCGTGGATGGGTCAAGCCGAAGACATTCTTCAACAGGTGTGTTCACTTGAGGACTTAGAACCTGGCGAGGAGTGGGTGCAAGTGCCAACAGACTTCTGCACATCCTTTTCAGTTTGCATCCAACTAGATAGAAAATGCAGACAAGAAAATCCGGCTGCTGTTGAGGCTGAAGTACAAGCGTTGATTTTCGAGAATTCGCTAGACGGTGACGCGGTCATCTACACAGATGGGTCGGTCGTCCGACATGTGAGAAGCTCATGGGCCTTTACAGCTCGGGCCGGAGGGAGAATTGTGAAGGAGGACTCTGGTGCTTTCACTGAAACCACAAGTAGCCTGACCATGGAAGTCATGGCAGTAAGTAAAGCAATAACATGGCTCGAGACACAGACATTCACCAGGGCTTGTTTCCTTAGCGACTCAATGAACATGATCAAGAGGATAGAGGAGGGGTCGATCCGAAGAGAATGGTTGCTGCCTCTGAAGCGGTCTCGGCTGGCAAAGATTAGTTTCATCTTCGTGCCAGGGCATGCGGGAGTACAAGGAAATGAGCGGGCTGACAAGCTCGCAGGTGAGGCTACTGTGGAGGGCGGACGCGCCATGGACCAGGCTGACATTCTGAATGCTCTACGTGATGTGAGACTTTTGCGAGAACCAAGTGATGACTGTGAATCTACAACAATGGCCAGACTGCTAGAGCAGCAAATTAAAAGAGGGGTGGCCAAACAAGAACACTACGCAGGAAGCCAAAGAAGATTGATAAACCAACACAGAACTGGCGTCGTTAGCCGCTACACGCTGCGGGATTTGCTGAGGAGGGGATCCGAGCACTTATGGACTGAATGGTTCGATGTGCAGCGAGGATGATCTGTCGACTAACTAACTAACAAGAGGAACAAGCTGAGATGATGATATGATACTCAGAGGAACAAGTTGAGATGATGAGATGATGACATGATACTCAGACGAACAAGTTGAGATGATGAGATGATGACATGATACTCAGCAACAATGTGGTAAGCAGATTAACAAATTCAGTGCAAACAAAAGGTAGGTTTGAACCAAACAAAAGTGGATGGCGGAAAATGGGAAGTAGGGGTGTGTCACAGTTATGATTTAAAAGTTGCTAATATGGTAGCAAGTCCTTCAAGAAACAAATGAAGATTGTAAACTGATTAGAGTCATTAGACGTAGACAGTCAAAATTTTGTGGGCATGTAATGAGAGAAATTAATTGGAGAACTTGGTGACAACTGGCACTATCGAAGGGAAGAGACCAAGGGGAAGACCTAGAAGCAAATACCTGGATGGCTTGGCCACATGGCATGGTCGAGGCAGGAACACAGAGCTGATCCATGACTCTGGTGATCGAGTGAGATGGCAGAACATGACCGCCCACGCTTACCGGCATAGCACATGATGGATGGAATATGGTAGCAGACATGTTTTATTATTTATCAAATTAAAAGGAGTTGTAAAGGGAAATCTACTGTATTGATATTTTAACTATAGTTTGATTTATAAGCCCATGGCTGTTATGGGAAGTTTCAATAAGACAATTTATCATCCCATGGCACTGAATCAGTTAAGACTCTTACTTACAGTGTCTTTGAGGGACTGTTCAACAGACACTCTCCCGCTTTCTATGCTTCACCTCGACATAGCAAGGTACAAGAGGAACAAGTTGAGATGACGAGATGATAAAACGATACCCAGCAACAACATGGTGAGCAGGTTAAGACTCGTACTTACATTGTCTTTGAGGGACTGTTCGACACTTGGGACCTCAGGGAACACATCGTACAATGATGACACATAAGTTATCACAGACTTCTCATCTGGGTTAGCGACGTCCACATCTAGACATACAGAAACATACAGTGTTTATTGATATCAGAAACAACATTTATATACTCTTTTCTTCACTTTTCTTTCTTCCCTTCTTCACTCTCTTCTTCACTCCTTTCTTTCCTAACTTTCCTTATCACTCCATTCCTCCTTTCCTTCTTTAGTTCTCTCCCTCCTTTCTTTCTTTCTTTACTTCCCCTCCCCACCCTCACCCCAAATCATTCTTCTTCATCTTCCTCGTCTTCTTCATCATCATCTCCTTTTTTCCCTACACTGCCTCCTTCTATCTGTTCTGCTTCTTCTTCACCTCCTACCTCTACATCTTCTTCTTCTTCAAATCCCACTTATCACACATGTAACCACACCACAGTAACTGCACTATAGTAACCACACTATAATAACCATATAACTTTAAACCAAACTACAGTAACAGCACTACAGTAACTAAACTATGGTAACTGTGCTGCAATATTCACACTGTTGTAACCACACAACAGTAACCATACTACAGTATCCACACTACAGTAACCACATTATAGTAACCACACTACAGGATCCACACTACAGTAACCACACTACAGTAACCAGTAACCACACTACAGTAACCACACTACCGTAACCACACTACAGTAACCACACTACAGTAACCTCACTACAGTAACCACACTACAGTAACCACACTACCGTAACCACACTACAGTAACCACACTACAATAACCACACTATAGTAACCACACTACAACAACTGATACACGGCAGCTATACCAGAATGATTCCGGCTAAACTCACCATCAACATCCAGCAGGCGGGTGACCCCAAACTCCCTCTCGGCAATGCCAAAGGCATACTCCAGGTTCTGTTTGTTGCTGTTATGTTTGACCTGTCTGATGTCCACCAAATCTGGCCTGGGAAATACACAGTTACCTCCAGGAATGTTTATACTACATGCTTATATCATATATGACAATAAAATTACAGCAAAGAATGTTTATACTAGATGTCTATATGACAGTAAAATTACAGCAAGGAATGTTTATACTAGATGCCTATGTGGCAGTAAAATTACAGCAAGAAATGTTTATAATAGTGTGCCTACAAGAATAACACACAAACTGACACACAGGAACTCGGGAACTCCGTACTGAAACAGCAGAACTAAGTTCAGCTCTGGCCAGAGGCAGGAACACAATACCACAGGATCACAATACCCCAGGTGACTCTGTATTGTAACAATATCATCCACGGAAGTTTGGTCCAATCTGTGTGTGTCCATGATTACCTTAGACAACTTTTTTCTTGTTCACACTTCACCCATTTTATTTTTTAGGGCAGAATTAGAACTAATATTTTTAAAGAACTTTTTGTAATTTGTTTTTCGTTTTTTATTTAAAAAATATTATTTTATTTTTGTTATGCAACCCACTTACTTCACTCTTCATTTTTTTATGTGAGGTGTTGAGTGAGTGAGGGTACTTGTTTACTAAATACACTAGTGACAATCACAGAGGGGATAATATTTCTGACAAAAGCAACTGGCCAGATAAACTAGACATTTGTGTTAGGTCTTCCTACACATACATGAGTATTCTTCATCTTCTGCCTTTTGTCTTAAAGTAAAACCCTGTCTCTTCTATGAGGACCATCCCTTTAGACATACTTCTTATAATGAGCCACAATTTACAGAGACTATTGGCTAACTCTTGGGTAGGGTCTTCTGCCTATTATATTTAAAAATATTAAAATTTATAAATTTAAAAAACAGTCCGCCTCGAGTGCTGGAGGTCCCGGGTTCATGCCTCGATGAGGACCGAGATTTATTTAAAAAATCCACCTAGACTTCCAGTAATAAAATTGCCCCTGGTCTCTGGGTAGTGAGATCGGACGCCCGTGTGTATTGTTGCGCACGTAAAAAATCCCTTGGCAGTTGGAAATCGAAAAAGAGTAGCCTAATAGTGCTGCCTTGGCAAAATTTCGAGTTAAAAATCTACCCATAGTATTTCAAGATCCTCGCCGATGCAACGGAGTTCATGCATTGAGCTGAGTTTCTCCAGACTCAGGTTTGAGTTAGGAGGAAAACGGAGCACTTATGGTTTAAACCGTGTGCCGTGATGTTGATCCAACGACTAAACTAAATTATATTTAAAAATACCTTAGCGGCCAGTGACGTAGTGTTTATTTATGTCATCGCATGCATCGCTTGCTTATGGTCTGATAGCTGGGCATGTTAACTCTTAACTGACCTATTCTTATTCACACATACAATGACAATACAATAAGTCTAACAATGCACTACTTGAACTATGACCATGTGTAAACAAAACTAAGAATAAACCTCTGGCTGCTGCTTTTGCTACAATGGCCCTTCTTCCCCTTCTTCAAATGACATTCTTTTAACGATGTTTTTTTTCTCTATGTGAATGTAACATGCACAAAAGATAATTGATATACAAAAGAAGAGTGGTTAGAAATTTGTGTCCCTTTGAAAATAAAAGTTCATTCGTTCATTCATTCTTCTCCTCCTCCTCATTCTTCCTTTTCATTAACTGTAAATCAACATCTATCTCTCTGATAACGTTTGCAGTCTTCCCCAGGCTTTTCTCATCACTCCTAAGTGTCTCCTTCACTGGGTAGAGAAAACTACTCAGCTCCTCTCATAAAGCCAACAGTCTTAGAGGAGGACAGTCCACTGGAGGGTAGCAACAAGCTATGAAACCAAATCCAACGAATAAATTCATACCTGTTTCTATGCAGAATTGAGAGAAATGCTCGCCCATCTCTCCACGAGGAAGAAAAGTCTCGAATCTTGACTCCAGCATATCCTTCTGTGGTTCTGCGACTCCACAAAAGCAAAGCTTCTTTGGCTGTGATATCCTCTTGACCTGGCACCACTACATCCGAAACCTGGCAGAGAAACAAGAAACAAATCAACACAATATTAGGAGCTCGGCATTGCCAGATTGGATGAGAGGATGAGAGCGCTCATTCTTAAACTTCCGGTGTGCTGATGGCGTGGTAGTGGGTTCAATCCATACTGTTGGACTCGAATGTTGACTTCTCGTCCTTGACTAGGGACATAAATTACAAGTACCTCAGAAGCAGGAGTTGTGCGCCTGATGGCAAAGGAAACAGGTAACAGGGAAAGCTAATCCATACGCAAAAATCCGTCCAACACACTAGAAGTAATAAGAACTATGCTAGATTTCAAAGAAAACACACACTCAGTATATGAGGTCATCTGGTGACTGTGTGTAGATCTGCATGTCTGCATTACTTCTTCAAGTGTTCATTTTTATTATAATGTTTTTTTCCGCTTTGATAATTACATGCCAATAATAACTCACAAAGTATGATGAGAAAGGGGAAGACAGGCGTGCTTCAGGCAGAGTGGCAGGCTTCCATTCAACAGTCAAAAACAGAGAGCATCTGTTGGAAATCCCCCCCCTCCCCCTCCCAGGACATGCTGGTGTGGTGGGGAACGAGCAGGCAGACAGACTGACTGGGTCTGCACTATTGGGTGGGGTATTGGTGCATGATGGAGCAGCTGTGATTGGGACACAATCGTGTCTATAGTACAGAAGAACAGACAGATCATCACAGCTTGGAGAGGATGGTGCTGCAGGGAGTGACCAGAGAATCTCACCGACACTCATGACTCTGAGGGAAGGCCAGGCAGACACATAATCAAACTGCAGCTGGTACCGTTAGTATGGGACTCTTCTCTGACTGTTGCAGATGATGACTAAGCACGTATGGAAATGTCCTAAGTGCTGGGATGTTGGTTCTTGACTTAACTCAACTCAATGCCAAGAATATTTCTTTCCACGGTTCAGCACTGCACTCCTGTAAGGGTCGTATTTGTTCTTGTCTGTTGTGGGTGCATTTTCGTTCTCAATCATTCAGTTCACGAGTGCAACTGTTTGGGTGACACATGTGCATCCTCGCTTGAACTGTGGAGTGTGTGCTCTGTATTACCTTTTCAGCAGGTCGCTCTGCGGACAGAGGCTGAGCCGGATGGGGTAACACCCTGTGCAATGAAGTTGGCCGCTCTGATTATCTCAGTGCCAGGCAGCCACCTCAAAGCAACACTGAGGGCCAGCCACTCCATGTTCACAGTAGAAACGAGTTCAGTACGTGGCATGCATACATCTACTTGAGCTCTTTCATGTCTACGTCAATGTGGTTTGGTTTGTGGTCACAGTGAGATGTTTTAGAGAATGTTGTGACAACCTGGCAGATTAAGACTGCTAGAGGCAGAGATCACCACAGGCAGAACAGGCTGGGTGTTTTCGGGTTTAACTTGTCAAGACTGCAGAAAATAGATCGTTACAGAAAACATGATTGATCTTGCTGCCTAGTGTAGAACATGATGCTGATGATGATGATGATGATGATGATGATGATGATGATGATGATGATGATGAACAGCATCATAAAAAGTCCAGAATGCAGGAAACAACACACCTGATGTAAATTTGAAACATTTCAATATCTCCCCCCCCCCCCCCCCGATTACTTGTTCCTTACCCCCCCCCCCCTCCTCACCCCACCCCCTCAAGCCAAGTGTGTTGAGCATATCTCCAGCAAGAGACCTGTGCTCAGCCCTATGTTGTATGTTGTAAGTTGTATTTTACTTCCCACAACGTTTCCTGGTACCTATTTCAAAGCTGGGTCGACCTTGGAACCCACCTCCATGGGGATCCGAACACATGACCACTGGGCAAATCATTCAGGAAACAACATTGCAAATGTACACTAAATCCAAGACAAAGAAATCACGACAAGACACCCGACTGAAGATCAGAGTAGGAGATACATCATAAGCTACTGCCAGTTAGCAAACACTTCAAATTCGTCTCGTCATCTGCCGTCCATCACCCAAAGGTGTACAGGTCCTCAAACATCTTACACCAAGCCGTTTGAAGTCGAGTTCATGATTGGTTGGGTATGTCTGCTTAGTGAATGGATAAGAATGCGTGTTCTTAAACATCCGGTGTGCTGATGCCGAGGCGTGGTTCAACCCCTACACCGCACAGTTAGTTAGACTAAAATGTTGACCTATTGTCCTTAACTTGGGGTCGTGAATTACAAGTAGCTCTGAAGTCAGAGTAGGTTCGCCTGATGGCGAGGGACACTGTTAATAGGAAAAGCTAATCCACACGCAAAATTCAGTCCAGCACTACTAGAAGTAGTATGTATTGACTACGCTTGAGTTCAAAGCGAGGGGCGCAAAAAAATGGTTGGTTGGAATTTGCAGCAAGCTTTCTAGGGAGGAGGTAGTCAATCGCAAGCTAACCCTCCTTGGTCGGCTCCTACGACATGCATGATAGGATACGGTGTTACTATTCCTGGCTTCCCTTATGTGCGCCGGCAACAGGAGGAAAGCACTTGATCGTTGTTGTTGTCTTTCACTTACGCCGTTAGGTGTCGTGGGGAGGAGTGACTGAAGTTCCGGCGATTGTGACTAGCACCGCTCCTTCGAGATTTGTAAGCAGTATTGTTTACGATCAAGTAATGTCTTTACCGATTTGTTAGACCTGTCATAGGTTCCGTTCCTTACCTGTTTAACTCGTTTATATTTGCTGCAACCGCATGTCACACGGATGTAGATCTTCGTCAAAGTGTTTAAACTGTACTCATCCCAATTACGGGCCTCGATACAGCCCTATGTTGTTATAATAATATAAAAGCCTCTTCCTTACAGGGGAATAAAACCCGGGGCAGGTGATATGACGGACGGGTATCGCTACTCCTCGGGATGTTCCCACTGACAGAAGCAACAGACAGTATATATAAAGCCAACGGTTACCCACCTGGAGATGGGACGAACCATGCCCTTTTCTGTCAAACGGTAACCTCTCTTTGAGATCCGCACCATTGTTCTTGTTCTTCTTTTTCTTCTTTCTTGGCGAGCAGCAACTGAACATGATGCTGGCTTCACGCTAGAAGTCATGGCCGCCTGGCCAGCGTCATTTTTTACATGTTTTTGTCAACACTAGATCCTATGCTGCTGAAATGCACGGACAACATTGACGGTTCCACATACCGCTAAAGGAACTGAGATATCGCCATATGTCGATAACACGTGCCCGAGTTAAATATAGCTAAAGTAAACAATACATCTTCAGACTATTAGATACAACAAGCTAGTCCCATATGTGAATAGACCAATCGGCAATAAATGGGAAATGTGGTAAATATCACACCGCCTTTACTTTCCATGACCCATGTAGGCTGGGATCACCTTGAAGTCCAGGGCGGTTTTTCAAACCCCGCCTCGGTGGGGATTCGAACCATGAGCACCAGGCCGACAGGTAGGCTTGCTGGCAACTACGCCATCGCGTCTCCCGTCATTAATTAAAAGTGGCAGCACCAAATGCCGCTAAAGACGCCATGATAAACACCGCCATATTTCGCAAACGATGTTTGTGACACTTACAAATATATCGCCGAGATTGTCAGGTGCCAATCAATATCGCTTAAAGTAAAGTAAAGTAAAGTAAAGTAAACGTACAGTTCAGTACACTTGTAGACATCTTAAGGTGCAGGGGCACAGGGTTCTAGGCCTATATTTGTAGAGACCAATCGGCACACGGTGGCTGATGTGGTCAGTGTCACGCCAGCCGTCTTTACTTCCCGAGATGAGGTCACCTGTTCCTTTCCTCTGGGAGGTTTCTTTCATAAACTCACGGCAACCCCAGGGCTCGGTGTGTGGGAGCGATGGATTTAGCCTAGGCTAGCTACGAGGGCGAGTCAACAGGTAAGTCACACAGTTCTGTGGGATGGCAGGTAAATGTAGTTGGTGTTTTCTACAGGTGTCATTAGGTGACAGCAACATCGAACTTTATATTCCCGTTCGTCAGGTGGCGCTAGATGTGTCATGCGTATGCGCAGCGCATAAACGAAATGGCGACTGTACTTACAGAGTGTACAACCAAAGAGCAACGTGCTGTTATGAGTTTGGGCAAAAGGACTGCCTGCAAAGGACATTCATAAGGAAATGCTTCCTGTTTATGCTGACAAATGTTTGTCCCATAAAGCGGTGCATAGCTGGGTAGAAAAATTTTCTCAAGGACGCTCTAAAATTGTTGATGAAATCCGATCTGGTCGTCCTGTTGAGATTGCCATAGAAGCATCCGTGCAGCGGGTGGAGGAGATGATTAGAGGTGGCAAGCGAGTAACGATAGACTCTGTAGCATCTGCAATAGGGTGCACACATGGTTCAGCATACAGCATAATGCAGGATTCGAAGAAAACGTCCAGGACTGCTGACTAGAGGAGTGTTGCTTCTTCATGACAATGCCAGACCACATACAGATCGATTAACTCAGGAGAAAATTAACCAACTAAGGTGGAAAGATCTGGAACATCCACCTTACAAGCCCATTAGCCCCTAGCTATTTCCACCTTTTTGGTCCAATGAAAACCCACCCTGGCGGGAGACATTTCGCGAATGACGCCGAAGTTGAATGTGAAGTGAAAACGTGGTTTAGAAAACAAAGCAAGCAGTTCTATGCAGCCGGTTTGGGAGGACTGATAAAACGATGGGATAAGTGCATCAATGTTGGTGAAAAATATGTTGAGAAATAAAGGGACAATGTATGTATGAAAATAAACTGGTTTCAAGTTGATATCAAATTTAGTTATTTTTCTACAGCCATTTGTGACTTACTTATTGACTTCCCCTAGTAGATAGGAATGACCACGGCAGCTGGTCTTTATGACGGGGCAGTACCTTTACCTACACATCGACAACTAATGTCTTCACGGCACAAACAACCGGTAAAATCGACAGTATTACAAGCACGGCAGTGAATCTTGGAATGTAACCGAACACATTAGGAAACACTTGAATGCAACAGAGGTGTGGTTCCTGAGACGAATGTTGCGAATGTAAAGTCCAACAACCTTAGACAATTCTTAAACAAGTGAATCGGTACAACTGTCTCGGGGCAGTCTGATGGGAAATGCCTTGTAGAGATCAGAAAAAGAATCGCTATGGGAAAGGTGGTCTTATGCAAGATTGAAAACATACTCGCCAATAAAAATCGGTCAATTGCAGTCAGAAGAATAGTTGAAGCGCTATATAGACCTATATTATTATATGTATTTGAAACACGGAAAATAAGCAGACGAACTGAGAAACATCTAATGGTGGAAATATCGTTTCTGGGGGAAATGCAAAGAATATGGACGGACAGAAAATCTAATCCCTCAAGAAACAAATGAAAATGTAAACTAATTAGAGAAATTAGATTTGGTCAATATTTGTAGGGCACATTATGAGAGGAAACAAACTTTAACACTTGGTGACAACTGGAAAAACTGATGAGGAAAGAGCACGGGGGAAGGCAGATAGGTAAATACCCGGACGGTTTGGCCATATGTCATAACCGAGACAAGAAGACAGACCGGATCCAGGACTGATGATAGTGTGAGGTGGCGAACGATGACCGCCCACGCTTAACGGCGGCGTAAGGCAGGATGATGGCCAGCTATTTGCACCGGGAGTACGGCCATCTACACATTAACAACCGATGCTTTTGCCGCAAAAAAAATCCGGTAAACACAACAGAATCACAAGCCCATATCTATCCCAGACAACAGACCGTCAATCCATGATGCACGGACACTGCACACATTCACAACTGAGGCAGCTCAAGGCTGAACACAGCGGGGTGACGGGTCAGGAATGTGTAAATAAACATGTTTGTAACATGCGTGTTCAACTACAGCAAAAGCTTCAGCCAACAAGCCAGGCAGAGGAAGGAAGTGATTTTTTTTAACGTTCTGCATGAGGTCAAACTAAATGCTTATAAAGTATATGCCACGTATAACATATATGGGAACTGTAATTACAGCTGATGGGAGATATGTTAAGGAAGTTAAATATACAATAGCCCAAGCAATGGCAGAATTTCACAAGATGGAGAATATTCTCTGCAATTTATCTTTGTCTACCGAGTTGAGGAAAAGAGTTTTTAAGAGCTATATTGAGCCATTCCTAGTTAGTTAGTCGACAGATCATCCTCGTTGCACATCGGACCATTCAGTCCATAAGTGCTCGGATCCCCTCCTCAGCAAATCCCGCAGCGTGTAGCGGCTAACGACGCCAGTTCTGTGTTGGTTTATCAATCTTCTTTGGCTTCCTGCGTAGTGTTCTTGTTTGGCCACCCCTCTTTTAATTTGCTGCTCTCGCAGTCTGGCCATTGTTGTAGATTCACAGTCATCACTTGGTTCTTGCAAAAGTCTCACTTCTCGTAGAGCATTCAGAATGTCAGCCTGGTCCATGGCGCGTCCGCCCTCCACAGTAGCCTCACCTGCGAGCTTGTCAGCCCGCTCATTTCCTTGTACTCCCGCATGCCCTGGCACGAAGATGAAACTAATCTTTGCCAGCCGAGACCGCTTCAGAGGCAGCAACCATTCTCTTCGGATCGACCCCTCCTCTATCCTCTTGATCATGTTCATTGAGTCGCTAAGGAAACAAGCCCTAGTGAATGTCTGTGTCTCGAGCCATGTTATTGCTTTACTTACTGCCATGACTTCCATGGTCAGGCTACTTGTGGTTTCAGTGAAAGCACCAGAGTCCTCCTTCACAATTCTCCCTCCGGCCCGAGCTGTAAAGGCCCATGAGCTTCTCACATGTCGGACGACCGACCCATCTGTGTAGATGACCGCGTCACTGTCTAGCGAATTCTCGAAAATCAACGCTTGTACTTCAGCCTCCACAGCAGCCGGATTTTCTTGTCTGCATTTTCTATCTAGTTGGATGCAAACTGAAAAGGATGTGCAGAAGTCTGTTGGCACTTGCACCCACTCCTCGCCAGGTTCTAAGTCCTCAAGTGAACACACCTGTTGAAGAATGTCTTCGGCTTGACCCATCCACGACCGTCCTCTTTTTAACCTGCTGCCCTTCACCTTCCTAATTTCACTATGCAGTGGATGCTGTGTGTTTGCGTTAATTCTGAGGTAGGCGCGTGCCCTGCAAACTTGCATTCTCTCTTCAATGGTTGGAAAATCAAGAAGGTAGCGCATCGCCCTGCATGCTGTATCTCTTGTACATCCAAGAATAATGCGCATAGCTTCATTCTGTATCCTTTCCATCCTTTCTATCTGCTTATGGCTGATGTAAGGAGCCATTCCTGATGTACGGAAGTGAATCATGGAAATTAGCAAAGATGTAGAAGCTGCGGGGTCGTCATTTGATAGAATAATGATGAGAACATCATGGGCGGATAACAAGCACAATGAAGATATCCTGAAAGAAGTTGACTCACAAACAGAATTGGCCACTCGCATCAGACGAACAGTCCACATCCTTTGGGCATGTCATGGGAAGAGGAAAACTGGAGTGTGTCGCCACAACTGGAGGACTGTATGGGAAGAGAAGCAGGGAGATGCCAACAACTAGGGTTAGAATTAAATTGTAAGAAGGCAGATTATGGTCGTCACTAGGAAGAACGAAACACCTCAATGTAGTATACGAGTAAATGGGCATATTCTTAAACAAGTGAATCGGTACAGCTATCTCGGAACAGTGAGAACATCAGATGGGAGGTGTCTTGAAGAGATTAGAACAAGAATCGCTATGGCGAAGGTAGCCTTTTGCAAGATGGAAAACATACTGACCAATAAAAAGATGTCAACTGAAACGAGAAAAAAAGTGTTGAAATGCTACATAGAACATGTTCATTTGTATGGATGTGAAACGTGGACAATGATCAGTAGCTGAAAAATATCTAATGGCAGTGGGTAATGTGGTTTCTGAGAAAAATACAAAGAATACCATGGACAGACAGACAAACCAAGAAGCAAATAAAAATCGTTAACTGATTGGAAAAATTAGACGCAGACAGTAAAACATTTTTGGGTATATTATGAGAAAAAAATAAACTAGAGAACTTTGCTTTGCGACAACTGCAATGATTTGGGGGTGGGGGGGAGAGAGAGAGAGAGAGAGAGAGAGAGAGAGAGAGAGAGAGAGAGAGAGAGAGAGAGAGAGAGAGAGAGAGAGAGAGAGAGAGAGAGAGAGAGAGAGAGAGAGAGAGAGAGAGAGAGCGAACAAAGGGAAGGCAGAGAAGTAAATATCTGGATTGATTCACCATATGGCATGGCCTAGACAAAAACACGGAGCTGATCCACGACTGTGGAGATCGTGTGAGATGGCGAAACATGACCACCCACGCTTATCGGCATGGCACATGATGACGTGGTGTACAGGACAGTTGGTTTTTTTTTCTCGCATATCCTTTACAGGACATCGCTGTCAACATCAGCATCTTTCAGCTGATTGTTGATTTCTTGGCAAGATTACCCTCAGTAATTTGCCATTGCTTTCTGAGCGATCGGCTCACATAACCCGTAAGTTACCGACGAGGAGAGAACCGCTACCGATTCTCGCGCAACGTAACGTAACTTAAGAGAATGTACGAGATTACGGAGAAAGTCGTGTAACCACTAGACCAGGGAGACCGGACGATAGTTGGTTACTCAATGACAAACCTGCGCTTTACCGGGATTGCAAATGCGGGAATTCCTATAGGGTACCTCCAAGATGCCACTATGGTCCCAACTGGACGAAGGGACAACCTCAAGTATACCTTCCGGTGGTAAAGACGCAACACGGTGTGGCCTGCGCAGCTCTGGGGATGGAGATGAGAACGGTGTTCTGCTCAGGACCTCCTACATTATCATGATGGTGGTTAACTCCGGCTTTCGTTTTTTTTTTTTTTTAAAGAATCTAATTACCTTACCCTGAAAAGATCCGAAAAGCCACGCAGCTTGGCGAAACTAACGAAAGCTTTACGGTCAACGCCGAAATGACGCGGTTGATTGCTGTACACTGGTGGGTCTGTTAAAACCTGCTCTGAACTAAACAGAACGAAAGCTTATAACTACATTCACACGCATATCTTTATAGAAATGTGTCTCTTCCCGTCCAACATCCTTCAACCAACGAAAGTACGAAATTGTAAATATATTCCTTCAGATGAAAGGAAAAATGAGCTCTAGGCAACCGCAGGTAAACATCCGAAGATGCGTTAGAATGGCAGGCTGTCGGTTATCCCGTGTGACAGCACACAGACCTGTCATACACACGAAGTATGTCGTTAGAAATGAGTCACGGCAGCAACACGTGTTCTCATTGAAAATTCCTGTCCCGGGAATTGACAACCGCATAACGGCTACATACAGTTGTGTCTTCTTAAAGTGCTTTTTTTCCCGAGACTCCGGGAAATGACAACCGCTAAACGGCTACATACAGTTGTGTCTTCTTAAAGCGCTTTTTTTTTCGAGACTGACGTGAGATATATCCCTCAATAACTTCAAATCGCCGATGTGGTTTATTAAATAGTGCTATCTGTCGCTGGTTGGTTGGGTATGAATCTTTGGGAAGACTGGGTTGTGTAACTCTTAAATCCGATGCACTGACATACAGTGGGACAACAGGTCTTCATGTGCAGAAGATATATATATAGGTCTACATGCACAAATCTACTCACGCAGGTCTACATAAACAGGTCTACATAGACAGATCTACATGTGCTATACCGGCAAATATCCACATGGGCAGATTTACATGTGAAGGTCTACATACACAGATCAACACACACAGATCTACATATACAGGTCTTTTCTAACAATTACCTACAAAGAGAACCAGGAAATGTTCAGGGAAGAGAATGTGGTCGCCGTGACACCGCCCATTTCACTGCCAATTGATCTCTAAAATCTGCAGCTAGAACTATAAGCCCAATGTGCCCCAAGAAGTGTAGACGGTTCTAACTCTGCTGCCAACACAAATAGAACGTTCAACATTCTGAACGACCAAGCCAACTGGAAATCCACTAGCTCATGTGCTATGTAAAACCAGCCAGGCGTGGCAGTCTGTGTGGGTGTATCTTCACTATGTGCTGAATAGTGTACTACACGTCCTGAACAGTGGTTCTTAATCTTTACTTTTATTTTTATTTTTGTTTTCAGTATCTTGTTCAACACTACTGGGTTATAACTGGGATATATATAATACAAGGGGGCTTCATATGAACAACTTTACAAGTGTGATAGAAATTACAAGAACCATTTCATTGTCTTGTAACCTGTCAGTATTGTTGTTAAGGATATCAAGAGTGTTAAGCACTTGATATCACGGTCCAGACGAACACGATGACGTCATAACGACAGTTTAAAGATGACTGCCCCGCTTGTCACATGCACCAAAGATACCCGTTCATGATTGTTCTCTTCAAACTTTCACGAGTTTCAAGTGACTAAAATATGTCGAATTTCTTTGTTGTATCGTCTTTAGTAGCCAACCTTCTTCAATATTCAGCTCTTGTGGATTCATTTGTTCTTTTCATTATCCAAGATATTCTTAGAACCCGTCTATAACGTTTATATTCAAACGCATTTATGCGCTGTTCAGCTTGTTTAGGAAGTGTCCAGGTCTCAAAGGCGTATGTTGCAATGGGAAAGATGCATGCTCTTAAATATCGAGTTTTTGTAGTCCTGGAGTATGTCGCCACAACTCTCCCCTCCACAATCTATTCAATTGTTTTAGTTTCTGAAGAGCAATATATATCTGTCTTTTAATTTCCTTCATTATGTGCACCATCATTGTTAGTTATTATTGATCAAAGATTTTCAAAATTTATCACCACCTCCGATGTTACCCCATTAACATATATTTCTTTCTCCATAGTAGTTTTATCTGTATGTACTATCTTTGTTTTTGCTGTGTTAAGATGTAAGTTGCTTTTCACTATTCTGTTGGGTTCTCTGTGCCATTCTGTGATGTGGATAGTAATGCTGTATTGAATTGTCTACCACGGTAATTTTAAACTGACTATCGCGTCTTTTTTGTTTACATATGTTATATTGACCTATGATGTATGCTTGCCGGTCTCTCTGGCTGTGGGGTTACAACACTTTCTCTCTGTAATCCCGTTTATCACGCAGAGTCTCGTAGCGGAGCGAGAGCTGAGGCGGTTCGACCCCCGCTCGTGACTTGCGGGATACTGAGCCGGCCGCTCAAAAAGCAATGGCAAACTACTGAGCGTAATCTTGCCAAGAGATCAACATACAGCTGAAAGATGCTGGTGTTGACAGCTAAGTCCTGTAAAGGATATGCTAAAAAAAAAAAATGTATGCTTAATAAGACTGTCTATCATTTGGTTGAGAATGTTTATACTGATTATCATCTAGTATGTACAGTTAAGTATTATTTATAATTTAACACAGATATCATTTTTCAACATACTATATGAATTTAAAAAGTATCGTGAATGAAGGTATATCTTTCATATAGTTGTGCTGTACTGATTTTCATATGTCATATAGAGTTAAGTATTTATTTTGCATATAGTATAAAACAGACTTCGTTTTTGACATATGTTATATTATAATGTATGTTTAAGGTGTTCTGTCTAGTATAGTTATGACTGATTATACTACAGATCCTACAATCGAAATATATCCCTTGTCGGTTTGTGGCGCAGAGGTTACAAAAGCAATTCGTAATTCCGCATACCGTGTTCGAAACACAGATGCGGGAGTTTGGAAGCAGACCGCCTTGCACTGGTTTCCTTACAATGATATGAGTGCCGGTCGTCAGAATGCAATGGCAAACTACTGAACTTAAACGTGCTCATGAGTCACAAACAACCAAAACAAGCTGGAGTTGACTTTTGTTTTTAAATATTAATCTACAATGTATGCATAATGAAGTCTAGTCAATCATACAGTTGTGAATGTTCTCAATCTGTCTGCGACTACCGACTGACTGCCCAGACAACAGACTCCAAAACAAACATGCAATAACTGCCATCTTCTTCCTCTTCTTAGATTCTCTGTCCAGGACAGTGCTTCAGAACAAGTTCAGCGCCTCAAAGTCGACGTGTCCGACTTCAGCAGGCATGTATGTCAGGTTTACTTTCTCTGGACAGATTCTATCCCAAGCACCGGGCTCTATCTACCCGAGGGTAGGTTATTTTTCCTAACGATGTTGCCAGGTAGCGGCTTTACGGCCTACTCTGTGCGATTTCCAGCTAACGTGGGATGTTTCACGTGCACATCTTGCACACGGTACCTCCTTTTTTTCGCTCTCATCCGAGGAGGCGAGGTGTCACTAAAAACGAGAGATGAGGGAAGCGTGTGATATTGTTAGCAAGGCTCTTGGAAAAGTTATCAACCATATGTTGGCATCAAACCCCGACCTTCTGAGGTGGACACCGCAACCTCTCAACCACAGCTCTCTCTCTCTCTCTCTCTCTCTCTCTCTCTCTCTCTCTCTCTCTCTCTCTCTCTCTCTCTATCCATCCTACTCTCTTCCTCCTTCCTTCCCTCTCTTTCTCTCCCTCCCTCTTCCTCTCTCCCTCTCACTCAATGTCTCTGCAGTCATAATTACTCTTTTAAAACCGTAATAGTTTCATATACCATTTATTATATTACATTATCCTTCTTCAGTCCGACATTATGAGCGACACCACTACCAACTCAACATCGTCCATGACACCACTGCCAGTCCGACATTATGCGCGACACCACTGCCAGCCCGACATCATGCACAACGAACAAACTTTATTTTCAAAGCATCAAATTAATGTCCATTACAGCTTTCTTTGGTCTTGTGATGAGAAGTGAGGCACTGGAGAACATCGTGACGACTTGAAAGATCGAGGGGAAGAGAGGCAGAGGCCGACCAAGAGAAATGATGCGGGATGGATTGAGTCGGTGGCATGGAGGTGTATCAGCAGCAGACACGATTCAGAAAACTAAAGGCTGAGATATGTGGAGAGATATGAATGCCTACGTTAGCTGGCATGGCACTTGATGATTATGACCATTGCCACCCCGACATCGCGGCGTTTCTATACCTTATGGGATATGGATGAGCTGTTTAAGAACCCCTGGTCCGCTCATATAACAGATACAGATAACCACACAACAGAGACTTCGGTGGCGTATCAAATGCCATGTCATTTACATAATCTAGCACTTTGATAAAGACGCAAAGAGCTCCTTAACGCGCCTTGTGGCGTATTAAAGACGTGGGACTAGCCACACATTTGTATAGACAATTCTGCACCCAATAGTTTATCGGGACTAAAGTGTGGGGTGGGGGAAGGTGCTATAGCAGTGCTAGAATTAATCAGAAAACAGCAGGTTAGATGGTTTGGCCATATAACTAGATTACCAACTGACAGTATACCACAACAAGCAATGATGTACATAACACATGGAAGCATAAGAAGAGGACGACCATGTAAACGATGGACAGAGGGAATAGCAGAGTCCATGGGAATCTCGATACATGAATCCTATAAACGGGCACTCTCCCGCTGTTTATGCTTCACCTGGACATCGTAAGGTACAAGAGGAACAAGATGAGATGATAATGAGATAGTTTACGGGGTTTAACGGCAAGAGAATCGACTTTATTGCACATATGGTTCGGTTTCTTTCCGCAGGGCGGTCCGCCGAAAGCGTCGTACAAAAGCACGAACTCCGTCGTTCCAGCGACGACCCCTAGGAGTATCCGAGAAAAGTGCATTAGTGAATGGAATGACGGAATTCGGAATCGAACCGATAACCTTCGAAGTCTTCTTGTGTATTCTTATTTTAGTATCTCTACGTGTTCCCCCGTGTTTGTCCACAGTGCTTCCAAAACAGGTGTGTGATCCCGTCTCTAGAAGTAGGGTTTCACCAATAGAGATTGGATAATGTGGACTGTCATCTTCTGATGCGAGTAACCAATTTTCTTTGTGAGTTAACTTCTGTCAGGATATCTTCATTGCTCTTTCTGTTCGTCCACGGTGTTCTCATCATTCTTCTCTAAAAGCATATCTCCACAACTTTCACATAATTCCTCAATTGTCTGCTAAGTGTCCATGATTCGCTTCCATACATCAGGATGAGTTCAATGAGTTCAACATAGCTCTCTAGAGCTCTTTACCTCACCCCGATTAACATAGATTAAATGCAGAGAATATTCACCTTGTGAAACGCTGACTCTGCTTGGGCTATTCTACATTAAACTTCATTAATACATCTGGCAGTCTGTGCGGCCGCGGGGCTTAATGCGCCTGCACTTAAACTTCCTGTGCGCTGATGTCGGGGTAAGGGGTTCAACCACTACACCTGTCAGTTGAACTCCTTGACTTCCCGTTCAGACAACAACAGCGAACTACTGAACGTAACCTAGTCAAGAAACTCAACATAGGCTTGGGGTTGACTACAGCGTCCTGCCAAGGAAATGCAACATTTCTGAATTCAACTTCCATCTGCTGCTATTATAGTTCCCACATGCTTAAACAGCCGGCTCCGTGGCGAAGGTTGGGGTTGACCACAGCGTCCTGCCAAGGATATGCAACATTTCTGAATACATCTTCCATCTGCTGCTATTATAGTACCCACATACTTAAACAGCCGGCTCCGTGGCGAAGGTTGGGGTTGATCACAGCGTCCTGCCAGGGACATGCAACATTTCTGAATACAACTTCCATCTGCTGCTATTATAGTACCC
Source organism: Cepaea hortensis (assembly GCA_963921405.1). NCBI lineage: Eukaryota > Metazoa > Mollusca > Gastropoda > Stylommatophora > Helicidae > Cepaea > Cepaea hortensis. The sequence continues at coordinate 93,415,106 of OY992893.1, forward strand.
ACATACTTAAACAGCCGGCTCCGTGGCGAAGGTATTTCGGACGCAGTTAGTAATCCCGCAACCCGCGTTCAAAATACAGCTGCGGGCGATTTGGCAGCAGATCGCCTTGCGTTGGATTTTTTTTTAACGAAATGGTATGTGTGCCGGTCGTTCAGACAGCAATGACAAACTACTGAACGTAAACCTTCCAAGTGATCACAATAGCAAAACATGCTGGTGTTGACTGCGACGTCCTGTAAAAGATATGCAATTAACTTTTAACACACTTAAACAGTGAACCAAGTGAAAACCACAACATTAAAACATATACAGGGTCCAGAAAATGTCGAACTTCAACAGAACAAACATAACTTGTCTAAGCGGATAGTTTACACAATGATGTGGGAAACGCCGGGATACTCCTGAAGCCCTCTAATAAATCACACGAATTCCTCTTTAGGTATTACTTAGCACTCTTATTGTACAAACCCGGACTGCTGTGGCTTCTGTGGGTGTTCTTGTAGGCTTAACATCTATGGGTCAACAGACATGGCAGCAGCACTCCATTGATGCTGTGTCTTTGTGCAAACTCTGCCCACACACGTCAAGTTCTCGCTGTTTGTAGAAGGTTGTGAGGCGGTGTGTCTGTGCTAACATAGAACAGGATGTGGCTACAGAGTAGATACAGTAGCGCTAAGTGTCGGGGATGTAGCTGAACTGTTGGGTTTGATTCTTCTGGCTGTGGTGATAGATGCTTAGTTTGGGCATGGTTGGCATGAAAAACAATGCATACATTCTCAGGTATTTGTTGCATTTAGGGACACAAGAGGACAGACATCGGTGGTTGATAGCAACATTTTATATGGTCAATGCGGAACATATTTCCTAAGGTCAGCAACATTTATGGGCCAATCCTGGACAAATCCTTTGGGTATGTATAATTTTTATATGATCACATGGAATACATCTCTAGGCTGAGGAATACAATGGAAGGAAACTCATGACATTCTTAGGGTGACCGATACTCTATAGGACAAGCTAGGGACACAGTCTTAAGGTGATCAAAACTCTATAGGGCAAGCTAGGGACACAGTCTTAAGGTGATCAAAACTCTATAGGGCAAGCTAGGGACACATTCTTATGGTGATCAACACTCTATAGGACCAGCAAGGGACACAATCTTATGGTGACCGACACTCTGTAGGGAAAACTCAGGGGACACATCTCACAGCGACCAACACTCTAAGCAGCAAAATGCGGGACACAGTCTTAGCAAACCAAAACACCATTAACAGTTTTAAATCTAAACAAAATCTAGTACATTTGCTACGGGTTGAAATATCACAACCAACATACAGACGCTAGCAGTTTAACAATAAGTTTAGCAACATCCAACGCCCATTCTTAACTTACAAAATGCAGTCATGTAATCATATTGCTATACACATACTCCGAATGGAGCACTTCAAACTTCCAAACCTCCAAGACGGGAAGAAAGACTATACACGGATGTCAAAACTTCAAACAGGAAGTTCGTCTCGTGACTGTTAACCGCCGCCCTCTCTTGATTTCTTCGGGAATACACAATATTTCATTCACTTCAGTGCTCAGCACGGCTGTGTGGGTAGGAGCGCTTGTTCTTAAACTTCCGGTGTGCTGATGTCACGTTAATGGGTTCAAACCCAACGTCAGTCTATTGGACTAAAATGTTGACTTCACGTCCTTGAAATGGGGACGTAAATTAAAAGTACCTTAGTCGGAATGGGTTCGCCTGATGGCGAGGGACAATGGTAATATAGAAAGCTAATACCCATGCTAAAATCAGTCCAATGCACTACTTAGTAGTAGCACATGTATAGACTACGCTTGACAGCAAAGCCAGCGAACGCTTGGGGAACAATTAAAGCCAGTTAAACAACATGATAAATAAATTCATAGGCATTGACCCGCACTCATAGGAGCATGGATTTTATTGTTCCTTCACCGAGGCGCTGTGGTTATTTGGAGTCGGCAGGTTCAAACCTCGGTAAGGTCACTACAGCATTCAATTGTATAATGTCTAATCCAGTGGTTCTCAACGGGTGGGGAATTCCCCCTCCCGGGGGTGGGGGAATTTTTTTTAGGGTTTCGGGGGGGGGGGGGGGGGGGAGGGTGTTAAGATTATTTCAAGATCGCGTTAATACAAGAACCGATTACTTGATATTGTTTTTCCCTCCATAGTTTGTAGTTCTGTACTTCTCGCCCTTCTGAAATTCGTTTTATAACGTAAGTAGATCCGCAAATCACTTTCTATGTACAGGTCTAGGCTTGCTCTAGTATGTGTTATTAAAGTTAGCTTCCATTTTACGTATACTGTGTGTGTGTGTGGGGGGGGGGGGGGTTTATAGGGAGGAAATATGAAAGGTGGGGAATGACGTTCTGAACATATGGTGAAGGGGTGCATGGGCCACACACAAAAACGGTTGAGAACCAATTGTCTATTGTGTCTTCTAATCCATGCTTATTTAGTCTCTCTATGGGTGCCATTCGACACCTGTGAATTTATTGCTCAATACTTCCTTCAAATGCTGCTACTTTGTAGAGATTATTTTGAAGAAACAGAATGCACTAGTTTAAGACACGCGCGTACGCGCGCGCTCACGTGTGTGTGTGTGTGCGCGCGCGCGTGCATTTGTGTTGTACTTCATCAGTAGACAACAGAACATATTCATGAAACTACCCAAACAGCATAACTGAACTGGTAAAGAGCGAGACCCACTTCATTATGGGGAAAATATTATTACCGGTTGTGAGTCTGGTGGATGGACAAGGACGCTGCTGCTGCTGTCTCTGGGCATGATGGGTGTGACGGGATGAGTCTAGATCACTATGCGAATACCACCAATATTACGTTAGCTGAATTACTATTTACATTCTGGATTCAGTACAGCAGCTAAATTACTAATACTGACGTCAGAATGACTACACAGACCTTTTCTGCACTAAAACTACACAGTGCATTGGGGACAGCGTGTATTTTCACGTCATCTATTCAAATGATGTCACAAGGGAAATCCCCTGTCTTCAACCCTTATTATCAAGTCTACGGACTGGGGACATAGGTCCGTCACTCCCTAGCAACGGGAATAGGCGATATGCTATTAGTACGGCTGCACCGGAAATTGTGACTAACAACTTCCGTCCGGTTCACAACGACCATAGCTGCTGTGCTAAGCAGACCTTATATGAAGTGAGCTGCCATATCCAATTGCATCCTTGGTAGATTATACCAAAACCTATCTTAAGTGCTGCACTAAGACTGGGGGTGAGTGTAGTAACATAATAATTATGATTATAGTAAGGAGTGTGTACACATTTATATTCTGATATTGGGAAAACCCAAAACTTTCCCGACCATGTATATTTATGAAACATGGTATTTGAAAGGGGAGACATTGAGAGAAAACATGTGAGGCCTAGATATATTTATAGATAAAAATATATAAATATAATGTATAAACCTTACTGATTATTTTTCATATGCATTTTGTGAATGTATTTACGTGTATATTTTGTTGAAAATATGATAACATGATTTTGCCATGACGGCAGAAGTAGAAGAGACATGTGGAACATGATTCTCACATGCCAGCAATATTACTAGGTGATATATATTCAAACATAAATTTGCTTACCCCTGATTCACCGACATGCCGAACTACACGACACTGACGGTCATAAGTTCAAGGCAAATACCATGTGGTGAGGAATCAGAATTTGGGGAGTAAATAACTCAACAAGGGATAACTGAGACATCCTAAAGCCCAATGCCTGGAATATCTCAGCCCCCTTGCTTGCCTGCTGGCCTTCTTCTTATCTTTTAGCTCGTATATTCTGTGGGGTATACCTCACGACTTCATGGCGACACTTGATTGCTTTATGCCTAATGACTGATGTGGGATTAGGTTGAATTATTGTTGGCCCTTCCTTAGCTATCTAGGGAAACATCCTGGCTGCCCAGGACTTCCTCACCATGGTGTTAAGGAATACCCCAGTAATTATTGCATATGAGTCACTGCAAGTTTTACAACCATGTACATTTTGTAATGCCTTTTTCAAACAAAGATTTGTCTACATGTTCTACTCCAATGGACCATGTGGTCTTAGAATGTGTCCACTTCTGGACCCTTTTTCACCTTGTATCATCATGTCATACAAGGTATAGCCAAGCTGATATGAACTATTGGCCTTTGCTTTTGATACAGAATAGCAGAGAGGAATTGTTTTATTCCTGTTCTGCATCTGACACATACACAACAGACACACAACACCAACACTCAGACACATTGTTATTGTCAAGACACTAAGGAGTCTGCAACTGTTTGTTTGATTTAAGGAGCCTCGCTGCTGATACTGCTGACACCTAACTGGTCCGGTTACCGAAACTTACAGCCACAAACTAGTGGAGACGGAACCTGGAATCCGGAGGAGCATCGTACACCTGTCGAATGCCAGGGTCGACTCCAAGACATAATCCAAACGAAAGCCAGCGCTATTCCTAAACGAGATCAGATTATCTCAGGTGACTCTGTGTCTACATGTGTTCTGAGTGTGTCACTGTCTGGATGGTGTGAATGATGATATGCGATCTAGCTAAGCATCAGAAAACTGTTTTATTTTTGTACCTGTAACATAATTGTAACTGTCATAGTTCACCACTTGAACGACAATTTTCATTATCTCTTTTACTATTAAAGAGTATTATTGTTTTATACTTTCACCAACGTACTCCACTCGTGATCATTTTGAACGCAAGGTGTGCGCGTGAGTGCGTGAAAGTATTTAAAACAGGGGGCTCCATCAATTGACGAAGGATCACCGACAGATAAACTAGACATTCGTGTTAGGTCTTCCTACATACACGAGTGTTCTTCACCTTCTGCCTTTGTCTACCAAGTGAATCCCAGTCTCTCCTATCGGGACCATCCCTTTAGACATTCTGATAACGAGCCATACTTTCTAGAGACTGTCGGCAAACTCTTGGATAGGGATTTCTGTCTATTTCCATAGAAACACCCTAACAGTCGGTGACAATGGGTGTGCCATCCTGAGTGTGCCATCCTGGGTATGCCATCCTGAGTGCACCATCCTGGGTGTGTCATCCTGAGTATGCCATCATGAGTATGCCATCATGAGTGTGCCATCCTGGGTGAGCCATCTTGGGTGTGCCATCATGAGTGTGCCATCCTGGGTGTGCCATCCTGGATGTGCCATCTTGGGTGTGCCATCCTGGGTGTACCATCCTGAGTGAGCCATCCTGAGTGTGCCATCCTGAGTATGCCATCCTGGGTATGCCATCTTGAGTGTGCCATCCTGGGTATGCCATCCTGTGTGTGTGTGTGTGTGTGTGTGTGTGTGTGTGTGTGTCACCCGGGAGATAAATGGCTGAGAGGTCACAGTGTCCGCCTTACATTCACACGTTACCGGGTTCAAATCCTGGCATAGGTTTGGGCATTTCTACAAGCACTAATTTCTACTGCTACCACGCCATAACCCCCCCCCCCCCCCCATCTCTCTCTCTCTCTCTCTCTCTCTCTCTCTCTCTCTCTCTCTCTCTCTCTCTCTCTCTCTCTCTCTCTCCTAATCAGGTGGAAATGAGATCGGATACTTTTCTCGGATACCGAGAAAGAAACTGAAGGTCACGTGTGCAAGCTCCGCATGCTGCACATTCCCCGACAGTTGGAAATCCCAGAAAGTAGGCGGCCAGGCCTGTGCCCTTAGAGAACTGCCCAGACAGATAAGCCAGCCACCGGTAGACGGATCCTGCTAGCGTAGATGGAATCTGTCTAGACGATGATAGCCTGAGACAAAAGCATGCCGGAGTCGGACACGCTGACCTGTGGGGTGCATAGCTAGGTGTGACGCACTGTCTTGAAAACAGAAACGAGAGGAGGAGGAGAAAAACGAGAGGAGAAGGAGGAGGAGGAGGAGGAGGAGAAGAAGAAAAGAAGAAGAAGAAGAAGAAGAAGAAGAAGAAGAAGAAGAAGAAGAAGAAGAAGAAGAAGAAGAAGAAGAAAAGATGAGGAGGAGTAAGAGGATAAGGCGAAAAAGCAGTAGCAGCAGGAAGAGGAGGAGAAGGTAGATGAGGAGGGGGAGAAAAAGAATCGACAATAAAGGAAAACGTAAATGGCAACTAAACCATGACACATACACACAACTTCACCTCAAGAAACTCCTGGAGCCTTGTGAGATCCAGTGGGCGGCACAGCGCCCCAGAAGAACCACCGTCGCCGGTGCCTTCAATTGAAGATCTGGAACAGTACGACACTTCCTGTAGTGCACCCCTGACCGCATCCCTCGCAAAATCAACTCCTTGTTGAAAGTTGGTAAATGCTATCACATTATCGGCCAATACATTACAAATATGGCGGAGTTTTGACACGAAATCAACCTGGCATCGACAAGCACAAGGCAATGAGCGCGAACGTTCGTTGTGCCATTTGCCAGAGCAATACCAAGTGTTATCTGCGTGTGATGTCACTGGTTTTTGCTGCCAATTCTCTTGTGGTGAAGTATATATAGATAAGGTTGGTGTGGATCCTAAAGGTGATCTATGTATGATGTATAATTCCGAGAAAGGCAAAACCTTCTTCTTGTGAGAAGCTTTAGTTGAATCAGACGAATGTCTCAAATGAGAATAATGCCAATGAATATAGTTACTTCTTGAATGGTTCCAATGAGAAACTGCCCCTAATAAACTAGTATATATGGCTTCACTAGGAAGATACTGAAGATCTGGTAGGATTATTTGGTCATACGTGAAAAACGTCAGGTGTCTATCGGCGTAACTGACAAAGTTGGTTTTGTAGCAAAGATCACTGAGTCTATCCCTGCAGGCACACAGAGTGGTGGCTCCACAAGAGATGCACGGGGACAACAGAGTCAGTGCACAATTTCTGGTAGGGTTTCTTGCTGCCCTGCGTGGTCTATGATTGCAGACACGGAAATCAGATCGTGCCTCCTGGCCACCCAATGACACGATGCTTGGGCTGCGTGGTAATGCATCTAATGAGAACCCATCGTAAAAGTTATCGTGAAACGAGACGATCAGTAGGGGCTGGTTGAATACTACCAAAGATTCGCCTGAAAGAGAACTCGGTTCTTTAACATGGTGTCTAGCTGAAGATTCTGCAGATGCCAGGCTAGTTTCTGCACTGTGTACTTTATATCCCATACTGGTGCCATCGTCCAGAGCAGCATGTAGCAATGCTGAACAAGAACAGGAAACATAAGCACTAGATGAATGGTGTTGATTTCCAAACACAACACAGAACACTACGTCTCGCCCTGTTCCAAGAAGCCATGTTACTGCGTTCAGCATTGTTCTAGAGCGTTGTTACCGCAAGACAACTTGAGAATGGTTAAGGGCACGATTTGTCAACCAATTGTGTACACTTGCCAATGCATACTGTCAAATGTCTACAGGACCTAGTTTATACACAGTTTATTTATCCAATAAGCGGATTTCTTGCCGCCTGCACAATCCATTACAAGAAGGAAGGCTACCGGAGAAAGGAATTATTACAAAACTGACAGTAATCCCATAGCAAATATTACCACAGGTATATTATACGTTAAGGCTTTCTCCTATGTTACATCACGATATTATAAGGTGAGTGACTGAGTTCTTTGCTCGCCGTCTTCCTCACAACAATGGCACGCTACCACTTCTCCTTGCTAAGTCCCAAGCAGGAGATTGCTATCCGTCTGGGCAGTGTTAGGGTCATCACAATGTGTAGGCCAGAGTACACGAAAGAATAGGTGGTTTTCCCTCTCTTAGCGGACGGCGAGTGCGGGTGCCAAACCCTCACCCAACCGCGCTCATGACGTTATCAACGTAGCTCCTAACGAGTAAGCCAACGAGTCCATGTTACCCCCAAACCTTGTGTCAAAAATGTTGTGTTAAAATAACCAGCCACAGGCCTATAGTACGCCAGGCCAAAGTCAGATCACATCGTGCGTTGCTTGGTACCCCTGGACAATAGGTGATCACACATGATGCGTCGCTTGAGGCAGAAATAGTTTACGAGTTGGCTTACTAACACTATTTTTTATACGAAATTAACGAACCCTTTTTCGCGCATTGGTATAAGGTACTAACCCCATACTTTTAGACTTTTAGACGAATCAGCGCTGGGGGGATGATGATGATGTGGATATCAGACCTGAGTGGACCTGGGAGCCCAGGTCTTGGCAAGAAAATCCCTGCCTCGATCATATGATCACCGCACCGGCAGACAAGCTTGCTAACTACCGCACCACCGTCGCGCTCCCTGGCTAACATAGTGACATAAGGTTAAATGTGTACCAGCAACAGGACATGGTTTCCCATTAGTACTGCACTAAGTATACTGGTTAACAAGGAGTTTCTGCCTCACGGTGTGGAAGGGAACTGATTACCCTCACCCCATGACACAACGACCTAGTATATGTGAAGACCTAACACTTTCTTCCCCTACGACAATATCTGCTATGGGATTTCTTCACCTTCTCTCACACTATCTACACACAAAAAAGATCAGCACACACCAAACGGTTGAGTGGGCTGGCAAGTCAACACAGAACTGACTCACCAGCCAAACGCTGTCCGTTGGTGGATTCATCAACTCTTCACGCTGAAGGACCAGTCAGTTTTTGGCGCTGATGCGTCCCAGCGTTCATGGTGGAATCCTCCTCTTCTTCTTCTTCTCCTTCTTCTTCTGCTGCTGCTGCTTTTTATCCCCAACCGGGGCATATGCCTTGACCAGCTAATGGCAAACAGTTCTATCTTTTGCTATTTCCTGTAGCTCCGTGTATGTTCTCATATCATTCATCTGTCTTTAATTATTTTCTCTGTATGTTTGAGATCTTACACTATGTCGTTCTCCCTGCTAGTTCCTGACAAAGGCGTGTCTAGTTATCCTATCTTCCGGTTTTCTCAGTATGTGCCCTACCCAGCACCGTCGTATTTTCCTCACTGTTTTATTCATAGGAATTTATATAGTGTATTTTTAATGACTGTACAGTGTTTGAAAATACTGCCGGTCCAAGTTTTGTATTTACGCTGTGTAAAGTTCATGCAACACAATAGGCAAATACAAAACTTGAACCGGCATTATTTTCAAACACTAACACTGCAGTCATTAAAAATACACACTGTATTTAGTTCTCTCCATCAATTCCACATCAGTGGTTCTGTCACACCATTTTAGTGCTACTATTTTGCGCAGACGCCAATTAATGAATGTTGTACAGTTGACAAGTAATGCTGTTCGTCGTACTCCGTGTTTCAGATCCATACAGTAGTACCTGTTGAAATCTGGAGTTAAATATTCTATGTTTGGAGCTAAGTTTAATGCCCATTAACTTCTACACATTTCCTAGTGCTATGAAAGAGCCCCTTGCCCTTGGTATTCTTATTGTCATATCTGTACCTGTTCCTCCAACTTTGTATACAGTGCTAACTTAGTAGGTGTTTGACTGCTCCTCTTGGCGCCAGGCTTCACCACGGCAGATGTCCTGATGGAATCACTTCTACTAATTGTTTTGTTTAGTTATATCCCGGTTAGACATTTTAAACACACCCCCCTAATTGTTGTTGTTGTTGTTGTTGTTGTTGTTGTTGTTGTTGTTGTTGTTGTTGTTGTTGTTGTTGTTGTTGTTGTTGTTGCTGCTGCTGCTGCTGCTGCTGCTGCTGCTGTTAAAGCCAGTATAGATTTCAACTATTATCTCATCTTGTTTCTGTTGTACCTTGCAGTGTCAAGGTGGAGCATAAACAGCGGGAGAGTGCCTGTTTATGGGTCTCATACACCGAGATTCCCATAGACTGCTATTCTCTCTGTCCGTCGTTTACATGGCTATCGGCCTCTTCTTCTTGCTCCAATTAGTCTGTACGTCATTGCTTATTGTGGTATACTGTCAGATGGTAGCCTAGTTGTGTGGCCAAACCATTTCACTTGCTGTTTTCTAATGAACTATGGAAATATTTCCTCACTATGTGCTATGCCGATAAGCGTGGGCGGTCTAGGTTCGCCATCAACAGACCGTGGTTTTGTCCCGATTAAAGTTAAATAATCTATTACCCCTTCATCTTTAACAGTTGACTACAACGTAGAGATAACAATCCTGCATTAAACTCTGTCTTCAAGGTCTAATGAGGAGATCGTAGCACCTACGAACAAGCCCGGCGTGCAACGATGACGATCGCATGAAACCGAAACTAACACACACGAGTATAACTCCAGGTTTTAAAACACAGAAGGTTCCTTTAAGCACGCACGACTCAAATTATGCACAGTAAATCCGGTGAATTTACCTTTGACGAGTACATATAAAGCAAATCCGGGGAACACTCAAAGAAACAGGAATATATTAAATGGGTATAAAATCTATGTATAAAGATTCAGAAAACACCGCACACAGAGAGAGAGAGATCTTTAAAATAGCACGCCAGGAAGGGTAGTCGGGGCGGGTTTTCCTCCCTTGCGTTTATCTAACATTCCCGGAAAAGAGCAAACCGTACATTTGCAGGTCAGTCTATAGGTAAGAGAGCGAGAGAGCAAGATATACGTTGAAAAAAGAAAGGAAGGGGAACGATTACCTACACCTTGCCGGTCTGCCGGCTGGACAGAAACGAAGGTTTTCGCTTGCTATACACTACACTGGATGTGCTACTGGTCTTAGTAAGAGCATACATCAATGGCACATAGTATCTTCTTATACTTTATCTGCCCTTGAGAGTTCTAGCGGGATATAGGCTCACGAAAACACATCTTCCTAGTGCTATAAGCACATTCCCAGCTCTTTGTTGGATGGATGCATTTTCTGCTACGGTGTGAGATAGCCAGGCCCAGACTAACCCTCTATGGCTGCCTTTTACGACACGCACAAGAGGTCTTATTCTACTTCTTTTGCTTTCTATCTCACAATGGAGTATAGGCCCTCAACTAACTCACTCTAAGTTCCCTATCTTTAGCTATCCCATACAGATCTGTCCCATTTTGTTCACATGTTTCTACTCCTCTCCTCCGTGAGTTTTTAGTCTTCCTCTGTAGTGTTATTTTATACTGTTTACATTTCAACAGCTTTACCGCAGTTCCACCAAATTGTATTCATATTTCTCTTATTTCCTATGACGCACGAGGTCCACCATGTTGCTACACTTTACTTCCTCTCTAGGTCCAAATAACACACAGGTGCACCAAGTCCACATAACCGCTAAAAACTGAAGGCCCATTTCACAGGCCTTGAGGCCCTTTCACCGGGCCTTGGGGAGTTTTGGGTATACGGTGTAAGCCCATATTTTCAGACCAACCGGCATTTGATGGCGACGTGGGTCAATATCAGGCTGGCCCCCTGTACTCTCTAAAGCATTTCCTGATACTATTTTAGGCTGAGTCGATTTGGTTGCCGATGTTAAGTTTTACCACCCCATCCATCCATCCATCCATCCATCATGTGCCATGCCGGTAAGCGTGGGCGGTCATGTTCTGCCATCTCACTCGATCACCAGAGTCGTGGATCAGCTCCGTGCTCCTGTCTCGACCATGCCATGTGGCCAAGCCATCCAGGTATTTACTTCTCGGTCTTCCCCTTGGTCTCTTCCCTTCGATCTTGCCAGTTGTCACGAAGTTCTCCAATTCATTTCTTCTCAAAGCATGCCCAAAAAATGTTGACTGTCTACGTCTAATGTCTCTAATCAGTTTACGATCTTCATTTGTTTCTTGAAGGACTTGTTGGTTTTTTCTGTCTGTCCATGGTATTCTTTGCATTTTCCTCAGAAACCACATTTCCACAGCCATCAGCTGTTTTTCAGCTTGACTGCTTATTGTCCACGCTTTACATCTATACAAAAGTATAGGTTCTATGTAGCACCTCAACACTCTTTTTCTCGTTTCAATTGATATCTTTTTATTGGCCACACCCCTCCCCTCCCCCCTCCCAAAAAAACCCCGTCTCTGTGGGGAGTCCTCCTCTTCTTCCGTTCGCTTGAAATATGTCTGCAATGTTGTCTCTTGTATGAATTTAACTGCCTTGCGGGGAGAGTCGAGTTGGTTGCCGCTGTCAAATTTTACCCCCCCCCCCCCCAAAAAAAAACAAAAACAAACAACAACAACAACAACAACAACAACACCGTTTCAGTGAGGCTTTGAACAAACGACCGCCGAGCCGGCAGGCAAGCGTGCTAGCTACTGCGCCACCTCGACTCCCGATACAACAATTAAATTTGGGCATATTTAAATGTCATATTCGTTATTACGCTGAGGGTTTTAGAACCATCTGTTTCATTATCTTTGTAGTCAATGTGTCACGGAATGTTGAGTAAACTGGAGACAGTGAAGATGTGGAGACAGTGAGGCGAATGTTGAGAACATCTTGGACAGCGAAAACAACAAACACCGGGGCATTGACCGCTGCAGGTGTTAAAAAATAATTCTACAAAACCATTAGGAAGAATGACACAAAATGTATGAGATGTCTTAACAGACGAGGGTTGAATACAGAAATAACTACAAGTCTTGTGTGAAAAAAGCAGGTAAGGGATGAGCGGCGGAGGGCGACAGAGAAAGATTGATGTGGTAACGTTCAATAGTTGGGTAACAAATAATAACGTAAGCCACGTAAGACACCAGTGCAGCTTGTAATCGTCAATGTTTATGCGCGAAATGGGAAGGTCGACGTGCGACAATGGCAGAGTTTGTTCGATATGGATGAAAGGCATATCATCTACTGTGGGGACTTCAATGCCAGAGGCAGTCAATGGGGGAATTGCATCACCAATAGACAGGGAGAAGATCTGGAGGACGCCCTGGCATCTGCTGCCCTAATCTGTCTGAATGATGGGAAGGTCACCAGAATAGCCACTCGACCAGGTGACTCTGACAGCGTCATTGACTTGGCTCTGGTGTCGCCCACCTCGCACCAAGGTGCCGGTGGGGCACACTGGATAACCACGATAGTGACCACTACCCTTGTGTCATCCTGATCAAGAAAGACGGGGCCATGAGTCAAAGAAGCAAGACAAATGCCTTCCCGTACAACACTGGTCAAGACGCCATAAGCAAGATCAGAAGAAGAAAACTAAATTCCTCCCGCAGGAGACAAGAAAGATGGTTGCAGCCACCATGGTGGAATGGAGAGGTCGAGAAGGCATGGCTGGGAAAGAGGCAGGCTGTCAAAGACTGGCAAAAGGCCAGAAAGGCTAACATGCCACAGGTTGAGTTGGCGAACATGAAGACTGAAGTCGATAGGACGACGACTTTATTCAAATCCTGCGCCAAACATGCCAAGGCCGAGAAATGGGACGAGTTCTGCAGGAAGGTGTGCTACGAGCGATCTCTTACGACATTCTGGCGCCTCCACAAGAGCATGAACGGTGCTGCACAACGTAGGGGTACTCCAGACTTTCAAGGCACAGACCTGGCATGAAAAAAGTCGGATGCGGATAAAGGTAAGGCCCTTCTTGCACGCTACATAGAACAGACTGACCAGAAAGACGAGCCCGCCAGACAGAGGACCACAACGACACTCTCTCAGTTGTGCGAGGGGGTCGGGACAGACGAAGAATGGACAATCACAGCTGAGATAGTGAGTGCGATGCTCAAGAAATCACCTAACACCGCCCCAGGCCCAGACGGCATCCGATATGGTGACCTACTGGTGATATCAGATGACGACATGGAAGAACTGGCCAGAGAATTCAACACCAGTATCCAGAGGGGTCAGGTCAAAGAAGAATGGCTACACAGCTACTTGCTGCCGCTGCCAAAACCGAACAAAGACCATTCCAAGATAAGCGGCTACAGAATCATTACGATGCAGAATACTGTTGGCAAGCTACTGGAGAAAATTGTAGCACACAGACTTGCTTGTGACTTGGAACAGCTCGGCTGCTTCCCGCCCACACTTGGAGGATACAGACGCAACAAAGAGTCATGGCTGAATGTGGCGGTCTTTGCTCAAGATGTTTACGAAGGATTTCAGGTCAGAGAAGAGACATGTGCGGCCGCCATAGACTTAGAGGACGCATATAACAGAGTATCTTTCGAGCACTTGATGCAAACCCTCCTCAGGCTGAAAGTGCACCCTCACCTTGTACGATGGATAGCTGCAGTTCTGCTCCAAAGGAAGGTGGTGCTAAGATGCGGGAGTTGGTCTTCTGAGCCGATAACGATATGTCCAGGATTGCCGCAGGGTTCACCACTGTCACCAGTACTATTCAACGTGTATACGGTGCCGATCACTGAACAACAGTTGGATGGGAGGGGTAGGACTCTGTCATTCGTTGACGACATCCTCGTGTATCGACAGGGTCGAGATAGACAGGCGGTTGCCAATGATATGCAGGGCGAACTAGATCGAATTTCCGCATGGTGTGCTGATGCCGATGCCCTTGTCAACCCTGCAAAGGCAACGGTTACATGGTTCTCACTAAACAACCATATTGTGAAAACAGACCTGCCGGCAGTAAGAATGGATGGGAGCAGCTTGAGTAGAACCAGTCAATGACATATCTTGGCGTGAGGCTTGATCGTAGCCTGTCCTTCAGAGATCATGTCGATTACGTCATAACGAAGGCTCGAAAAGGTTTGTCAGCAATGAGAGTCATGGCGACTGCCAATATCGAGCAAAGACTGCTAATACTTCTGTTCCAAGGACTTGTGCTTTCACGCATCGAGTATGCCCTGGCCATCCTCACTGTCAGCCCTACACAGATTGGAAGACTTGAAAAGGTACAAAACGAAGCCATGCGCATCATTTTGGGCTGCACGAGAGACACCAGCTGTGTAGCAATGAGATACCTCCTTGACTTCCCGACAATGGAACACAGGATCAAGATCTGGAGAGCTCGTGCATACTTAAAAATAAGTGCAGATATGCAGCACCCTCTGCATGACGCTATATTCAGAGAAAAGGGTGACAGGCTAAAGAGGGGCAAATCATGGATAGGTCAGGCGGAAGATGTCGTCAGACAGGTCTGCAGTCTTACCAGTATCAACCCCGGCAAGGAATGGGTGCCGGTGCCTCCAGCTTTTAAGTGCACTTTCTCCTGCATTATCACACTCGATAGACGGTGCAGAGAGCAGAACCCTGCCGCTGTCAATGCAGAGGTTAACGCGCTCATCTATGAACACTCAGATAGCCCCGAAGTGCTCATCTATACAGATGGATCTGTTGTAAAGCAGCAGAGAAGTGCGTGGGCATTTACAGCCCGTTCGCCGGGCCGAACCGTTCAAGAATCCAGTGGTGCCCACTCTATGACCACGAGCAGCATGACGATGGAGGTGATGGCAGTTACACAGGCTTTCATATGGCTGGAATCACAGCATTATACCAACGTGTGTGTACTAAGTGATTCAATGAGCATGATTCAGAAGGTCGAAGCTGGATCTGTACGTAGACAGTGGACTGAATCGCTGCGGAAGTCTGTTGTCCGTAAAGTCACCTTCATCTTCGTCCCGGGACATGCGGGAGTCGAGGGAAATGAACGAGCTGACAAACTGGCTGGCTCTGCACCCCCTGTAGATGGCCAGCCCATGGATCGTGCCGATGTTATTAACGTCCTTAAAGATATGGCGAGAACAGAGGACTTTGACGTCAGTGATTCCACATCGCTGTCCAGGATGAAAGACCTGGGAGTAAGAATCGGCACAGCCAGGCGCGAGAGGTACATCGGGAAAACAAAGCGTCTCGTCAATCAACACAGAACTGGCACTATTAGCCACCGGACGCTGATGAATATGCTGGGGGGAGGATCTGAGCACCTATAGACATGTCCGGAGTGCAGCGAAGATACCCCAACTGATAACGGATAACGGATAACGTAAGCCAAATCAAGTTCATTAACAGATTCAGTGCCAAGCAAAGAATGAAGTTTGGACTAAACCTGGCACAGAATCAAATTAACAAGTATTATAATGTAAATTGCCGTTCCCTGAACACTGATGTTGCGGAAGGTAATGATCCTGCCAGTTGGCCAAGGTTGTAGACACGTAATCGTATATTTTTCATTTTTTGTCCCGCATATCCTATTACAGGACATCGCTGTCAACACCAGCATTTTACCGCTGTTTGTTGATTTCTTGGCAAGATTACACTCAGAAGTTTGTCACTGCTTTCTGAGCGGCCGGCTCAAATATCATGTAAGTAACGGGCGCGGCGAGAACAGCTACCGATTCTCGAGCAGCCGTGTTTGCTCACGTGGATAAACCGGATTACTGAGAAAGTCGCTAACTCCTAGGCCAGGGAGGTGGCTTGCTTTACATTACACGAACAGATTGAAGATGCCAGCACGTCCTTTAATAGCACACTTTTACACGCACAGTAACAGATCCACCTACAGGTCCAGACACTTGATTTGAGGCCCTCAGCTGCGGGATATGGCTAAACGCAGGGGCGTCACTAAGGGGGTGCGGGGGGTGCGGGCCGCACCGGGTGACACCATCAAGGAGTGACACCAAAATAAAAAAATTGCAAATTTGACAAAGCAGACATAGCAAAATAACAAAAATTTAACTTTGTCCGAGTTTGTCGAAGTTCTTTATTTATGTTTTACCTGAAGTATTGAAGTTATATTGTTCAATTTGTTTTCTTTCTTATGTCCTTATTAACTTTTTGACTTATTTTACAAACATTACTATATGCGATTATATATGGTACAGGAACACTCGGAAGAAGACCATGGTGAAAGTCTAGAGGGGTGACACCAAGAGTTTACCACACTGGGTGACACCAACCCCAGTGACGCCACTGGCTAAACGCCTCTAAGTCAAATCCCACGGGTGTGAGGGTTCTGGCCACCACTCACCCCATGCCCTTGGAGGTGAGATTCGCCTCCTGCTCTCGGAGGTTTGATGCTGAGCCGCCAGCGTCTGCAGCCTACCTTGTTCCAGACGTACTGGTTATCCTTTCCTCTGGAGTAAACAAGGCAAGGCCGAGAGAGGGAATATGCTGCATGGGCAACACATGTTCTCTGAAGCTCTATGCCCAGACATTGTGAGATGGAATGTTGGCCGAATTCCAATCCACATGCTTTCGTCTGTAAAGACGGCAAGGTGCCACTCAATAGACCAATCAGGTTGGACAACGCTGCGCAAAGGCATGTTTCACACTGCAACAATGAATCCAATATGCGGGGGAGCTGCGTGGTCTCGAGGTTTGGTGTCCGCCTCGAGAGCTGGAGGTCCCGGGTTCAAGCCCCGATGAGGACAGGGATTTTCTTCACGTGGTAATAAAATTTCCCCTGGTCTCTGGGTAATGACATCGGACGCCCGTGTGTATTGTTACGCACGTAAAAAATCCCTTGGCAGTTGGAAATCGAAAAAGAGTAGCCTAACGGCGCTGCCCGGGCAACATTTTGAATTAAAAATCTACCCAAAGTATTTCAGGATCCTCGCCGGTGCTACGGAGTTCGTGCACTGAGCTGTTTCTCCAGACTCAGGTTTGAGTTAGGAGGAGAACGGAGGACTTATGGGTTACATCCGTATGCCGTTATGTTGATCTATCGATGATCGACTAAACTAAACTGAATCCAATATGTGAATCAAGGTTGTATAAACGTATATTTACAAACATACAACAGAATAATCGACCCAGAGTACTGTCCACGGTTATGTATTGTTTTTTTAAAGTAAGTTGCGTGTCCTTTGCAGGACGTCGCAATCAACCCCAGTATTTTTTTTTTTTTTGGGGGGGGGGGGGGCTGTGTGTGATTTACTTGGCAAGTTTACGTTCGGTAGTTTGCTTTCTGAACAACCGACACTCAAACTATTGCTAACAGTTAACACACAGCGGGTCTACTTCCAAATCGCCTGCAGTTGATGTCTAACGCGGTATGCGGGATTGCAAATGGCGTTCGCTATCCCTTATCGACGGACGCCGGCGGTTATGTGAAGGTATATCTAAATAAATTAACGTGTACAAAATATTGACCAAGACTTATAAACTTATGTCTAAAAACTGTTTCCTTTATTTCTATGTTGAAATAAAACAATCGATCCAACATACGTATCAAATTTGTGTAAACACTGACTATCCGAGACCGAGTAAGAAATAATGTTATCAAAATAATAGTGGGATCAACACCTTGTGCCACATATATTGAAAGACAGAAGATCAAATAGTTTGGCCACCTCATTAGAATTTTAATTAAATAAAATTAGAAAATTGTGTGCCATTATCCAATACACTGATCAAGATTATATAAACGCATACCTAGATCTATCTAACATATCGATCAAGGCTGTAGATACGTATGTCTAAATAAAATAATACATCGAACACATCGATTAAGATTGTACATACGTATGTCTAAATAAAATAATATATCGAACACATCGATTAATATTGCATATATGGATGTCTAAATAAAATAATCTATCCAACACACTGATCAGGTTGAATAAACCCATAACTATGTAAACTAATGACTCCAACACATCGATCAAGGTTGCATAAACGTATATATTTAAAACTACATAATGTAGTTCTGTTACACCTGGCTGGATGAGAAGTAACGAAATATCATAAAATCGGGATACGAGTATTCAAATGAAGTCAATGAATACTAGAAAAAAATCAATAAGTACACACCGACTGTAATCATAAATACAACTATAACATAAACTGTTGCTCAAGGGCCAACGTGCGCGACCCAGCAGAAAAGTTACACCGACTTGCACCAACTACTACGTAAATACACACACGAGTGCAGTTAGCTGTGCATTGCCTAGTACACACCTCAATGTAATGTCCATGTGTGTGACATGCTGGTGACGACACTGTTAAGTGATGGTGGAAGCTTTCTCGCCGTTGTGGTTGACTTGTATCACCTCATTAGTGTGAAGCTGGAGGGTGGTGTGTGTCGCGGAAACTGTTCATTGCATTTTTCTTTCCGCATATCCTTTACAGGACATCACTGTCAACATCAGCATCTTTCAGCTGACTGTTGATTTCTTGGCAAGATTACGCTCAGTAGTTTGCCACTGCTTTCTGAGCGACCGGCTCACATGCCCCGTAAGTTACCGACATGGAGAAAACCGCTACAGATTCTCGCGCACGTCACGTTACTCACGAGAGTATACGGGATTACGGAGAAAGTCGTGTAACCCCTAGACCTGGGAGACCGGCGTTCACTGCATTACTTCTGGCAATATACCTATCAATAATAATAATAATAATCATCATCATCATCATGTGCCTCAGCGATAAGCACGGGCGGTCATCTCACCCAATCACCAACTTAGCATCCTCAGGGATGTCTTCTTGCGCCGATCATGCCATGTGGCCAAGCCATCCAGGTATTTATCTCTTTTGAGCATAGCCTACGATGTGTAGCGTTGTAATATTCTGTTGTGATAATTTGGCGTGTCCAGTGTGTGCCGCGTGGTTACACACCCGCTTCACACGCGTGATCCGGAGCTTGTTTCCGGGTCCGGTCAGGGATATGAACTACTGACGAGCTCAAACGAGAGCGAAACTCGAGAATAGTGCTTCCATATTGACGTGGATAGGCCTTAGGTTCATACCAGAATACGATCAGCGTTGCCAGTAGTGGGTTGTCCTCGATATTTAAATTTATCTCTTTATCTTTGCCCATCAATTTTGCCAGTTGTCACTAACAATAGATTGCACGATTTATTACCTGCCTATTTCGCTGCATCTGATCAGGCACATACTGCTCTTTATCTTTGCCCATCAATTTTGCCAGTTGTCACTAACAATAGATTGCACGATTTATTACCTGCCTATTTCGCTGCATCTGATCAGGCACATACTGCAGAAATCACACAACATTAAGTAAAGTAATTAGATAAATCAGTCGCTTGTTAAAGGTCGCAGAAGCCATCATTATTAATCTGCATAGGCCAGTTTTGTGCAAACAGAATGACATGATAGTCAATTTAAAATTACCGTGGTAGACAATTGAAATTACTGTGTGAATATGTGTATATTTTAACTTGAAAGATTTATCGAATTACTTTTACTATAAGCCGGCACAATGATAACAGTTTTTACACTGGCCAATAATGTTTGTGTTAAATTGCGGATGTATCAAACTGCGAGCTAATGAATGATCAAACAAACAAGAAGAGGTGGATGAGGAGAAGGCGATGAAGAAGAAGAGGAGGAAAGCGGAGGAGATGATGAAGAGGATGGGAGGAGGAGAAAGAAGAGGATGTCAGAAGGATGAAGAAGAGAAGAAAGAGGAAGAGGGCGGAGGAGAAGTAGAAGATGGGAGGAAAAAGAGGATGAGGAGGAGGGAAAAGAAGAAGATGAGGAAGAAGAAGAGGGAGGTGGTGGAGAATAAGAGAAGGAGGAGGAAGAGAAGAAGAAGAAGAAGAAGAAGAAGAAGAAGAAGAAGAAGAAGAAGAAGAAGAAGAAGAAGAAGAAGAAGAAGAAGAAGAAGAAGAAGAAGACAGACAGACGAGAAGACGTAGAAGATGGGAGGGAGAAGAGGATGAGGTGTGGAAAGAAGAAAATGAGGAAGGGGAAAGAAGAAAATGAGGAAGGGGAAAGAAGAAAATGAGGAAGAAGTAGAAGAAGGAGGTGGAGAATAGGGGAAGGGGGAAGGACAGAATAGGAACCAAGACAAAATTGCGTGGAAGCACTCGGTGCAATGCCTAGACATGTAATCAAATAACACTACGGAGAACCGTGGCACTGGCGCTACCGAAACAACAAGCGGCAGATGTGCACCGGGAGGTGTGCACTCCAAGTCGTGGACGTAATCGGTGCAGCAGGAGCCAGAATACAAATACCAACTACACACACACAAAGAAACGGGTACTGGAGCTGTGAACAAATACCAACCACACCCACACAAAGAAACGGGTACTGGAGCTGTGAGCAAATACACGTGCCGGCTCCGACGTTACATGTATGTTTTTTTATATATATTCCCTGGTGGTGAGTGAGTCATTAGTAACCTGGCTGTCTAGAGCTGTGAGTATTCAAGTCTGTGAGTAATCTTTTTATCCAGAGCTGTGAGTGTATACACCTGTGATTAATCGTCTTTCAGATCTATGAGTGCCTACGTCAGTGAGTAATGTTTTATCAGAGAATATGAGGACTGGAGAAATCATCAATTTGTTCAACTTATACACACTCAAGCATTTCCTACTACACCTTGCCTGAGTGTGTGCGGGAGGGACTGGGTGCAGGAGGGTGGCCCTCCGGGGGTGGGGGAGGGAGGGTGTGAATGGTGAACAAGACCAGTGCTGTGAATGGTAGTGTATGATGGAGTGGAATCGCTGCTCACAAGAAAGTCATTCTTCCGTATTCTTTATGGACAGACAGACAGACAGACAGACAGACAGACAGACAGGCAGGCAGGCAGGCAGGCAGGCAGGCAGGCAGGCAGGCAGGCAGGCAGGCAGGCAGGCAGGCAGGCAGGCAGGCAGGCAGGCAGGCAGGCAGGCAGGCAGGCAGACAGACAGACAGACAGGCAAAATCAATGACGCAAGTGAGAATTATCAAAGAAAGAAAGAAAGAAAGAAAAAAAGAAAGAAAGAAAGAAAGAAAGAAAGAAAGAAAGAAAGAAAGAAAGAAAAAGAGAAACAAATTACTGGTGCAAATCGCTACCGAAAGAATCTAAACATTTGCTTTTAGCCCGCGAGAGGGAGAGGGACAGACAGAAACATAGAGAGAGGGACAGACAGCAGAGACATACAGACTGCGAGAAAGAGGAGGAGAGGGACAAAGAGGGAGAAGAGAAACAGAGGGAGGAGAGTGTATGTGTGTGTGTGTGTGTGTGTGTGTGAGAGAGAGAGAGAGAGAGAGAGAGAGAGAGAGAGAGAGAGAGAGAGAGAGAGAGAGAGAGAGAGAGAGAGAGAGAGAGAGAGAACTATTTTCCTTGGTTAAAAATTGGGCATGCAGGCCCTTCTAACATTCTGCCCTTCTTATCTGAGAGAGAGGGGGAGGGGAAAGAGAGATAAAGAAAGAGGAAAAACAGTAGAGAGACAGGAGAGAGATATACAAAGCAAAAGAAGTAAGGAAGGAGTAAGAAAGAAAGAACCAGAAAGGGAGAGGGGGAATGCAAGAAGAAAGATGGGTAGACAGAGACATCTGGCTGATCAGTTAAGTTTTCTTACATTTCGCCCCCTTCCGTCTGTTCAAGTTTATTGTACATGCCTACTTAATACAAGTATGCCTTAGTGTTGTTATTTTTGCTTCGTGTCTTTGTTGTTGTTGTTGTTTTCATTTGCAGATGAAGACCCGTGGGCTGAAATGTCCTCAAAGATCCTATAAAGTCCTCCAGAGTTGATTGTGTTCATGTAAAGCTGACATTATACAAAGCTTTGTTCTCTATTGTACGTCTCAAGCAGAACATACAACAAACAGACAGTGCACCAAACAGAATATACAACAAACAGAACATACAACAAACAGATAGTGCACCAAACAGACCATGCAACAAACAGACTGCATCAAATACAACAAACACCAAACACAAGACATTATAGACAGAATATATCACAAACAAGAAATGCCACAAACAGACAGTACAACCAAAAGAACGTACCCCATACAGTGTATGTACCATAAACAGAAGATTCCACACACAGAGAAAGTGCAATAAACAGAACATACAATCAGTCTAACATACAACAAAGTGAATTACCACAAACAGAAGATACAAGAAATGGAAAGCCAAATAAACAGAACATACAACCAGCACATCATACAACACAGGGAATTTACCAAACATAGAAGAGATACAATACACAGAAAGTGCAACAAACAACATACAACAAACAAGTCACAAACAACATACAACAAACAAGTCATATAAGAAAAAGACTACTATAAACGGATTGTACAACAAACAGAAAGTGCACCAAACAGAACATACAACCAACAAATCATGCAACCAAAAGAATGTATCATGAACAGAAGATATACCACACACAGAAAGTCAAACAAAAGGACATAAACCTATAAAACAAAAGACCAACAAAACATACAACTATCAAAACATATAGCAAAGAAAGTGTTAGTTCCATGTCCTTTACAGGACATAGCAGTCAACCCCAGCATTTTTTGTCTGTTTATGATTCCTGGGCAAGTTTACGTTCAGTAGTTTGCCACTGCTTTCTGAATGCACCCATTCCATTTCATAAAAAACCAACGTAAGACGGCCTGCTACCAAATCGCCCATGACTGTGTTTCGAACGCGGGTATGCGGGATTACGAACTTCCTCCGTAACCACTTCACCACAGAGCCAGTACAAAGAAATTTTACCTAAATAAAACATACAACAAACAAAAAGTGCAACAAACAGGACTACAAACAGACATACAACAAACAAGAGCTACAAGCTAACAACCAACAAAACATACAACAAAAAGAACGTACTGGAAACAGAGCATACAACAAACAGAAGTTACAAGCTGACAACTGAGACACAAGACACTGTCTGACCTGGAAGTGTAGAATGATAGTCCAGATGAGACCCAGCGTGAGCTTGGGGTTGCCATCCACAATTTCATCTGATCGAATGTTTACAAGTTTGACCTGTGGATACAGTCATCATGATCAGCATCATAATAAGTCTGATGGGGTTTTGAAGTCTTCTGGTGATGTCATGTCAATTCCCATTGTCCACATCATCATCATCATCATGATAGTCGTTAGTCGAAAGATGGGTGTTGAATTTGTCTGATTATAGCACTCCAGTGTCCTTTTTTTCTCATTGTCATAATGTTAGTCAGTCCAAAGATGTGGTGTTGAATTTATCTGCTTATGTCATTTCAGTTCCTCGTGTTCACATAATCATCTTAATAGTTAAAAATGTCCAAAGATTGGTGTTGAAATCTTCTGCTTATGTCACTTCAGTGCCCCTGTTCGCATCATCATCATTTTAGTGCAAAGATGTGTGTCAGGGGTCATGTGATGACATCACTCCAATGCCCTTTGCCCACATCATCTCAGTACTTTGGCCATTAGTCCAAAGATGGGTGTTGAAATCAACTGATGATGTTAAACTGATGCACCTATTCTCATCATCATATGTTAGCTAGTACAAAGATTAGTGCTGAAGTCCTATGATGACATCATACCAATGTTGCCTTAGCCCAAAGAAGGGTGTTGAATTCGTCTTATTTTGCCACTCCAGTCTCCCCAGTTCTTAATATCATGTTAGTCATTAGTCCAAATATGTTGTGTTGAAGTCATCTTTGGATATCATATCAATGCCCTTTGTTCACGTCATCACCATGATAGTCGTTAAGTCTAAAGATGTGGTCTTAAAGTCTTCTGATGTCACAACAGTTCCTCTGTTTCCCAGGCATCTGAAACCTCAGTGTGCCTGCTGCCCTGTATCACCGCAGTAGCTTTCTATGTTTATACTGTCTAGTGTGTCCTTTAATCTCTACCTCTTTCCAATACTTCTATGAATGCCAATAAATCACTGTTAACACATCTGCTATTAACATAACCAATATTTTTTTTTAACAGCCACATACCATTTAGCAAAAGTAAATCATTTAACATAATCTGACTACATTTCAAATTAACAAACTGTTGACAGACTGAGACCAGCTTTCCTAGCTAGCCTGCTAGATTTTTTTCTCAAGCTAGATCTTATCTCAAGCTATATTTTTTCTCAAGCTAGATCTTTTCTCAAGCTTGATCTTTTCTCAAGCTAGATCTTTTCTCAAGTTAGATTTTTTCTCAAGCCAGTCTGTTAGATCTTTTACTCAAGCTAGATCTTTTCTCAAGCTAAATCTTTTCTTAAGCCAATGTACTAGATTTTTCCTAAAGCCACACTACGAGATCTTTCCTAAAGCCAATCTACTAGATTTTTCCTAAAGCCAATCTACTAGATCTTTCCTAAAGCCAATCTACTAGATCTTTCCTCAAGCCAATCTACTAGATCTTTCCTCAAGCCAGTCTACTAGATATTTTCTCCAGCCAATCTGCTAGATCTACTTACCCCTTTCATACGCAGGAAGTCCAAAGCGATCTGTACATTTTGTATCTTGTGAAATCTCATGTGGCCACGTTCTCGAGGCTAAGGAAAGGAGGAAAAACCCATTAAAAGATAAGTCTTTAAGAGAGGTACAGAAATTGAATAAACTGATCATTAAAGGTGAGGAGGAAAACTTTATAATGTGTCATGTGGCCACGTTCTCGAGGCTAAGGAAAGGAGGAAAAACCCATTAAAAGATAAGTCTTTAAGAGAGGTACAGAAATTGAATAAACTGATCACTAAAGGTGAGGAGAAACATTTATAATGTGTTTAGTGCAGAAAAACAGATATATCATAATGGCCTGATGAGAATGGTGCGGAAAGGAGTTACCGGTGGATCTGACCGACATTCAGGACTCCGAGGAAAGATCAGATGGACACATAATCAGACTGCTACTTGAAAACATTAGTATTGGAGCTCTTCGCTGGCTGTTGAAGATGAGGACAGAGCATTTATGGGAATTTCAAATGTGCTGTCATGTCGGTTCTTGATTCAACTCTTTCAACCCAGGCAAACAATTTATAATCAGATCTTTCAAAGGGAATAAAAGATAATAGGTAAACAGAACTATTCTTAAGCTAACATATGTAGACACAACAAGGAGAAATACAATTTCAGACACTTTGTTTGTACACAGACACAGATGTATATCATAGTCAGCATTTACAGTGATCAGGAAATTTGTAGCAGGAAC
This sequence comes from Cepaea hortensis, assembly GCA_963921405.1. Lineage (NCBI taxonomy): Eukaryota > Metazoa > Mollusca > Gastropoda > Stylommatophora > Helicidae > Cepaea > Cepaea hortensis. Next base: position 93,440,769 of record OY992893.1, read on the forward strand.
ATCTTACATCAATGTGGGCATTGCTCCACTTTCAACATGGTATAGGGGCACCTGACTGGTCATATGCAGTAAGTGTCCTAATGATAAACTGCATAAATTGTTGTCAGCTGGTCTCTGTCTGTCTGTCTGTCTGTCTGTCTGCCTGCCTGCCTGCCTGCCTGCCTGTCTCTCTCTTGCTGTCTGTCTCTCTGTCCCTGTCTCTATCTCTCTGTGTCTCTCAACCTCCCTCTGTCTACCCTCTCCCTCCCACCCCCACCACTCTCTCTCTCTCTCTCTCTCTCTCTCTCTCTCTCTCTCTCTCTCTCTCTCTCTCGTGACTTGAGCTTTTCACTTTGTCCCTGTCTGCCTGTATCTGTCTCTCTCTTTCCTTTTCTCTATCTGTCTCTGTCTCAACAGCAGGCAATAAACAATGAACATTCAACAGTAGACATTACACAATGAACATACAACAGACAATATATAATGAACATACAACAGCAGACAATACACAACGAACATACAATACACAATGAACATACAACAGCAGACAATACACAATGAACATACAATACACAATGAACATACAATACACAATGAACATACAACAGGCAATACACAATGAACATACAACAGCAGACAATACACAATGAACATACAACAGGCAATACACAATGAACATGCAACAAACAATAAACATACAATATACAATGACCATACAACAGCAGACAATACACAATGAACATACAACATACAATACACAATGAACATACAATACACAATGAACATACAATACACAATGAACATACAACAGACAATACACAATGAACATACAGTACACAATGAACATACAATACACAATGAACATACAATACACAATGAACATACAACAGACAATACACAATGAACATACAACAGACAATAAACAATGAACATACAACAGCAGACAATACACAATGAACATACAACATACAATACACAATGAACATACAATACACAATGAACATACAATACACAATGAACATACAACAGACAATACACAATGAACATACAACATACAATACACAATGAACATACAACAGCAGACAATACACAATGAACATACAATACACAATGAACATACAACAGACAATACATAATGAACATACAACAGCAGACAATCCACAATGAACATACAATACACAATGAACATACAACAGACAATACATAATGAACATACAACAGCAGACAATCCACAATGAACATACAACAGACAATACATAATGAACATACAACAGCAGACAATCCACAATGAACATACAACAGATAATACACAATGAACATACAACAGCAGACAATCCACAATGAACATACAACAGACAATACATAATGAACATACAACAGCAGACAATCCACAATGACCATACAACAGACAATACATAATGAACATACAGCAGCAGACAATCCACAATGAACATACAACAGATAATACACAATGAACATACAACAGACAATACATGATGAACATACAACAGCAGACAAGCAAGAACCATTCAGACAATTACACTGACCATTATGTCATGGGCGAAGACCTCGAGAAGGGAGATGAGGTTGTGTCCATCCCTGAGGTCCTCATACAGGTCAATGATTCTTCGCCCGGCCTGTAATACAATGTAGATAGATAACATGAGTTAGTACAAGAGGATGTAATACACAGTTGAAGATTCATCATGTCCATCAAAACAGTTAGATCCATAAATGCCCGGGAAGGTTAACCCGGTCAACAAATGCCCACAGAAGTCGGATGTGTCTGCCTAACAGCGCAAGAACGCAGCTCTGCTGTAAACAGGCACAACGCAGTCACATCCGGAAAAAAAGAAACTCCGGATGAACGCAGAAGAAGAAGAAGATCCATAAATGCATAGGTTTTGGGTTTTAGAGATGGCACACAGGTATCTCCATAAGTGCTTCAGTCTCTCCCCTAGATCATACACAGGAGAATCCCAGTACAGCACATGAACTACTTAGCAAAGTAAGGATGCAAATGTGTATTTACCAAATTACTGGTTGCAATGATGGCAATGTATAATAACTGGTATAAACACAATAGCATATGTTACCAATATGTATTTTTGTAATAATTCTCTCTATCCTATCATGTCCATTAAAGCAATTAGATCCTTAAATGCATGGGTTTTTGGTTTTAGAGATGGCACACAGGTATCTCCATAAGTGCTTCAGTCTCTCCCCTAGATCATACACAGGAGAATCCCAGTACAGCGAATGAACTACTTAGCACTGTAAGGATGCAGACGTGTATTTACCAAATTACTGGTGGCAATGATGGCAATGTATAATAACTGGTATAAACACAATAGCATATGTTACCAATATGTATTTTTGTAATAATTCTCTCTATCCAAGATTTTGTAATACTTCCATTTATTTTCTTACCCTGACATGATACTTCTCCTATTCATCTGGATAACCACATTTTACAGGTAAGCATGCTGACACAATGGCAAATACTCATTACTACAGCACACAATTAACAAGCACTTGGTCACATGCAAGCTATTTACAACATAAAATTACTTGATGTTAACAATTGTTGTTTCTCTTGTATATTCTCTTGGAACTGGCATACAAACAACTGTTACAAGCAACAAGATGTCGACACAACAGTCAACACAGAGATCATATCATCAAACAAAATCTGTTACAAGCAACGAGATGTTGACACAACAGTCAACACACAGATCATATCATCAAACAAAATATGTTAAAAGCAACAAGATGTCGACACAACAGTCAACACACAGATCATATCATCAAACAAAATATGTTACAAGCAACGAGATGTTGACACAACAGTCAACACAGAGATCATGTCATCAAACAAAATCTGTTACAAGCAACCCGGTATTAACAGAACAGTCCACACAAAGATCATGTGATACAAAATCTGTTACAAGCAACGAGATGTTAACAGAACAGCCACACCAAGATCATGCCATCAAACAAAATATGTTACAAGCAACGAGCAATGGCAAACTTTTCATTTAGTTTCACATTCTTTTCTTGACATCGCAGTTAACCCCAGTACTTTTTTTTTTGCTGTTTGTGATATCTTGGCACTTTTACATTCAGTAGTTTGCCATTGCTTTCTGAATGACCAGCACTCATACTATTGTATGTAAATACCAACGCAAGGAAGCTGTTTCAAACGCGGTATGTGGGATTTCGAACTGTGTCAACAACTCCTTCGCCACAGAGCCAGTAGTGGCAAACTACTAAACCACATTGCCTAGTAAATAAGAAAAAGCCAATAAATGCTGGGGTTGCTTGCAATGTCCTGCAAAGGACATGCCACTAATTTGTAAGCTTTGATGGGTAAATGCTTATATAGGCTGAGAACCTCTGCCTCCAGATTTCTTCTTCTCTTCTTTGCATTCATCCGGAGTGTTTTTTTTTCAGATGTGATTGTGTTGAGTTATTATGCACCCGTGGGCCGAAACCCTTGGGCCAACTCATCCGATTTCTGTGTGCATTTTTGACCAGGTTAGCACTCCTGGGAGACTCTCACTTGTGTGGTACCGTCCACATCCCAGCTGGTCAAGTTGGAACAGTCGAAGACTGCATGGTCATCCCTCAAAGGAAGGCAGGGACAGTCCATGGCATTTTCCACCATCCTGGGTGGCTTCCATAATTACAGAGCTGACACATAGCGCCCTGGTGCTTGGCTCACTGAAGGAATCGTCACGTCCTGCTCATGGCTGCTTTAATTCCTCACTTCAATATATTGGGCATTTCGTTTGCCCCAGGCCGTTCCCGCACAAACCAGACAGGTCTGCAGATGGTATCCACTCAGCGAGTTTTCATTTCGGACATGTGCTTGTCGTTGTGCCCGTCAGAGCTGTTCCAGGCACAACGGACATTCGGAAAACTACCTAGTCAGAGCTGTTCCGAGTAAGAGCGGCATTCGGAAACTAGGTAGTTAGTTAGAGCTGTTCCTAGCACGAGAGACATTCAGACCAGACATTTCACTCGGACGTAATTGCGTAGTGCCAATTTTTATTTTGCCACCCGTAGGACGGCACTTCCGACTTCAGCAGGCATTTCTGATGAGGTTAGCCTTCCTCGGTGCCTCCAGATTTTATAGACATCATCATCATCATCTTGTTACAAGCTGATAAGTGTGGGCGGTCATCTTTCAGCTTCTCACACGACCCCCAGAGCATCAGATCAGTTTAGGTTCGCGTCTTAATTAGCCAATTGGCCAAGCCATCTAGATATGTATCTCTCTGTCTTCTTCTTGCTCTGTCCCCATGAAGTACAGAGTTTTCAAGTTTACTTGGTAAGTATGTTTTCCACAGAAGCTGCCTTAGTGCAGTGGCTAGCACACTTGCCTGCCAGGCTGGTGGGCATTAGTTCGAATCCATACTGAGGCGGATTTAAAAAAAAATTGACTTAAGCTCCCAGGTCGACCCAGTTTAAAAGGGTAACAGGAAATCTCTTTGGAAGTAAAAGATCAGATCACCACCCAAGTGATGACTGGTCTATACAAACATAGGGCAGGCACCACATACCCAATATGCCACAAGGCGCTTGATGGGGTCCTTCACTTTTACTTACAAATGTTTCCCATCATGCAAAGTGATACTTATGCTCCATTACTTTTCATTTATTAGACAGATTTTTACAAACATAGCAGCCAACTTAAAAGAAATCAACTCAACATCAGAAATGTACAGGAATAACCCTGGCAGATACTGAAACGCTGGCAAGAGGCAAACACATAAGAAAACAGGCCACACACAGTGAGCATGGTGCCCCGTTGCGATACGGGGTTACAGGAGAATACAAAGACAAGTTAGTAGTTGATACAATACCAAATTCATCATTGGCACCTTTCCGTCTTGACAGACGATAGTTTGGTACATTGTGCTTCAAAAAGGCTTAATAACTACGATCCATGGCGGTGGCGAGTGTGGCTGGTAAGGCCAATTCTTGCTGCAAATGTTTGCCCACAGTAGGTGCATGTGAAAACACGGTCATTTCCACCATTGTGCACCATCTTACGTCTCTCACGCTCTGTGTGTGCTTTATCTGCAATCATTTTCTCCTTTGTCTTCATTCCATTTCTGATAGTTGCCCTCCATGCAACACGTTCAGCGGCGACTTGCTCAAAATGTGCATTATCAATGCCTGTATCAATCATGTCCCGCTTACACACATCTTTGTATCGTAGTAGAGGCCAACCCTGAGATCTCCTACCCGTCTGTAATTCACCAAAAAAGATGTCCTTTGGTATTCTACCATTATACATCCTCCTAACGTGTCCTATCCATCTAAGTCTACGAAGACTGAGCATGGAATACACCGTCACACAACCTGATCTTTCCAATACTTCAGTATTTGTGATTTTGTCTTGCCACTTAATACCAAGTATTATGTATAAGAAAACCAGTGCTCTCATCTCAACTAATTTATAACCACCAGTATACTCAACACAGTTCATGATAACCACAATATTTTTTTAAAAATTATATGTCCTTAAGCAGATTCCTGCTATGCTGAGCTCAGCTAAGAATTCATCACTGCACTCAGGACACTCCCATACGTGCTCCGTCCCCTCGTTTAACAGCCAGCGAAGAGTCACACTACTAATCGTTCCCACTGCTATTTGATTGAAAGTTCTCCTGGTCTTCCCTCTCAGTTTTGAGAATCTACCAGAACCCCTACCAACCCCCCGCAATCTCATCCTTTCCACATACGGGTTCTCAATCTGTTCCTCCACCTTCTCCACCTGGTCCCACAGGCTCACGACCACCTGTCACTTGTCCATTGGTAATCTACCACCGAGAGGTGCATTCCCTGTCAGCCTATCAGCCCGTTCATTCCCCCGCATTCCCGCATGGCCAGGATACAAAATCCATATAATTCTCACAACCTGTGACCTCTGAAGCGAGGTGAGCCATTCCACACGAAACATTCCTTTTTCCACTTTGCTAAGCATATTCCTTGAGTCCGTAATGAATACAATGTGTGTTGCAGTAGTCTCCTCTTACCAACAGAATGCCGCTGTGACTGTTTCTACTTCCATTCTTATTCGTAGCCTCATATGCCAGACTCTTTTTTTTTTTCCCTGCCATGTGTCTATGAAGTGATAGGGTCCCTACATTATGTAAGCCAGAAGGCACAGAAATCAGTGGCCAGTTTTTCACTCACTTAGCGAACGCAGGCGTCGAGCTCTCGTCTGCCCAAGCTGGTGACATTATCAGCGTAGCTACCTATCTACTACGTTAACACGCCTACTACTACCATATATACAAGTTACTTCTTTTAAATACTCCTATTCGCGAAAACCATGCAGGGGACACAACAATGAAAAAGGGAAGCAACCATGTTTACAACACCAAGTCTACAACGATTACCAAACCTGGCTGAATCTCCAGTGCTGCGTGTAATCAATGGGAAATGGACACCACTAAAATCAGAGACAAGGTTCAGAAGACCATTCAGTAATGTGTGTTCTTAAATATAGTCTAACAATCAGTATATCAACCATGTTGTTACGTGATAGCATAGTGGATTGAGCACCAGCTGTCCAGCACCGGGGTCCAGGTTTAAATCCCAGTTCCTCTTTCATGTGTCTCCACTTTAATGAGGAGCTTGAGTGTTCCAATGACCCCAAGAGTTATGCCGACGGTAGCTCAGCTACTGGTAGGGCCCCCCATGTTGGACAGGAGAGGTAACTGAAGTTCCAGCGCCTGATAATAGCGTCTTTCCTCTAATTTCTAGGATCGCCTTTGTCTGCCCACCCTAATAATTATACTTTTGGTACAGCCCGGGTTTGCACTGGCGTCAGTGTTATCGTAGCATCCAACACTAACCCATCCAGAACCAATCCAACCCATTCATCATCAACCTGTGCAGTACAATCCATTTAGAACCAACCCATTCACCATCCAACAATTCCAGACCAATCCACCCACCACTAACCCATGTAAGAGCAACTCATCACCACCAACCCATCACCACCAACCCATCACCACCAACCCAGGGCCACCAACCCATCTAAGATCAATCAATCCACCACCAACCCTTTTCTGATCAACCCATCTTCCACCAAGCCACCCAAAACCAACCCTTCCACCATCAGCCCATCTAGGAAAAACCCATCCGTCGCCAACCTGCACTGCAGAGATTCGCTGACTCATGATGATGATAATGACGACGACAACGACGACGACGATGATGATAATGATGATGATGATGATGATGATGATGATGATGATGATGATGATGATGATGATGATGATGACCATGCCGATGATGATGATGATGATGGCAATGATGATGATGACGACGACGACGACGATGATGATGAAGAATCTGCTAGCTGCTAGCAAGTTCTTGATCCGTGGTCTCCTGAGTTGCTCGTGGAATGTCCAGCATTCTTCCGGGGACCAACATCTTGATGAAAGTGAGAATCCGTTGACGGAGACGGCACCAGCTCACCGCGGTGGCCGTTCTAGGACAACCAGGCAGTCAGGCGGGCAGGCGGGTAGGCAGGCAGGCAGGCAGGCAGGCAGGCAGGCAGGCAGGCAGGCGGGCAGGCAGGCAGGCAGGCAGGCAGACAGACGACCGTGAAAACTACCAAGAAGAATGTGCCCCGGAATCTGTATAACACCACACACTAAGTTGATGCTAGCGTTATATATATGTCAGAGGTCAAATGTCGAAAGGCTGGCTTTCAGTCATGTGGAGACAAATTCGCACAATATATCAAGGTGTGCCTGTGCCACACAGTTACATCTTGTAGACTTCCAGGGGCGTAATTTGTCTTGGCGCACCGCACACGGACAATTTATTACAGGAAGCTGGGCTGGTAGTCCAGGGATATGAGACAAATGCCATTGGCAGGCAGATAGCCCGGGAGACAGGAAGGCACATGCGGGGAGAAAACTGACTTGGCAACTGTCTAGCAAAGCCAGAAGGATATATGCGATAGATTAGATAATTTAACATGAGAGAGTGAGAGAGAGAGAGAGAGAGAGAGAGAGAGAGAGAGAGAGAGGGGGGGGGGTGGAGTTGTGGTGTATAAATAGAAGAGAGACGACCGGCTGAATGGATGTAGGTAGGGATAGAAAGAAGATACGCGTACGCCATGTTTAGCACGCTCACGTTTGGGAAATTCCCAGTCTACAACGCAGGTATGAGAAGCATGGCAAAAGGTAAGAGAATTAGGAGACTCTGTCGGTAGCGACGTACACCTTTGGGTTATAGGAGACCCACTCTGTCGGCAGATCCGCGTATCTTCAGGTTATAAGAGATCCACTCTGTGGGCAGACCCAAATATCTTTGGGTTATAAGAGATTAACTCTGTGGGAAAATCCACGTATCTTTGGGTTATAAAAGATATACTCTGTGGGCAGGGGCGTCACTAGGGGGGTGCGGGCCGCACCGGGTGACACCATCAAGGGGTGACACCAAAATAAAAAAATTGCAAATTTGACAAAGCAGACATAGCAAAATAACAAAAATTTAACTTTGTCCGAGTTTGTCGAAGTTCTTTATTTATGTTTTACCTGAAGTATTGAAGTTATATTGTTCAATTTGTTTTCTTTCTTATGTCCTTATTAACTTTTTGACTTATTTTACAAACATTACTATATGCGATTATATATGGTACAGGAACACTCGGAAGAAGACCATGGTTAAAGTCTAGAGGGGTGACACCAAGAGTTTACCGCACTGGGTGACACCAACCCCAGTGACGCCACTGTCTGTGGGCATATCTGCGTATCTTTGGGTTATAAGAGATCCACTCTGTAGGCAGATCCGTGTATCTTTGGGTTATAAGAGATCCACCTTGTCTATAGCTTCGCATATCTGTGTGTTATAAGAGAACCACTTTGTCAGTATCTCTGCATATGATTGGTTAAAAGCTACCCTGCTGATAGCCCCACATCCAGTGGCACATCCTTTCTTATGCTTTTAACTTCACGCCTCTAAATCAGTGTGATAAGTCACTTGTATACCGAGAGTTACTAACTTACTAACAACATAAATTGTGGCTTTACACCGATGCACTCCTCCGAGTAACGGTCCCAAATTATTTAGTGTTAAAAAGTATCCCCTACAGGGCCTCATTCATTAGGTGATGTTGTCGATAACTTCCGGTTCAGTGTGTCGTGGACTGCTAGACCGATCGATGGACGCAATAAATGTTTCCTGGGTCCGGAGGGCCCTCACTGTCGTCGGAGTGTATATCTGTATCTTGTACGTACGTATTTCCACATGTAACTGATAGGTATACACTCCGACGACAGTGAGGGCCCTCCGGACCCAAAAACATTTATTTCCTCCATCAATCGGTCTAGCTGTCCGCCACACACTCAATAACTGTACATATCGCCCCTGGTCGAGCATAATCACCTAATGATGCCCTGTAAGGGATGCTTTTTACAAGAAATAACTTGGGACCGTTATTTGGAGGAGTGCCCAGAGTTAATATACGCTGTTGGTTGTACCGTTCTTTGCGTGTCGAAACATTGGCCTGTCTGAGTGTGTGTTTCCCCACAGACATGATCTCGCCCAGCTCTACCTGTCTCTCCACTTCTCTTTCCCTGTCTGTATTTTATCTCAAAACTCAATGTTTTCTCTCTCTTTCTCTCTCTCTCTCTCTCTCTCTCTCTCTCTCTCTCTCTCTCTCTCTCTCTCTCTCTCTCCTCTCTACATTTCTCATTTTCTTCGTATCCACTCTCTTCTAATTTCACTTCTCTCTCTCTCTCTCTCTCTCTCTCTCTCTTTCTGTCTCCAATCGCTCTTTATCTCTTCTTTCATCTTCTTTCTTCATCTTTTTCGACTCTCGGCTTCTCCATCCCCTCCCCTCTTACATCTACCCTTTCTCTTTTCTTCTTTCCCAGCTCTCTTCTTCTCTCGTACCATATATATACATGAGAGAGAGAGAGAGAGAGAGAGAGAGAGAGAGAGAGAGAGAGAGAGAGAGAGAGAGAGAGAGAGAGAGAGAGAGAGAGGGTGAGTAAGAGAGAAAACAAAATGCCTCGTATGCCTTGCTCAGTCATCACCTGCAATTTTCCGAATGTAGACGGGTATTTTGTTATCTGTAATTTGTATAGCACGTGAGAAGGCTAGGAAGAAGGAAGGTTATCTCCATTACATCTCACGCTAGGGAATGACGCGTGCGACTATATATATTTTACCTTTGGTGTAGCTTTCGTGACTCACTCACTGGTTAAAGAACCGTTTTGGTTAGGTTATCAATCATCAACCGACATATCTAACTTATCTATCCGCCCGTTTCTCCAACCCCTCCACCCACCCATCTGTCTGCCTAACCCGTCCACCAGCCCGTCTGTCTGCCCAACCCCTCCACCCACCCATCTGTCTGCCCAACCCGTCCACCCACCCGTTCACCAGCCCGTCTGTCTGCCCAACCCCTCCACCCACACATGTCTGCCCAATCAGTCCACCTACCAGTCTGTCTGCCCAATCCGTCCACCCACCCTGTCTGTCCAAACCGTCCCCTCACCGTCTGTCTGCCCAACCCGTCCATTCACCGTCTGTCTGCCCAACCCGTCCGTCTGCTCAACCCGTCTGGCTGCCCAACCCGTCCACTCACCGTCTATCTGCCCAAACCGTCCGTCTGCCCAACCCGTCCACTCACAGTCTGAATGCCCAACCCGTCTACCCAACCCGTCTGTCTGCTCAACCCGTACTCCTACCCGTCTGTCTGCCCAACCCTTCCGGCCGCCCGTCTGTCTGCCCAACCCGTCCACCCACCCGTCTGTCTGCCCAACCCGTTCACCCATCCGTCTGTCTGCCCAACCCGTAAATGTCCGGTGTGTTGATGCCGAGGTAGCGGGTTCAACCCCTACACCGGTCAGCTGGACTAAAATGTTGACTTCTCGTCCTTGACTTGGGGACGTAAACTACAAGTACCTCAAAGTCGGAGTGGGTTCGCCTGATGACGATGGACACTGGTAATATAAAAAGCTAATCCACACGTAAAATCAGTCCAATGCACTAGAAGTAGTAGCACGAATGTGGACTACACTTAAGTTCAAAGCGAGCGATAGACAAAGAAGAAGACCGGACTGTATGTATGTCGTACTCATACTTATGTATATCTCATAACATGTTACTGTATATGGTTTATATTTGCTCAGTGTTCCTGTTTTTTCTCCCCTTGTGAATGTAAACTGCATAATAATCATCCTGCGCCATGCCGATACGCGTGGGCGGTAATGTTTCGCGATTTTACACGATCACCAGAGTCGTGGATCAGTTCCGTGTTCTTGTCTCGACCATGCCACGTTGTCAATCCATCCAGATATTTACGTCTCTGCCTTCCATTTGCTCTTTTCCCCTCGATGGTATTCTTTGCATTTTTCCCAGAAACATCATTTCCACTGCCATTATATGTTTTTCAGCTTGTCTGCTCATAAAGTATAATTTATGTGCAACAGATGAATGGTTGAAAGATGAAGGACCGAATGTAAGACGGGACTGCATGCCCAATTTGTGACCCTTTGAAAGTGTAGTTCGTTCGTTCTATTCCTGACTCGCTCTCTCCTATAGGTTTCACCACAAACCCTGTAACGAGTGGAAAGAGAAAGCTAAGTTAGATGCATATCCTTTACATGACGTGGCAGTCAACGCTTTTTGCTGTTGTGGTCTCTTGGCAAGTTTAAATTCAGTAGTTTGCCATTGCTTTCTGAACGACCGGCACTCATACACTTGTATGCGAACCAATGCAAGGTCGACTGCTTCCAAATCGCCCGCAGCTGTGCTTCGAACGCGGCATGCGGGATTACGAGTTGCTTTAGTTACCCCTTCGCCACAGACCCGGTTGAGGAGAAAGACGGGGTCGAAAATAATAACTTGCTTCAATTGGATTGCGTGAGGCACAAAAGCTCCTGTGTTGACAGGAAAGATCTGATGACGCGGGGAGAACAAATCGCTGGCCACCGTGCGCTCTACACGTCTGCATGTTTGGACAGTAATGCCAGCTGAAAGACACAGGGGTGAATGGTCACGGCAACTCGTGTTTCTATAGTGGGTAGTCGGATGGCTAACAAGCCTACAGGCCTATGTTCAATCCCTGGCTGTGAGATTCATGTGTCTGCCATCTTGTAATGTTTGGCTTGCTATGTAGGTACTCTTTGAGAAGGGAATTGGTCCACGGAGAAAGAGATGTAGACGACAAGCTTTACTAGAACTACGATCACAAGTAACGAATGGACGTTGCGGCCAAAGCCTTCGTCAGCACAAAAACCACAAACACGCACCGATACAACTACTTGAAAAAACCACTACGACAGGTCAACATTTTAGTCAACTGTCTGGTGTAGGGTTGAACCCTTCACCTCAGCATCAGCACACCGGATGTTTAAGAACATGCGTTCTTATCCATTCAGCCATGCTGACCTCCACACCCCATTTTAAAATAGTTATTACATTCCTCCTTATCCAGTCAGGTTTAAAGTCGCAACTACAAGAATTGGAGAGCGTTAAAACATCACCAGAACTGCGTACATTCTCTGGCATGGCCACGCTTCTTTTTTTTTTTTGTCAATCTCTAACTAAATGTCTTTCCTGGCTGCTGGCAGACGACCAGTTGGGAATGGTAAAGGTCACCTAAGACAGTTAGATTGTGGCATATGTCGTTGTGACACGCGCGTTTATTTCTACTCAACGGGCGGGCTAGTGTACACTGAGTTATTTTGTTGCAGTCATTGACATGTGATATTTTTAGTGATGTGTGTGTGGTTCTGGTTGTCTTTTACCGTGATAGCCTGCAGTATTGCTATAGCTAGTCTCTTGCTGTCTTTACAGCAATCTACATTGTTGATAATTATGAAGTACGGTTTCAAGATTTCCATCTTTTCTTCTTCTTCTTCTTCTTTTTCGTTTTGCTGTTGTTCTTGTTGTTGCCGTCCTCTCCTCCTCTTTTCTTCGTAGTCTTATTGCTGTTGTTGCTGCTGTTGTCCTCCTCCTCCTCCCGCTGCTGCTGCTACTACTACTACCTCCTCTTCTTCTCCTTCTCCTCCTGCTACTACTACTACTGCTGCTGCTACTACTACTACTACTACTACTACTACTACTACTACTACTACTACTACTACTACTACTACTACTACTACTACTACTACTGCTGCTGCTGCTATTACAGCGAATAAATCACAAACAGCAAAGAAATGCTGGGGTTGACTGCGACGTCCTGCAAAGGCTATGCAACTTACTTTTTAACCTTAAAATTCCAGCCAGATTTCTGCACTATTCTTATAATACGCCATGCTGTAAATGTGACTCTCATGTTATGTCATTGATCTGAATGATTCCCCAGAGACTGATATTTCTGTGGGGAATCTTCAAATAAAAGTGCCTTCTGCTGGTCTGTCACCGAGATCTGTGGAGAGTCATGAACGCCTACGCCAGTCGGCATGGCACTTGATGACGATGATGGTCTGTCACGACCTTTTAGTTGGCGTCCACAGTTGCAAAATCATCCTCACGTGCCATGCCAATAAGAGTGGACGGTTATGTTTCGCCATCTCACGCGATCACCAGAGTCGTTGATCAGCTCTGTGTTCTTGTCTCGACCATGCCGCGTGGCCAAGCCATCCAGGTATTTACTTCTCTGCCTTCCTCTTGTTCCTTTTCCCTCAATCTTGCCAGTTGTCACCAAGTTCTCCAGTTTATTTCTTCCGATAAAGTGCCCAAACAAATGGTGACTGTCTAGGACAGTGGTTCTCAACCTTTTTTGGCCCATTCCCCCCTTCACCATATTTTCAGAACGCCATTCCCCCCTTCCTATATAAAATTTGGCCCGTTCCCCCTTCACCGTATTTTCAGAACGTCATTCCCCCCCCCTTTCATATTTCCTATCTAAAAATCCCCTCACCCCTACACGGTATACGTAAAAGTGGAAGGCAAATGTAATAGCATATACTAAAACAAGTCTAGACATCCACATAAAACATGATTGTGGGTCTACTTACTTTATAAATGAATTTTAGAAGGACGAGAGATACATAACTGTAAAGTATGAAGGGAAAAACTATGTCAAGTAATGGTTCTTGTATTAACACGATCTTGAAATGGTCTTCATTCCCCCCCCCCCCCCTGGAAACCCTGAATTTCCCCCTGGGGGGGAATTCCCCACCGGTTGAGAACCACTGGTCTAGGACTTATTTCTCTAATCAGTTTATGGTTTTCCATATTTCTTGCAGCACTTGCTCATTAGTTTTTCTGTTTGCTCATGGTATCTTTGCATTTTCCCCAGAAAATCACATTTCTACTGCCATTAGGTGTTTTTCCCTTGTCTGCTAATAGTCCATTTTTCACATCATATAAAATTAAAGGTCTGTGTAGGACCTAAACATTCTTTTTCTCGATGCAATTGAATAACTTTTTATTGGTCAGTATGTTTCCCATCTTGCAAAGGGCTACCTTCGCCATACCATGTCACTTCCGAAGCCGAGCCAGCGGCGAATCCTCAGAGCCAAGAGCCTCCATTAACACATTAAAATATGCAGCAGGTCCGGGGGGAAAGGTCCATGGTTAAGTAAACACACTTGAGGCGAAAGTTTAACCAGGAAAATATGCAGCGATCAAGTGCGATTAGGAACCCTAGACGTGTATGGGAGTGGATCGTTTCAGCTCCATTGCCATACAGATTGTTGGAGTGGGCAAGCTGAGCAGGTGGCCGTGGAGAGTGTGGAGAACGTGCATGTCGAGGTGGAGTACAAGGATAAGAAGCAGGTGAAAGAGAAGGAGCAGGTGCGAGAGGCAAAGGAGATGGTGGGGTGTGGAAGGAAGTGGTATTTGGGGATAATAAGCATGATAGGAGGCGGTGCGGGAGTTAAGAAACAGAGCGGAATGAGAAAGAGCAAGTGGTGGAGGAGAAGTAACACGTTTAGGAGGAGGAGGAAAGAAGTAAGTAGGAGTGTAGGTAAGTGTTAGAATTAGATGAAGTAGGAGATAAGGAGAAGGAGTGGTAACAGTGTAGGCTTAGAAGTAAAGGTTGATGAGAAGAAGCAGGTAGAGAAGTGGTGACAGCCTAACCTACCTTTAAGAGGTATTTGTTGACCCATTTTGTGAATGTCTTCTTCTGAACCGCGTCTCTTTCATCTGTGAGGAAAAAGGGGGAAACATGTTAGTAAGTACATTACTAGTACAGATGTTGTTTTCCGGTCATTCGCTTTGAACTCCAGCACAGATCATGTGATTGATTTTTTAGTGTGAGCTAGCTTTCTAATTACAGTTGTCACTCACCCTCAGGCGAACCAGCTCCGAGTTCTAAGGGTCTTGTAATTACGTCCCCACGTCAACATTTTAGTCCAACTGTCCAGTCAGTGTTGGGGTTGAACCCGCTACCTCACCATCCATTCGGCCACGCTGACCTCCACTAATATAGATATAAATGGAGGCTCTAAGTGTGCCTGGGTGGTTTAACAAATCGCGTGTCCTTTGTAGGACACTGATCAACCCCCAACCTCAGGTTGACTGTTATAGGCAATGACAAGTTCAGAGTTTAAATGGTTTGGTCACCTCTCGGGAATTCCCAATACCATCTGCCCCAAAGAGCCACGCTAACGAAATATCATGGGTTGAGAGCAAGGGGAAGGTCACGTGAAAGATGGAGTGATAGTCATAAACAACTTTGAGAAATAAATACCAACTTATAAGAGCATTAGAAAGAGCACGCAACAGATCTTTACATCTTCCCCTTCACAACCACCACCACTTCACTGAGGAGGAGAAGGAGAAAGAGGAAAAGGAGAAAGAAGCTACGTTCAGTAGTTTGCCATTGTTTTCTGTACGAGGTTGAAGTCCAACTGACCGGTGTAGGTGCCTGGGTGTTTATAAGTATCACTATGGATACGAACGAAAGTTAAAGTGTGCATGGCTGGTGCATTATCGACATCATGGTCTGGTCAGAATTCACTGAATGCCCGGATTTTGTCAGCAATTGCATTTGTTATGGGGCAGGCGGGCATGGCGGGAGATTATCCTAAGACACGTGTGATAGTTGGCGTTTTATGAATGACTAGTTCGAATCGCTGTGTGTGTACATTCTCTCTCTCTCTCTCTCTCTCTCTCTCTCTCTCTCTCTCTCGTTCTGCTATT